>CM042263.1:12215245-12630245 GCA_023566225.1 Romanogobio albipinnatus
TATTTAGAGCTTTGAAATGCTGTAAAAAGTGTGAAGCCCTTGAAAAGTGCTTGAATTTCACTCTCAAAAGGTTGTACGAACCCTGAGATGAAGTTCTCTCATATGTAACAGAAATGGCAGCTCTTATCAGTTAGGCACCATAGTGGTGGCACCAGTGCGTCCTCTAACAAAATTTAGTCGCACCAGCAGAAATAAATTTTGCAGTCTGGAGCCCTATAAATATACAAGTTATATAAGGTATATATAATATGTTGATGGATTTATTTATGGAAAAAAATACTGAACAAAAAAAATATATCCATATAAAGTACTATATTACATAAAATGTCAAATCAATTAATGCAACAAAAGTTTGTATATATGTATACAGTATATGGGTCAATGTGCATATTTTTGTGTCCATGTGCATTATTTCCTTAAAATATGATTTCATAAATTCATGACGACATAGTTTGAATACAATTTAGTACATTTAAATAATACATATTATTTTATGTTTTGTTACCTTAAACCCCCAAAATGTCAGGTGGTGCAACTGTCAGGTGGCGAACAAATGAACAGACTAAGAAAACTATTTAAAATGGTGTCTTGAAAATACAAATTTTTATAAGAAATAATATGGCATAATTTTAGGTTTGAAACCTTTCATATAAAATACATTTGATAAAAATCAGCAGTTTTAAAACCGTTGAGCTAATTGAAAAACTTTTATCCAGCAATTTGTATATTCTCAAATGTCAGGTTGGCACAACTGCAAACATGGCTCTTTTTATTATGAATTGACATGGAAATAACAGTAAATATGATAATACATCATCCAGAGGAGCCCAACTGATAATTGTGGAGTGAAAAGGTTTGTAGATCTCTTTCAAATACTGGGAAAAACTGCCGTTATGGCTAGGTTTGTACACTTTCCATGTAAGGTGGTACAACTACAGTATATACATACAACTATTTGGTTGTACTGCCTGTCATAAAAATGTATTTAAACACTTTGAAATGTTATTTAACAATTGAAACTTGTTTAAACACATTGCTCATGACTCAAAAATATGCATTACATCAGTTTTTGAAAAGATAAAAAAAAAAAATGTTTTACCCGTTTTATTTGTCAATGACCCATATATGTATATACATATACAAATATTATATATATTATATATATATATATATATTATATATATATATATATATATATATATATACACACACACACACACACACACACACATATACACACATATATACATACACACACACAAACACATACATACACGCATACAAAATAGAGCGTATCTATATATAAATATATACACAATCATAAAACGGTGTATAAATCTATATTTATTTATAGATAGAGTGCTATATATAAAGATGGTTAAATGTCTGAATAAATAGATAAATAACAAAATAACCTTGTTTTTGTTTGTATATGGTGTCTATCGTGCCTAAAGTCTGTATCACAGCAAGTTAGTTACAATAACCGTAGTTCTGTTGCGATGGTTACCTGATCAGCATCTTCCTTCATCTTAAATAAAAATGCATGCAGAGACACATGGAACAATACATCATTCATAGACTAGAGACCAGAGTCGCTTAAAGCAATGAGTCACTTTACTAAAAACAACAGCCATCTCTCAGAATCATAAGATCTCAATTATGGCAGGAGCTTCATGCTGGTGTTGGGTACAAACAGATTGAGTCATCTCCAAATCACACTCACCATCTTGATGTAGGAGTTCTCGGCCAGCAGAGAGTAGTTGGACATGGGCTGAAATGAGATGGAGGTTGGATAAGTACAAGATGAAGTGCATTTACAAAGCATTTAATGACACAGAGTGGCCTTCTGTGATTGGCTGGATGGATAGATACTGACTGGCAGAGGCTCCTCATCCTCCACAGTGCCATTCTGCACCGAATCCTCCCCGCCGCCGTCACTGTGATGGTGATGATGGTGGTGTCGCTTCTTCTTTTTCTTCTCCTTCTCCTCCTTTTCTTTCTTCTGCTTCTTCTTCTTGTGTTTAGATGATTTCTAAACCGGAAACAAATAGAAAGTTGCCTTAATCTGATTTCAATAGAGCATAACTTTGTAGCATACTGGGTAGTGGAAATGTTTTCTAACAATTTTTGAAAAAGTCTTAATCTAAACCAACCAGATGCCAGATGAATCACAACATTACCATTCCTAGCCTAAAAGTATATGAGACATTTCATGTGGAACATGTTCATCCCATAAATTGAATCAGCAATGCCAGTACAATATAAAACTGACTGATGATAAGTCAATGGTTTTAAATATAAAATAGCTTATATTTCAAGTCTATTGCAAAATACTCAAATATAAACCGCAATGCCCTATGGGAGTGGATGGTCCCCGTGTTCCTTTGCTGCAATTACTATATAACAAATATAAATGTTTATTTTAAAAAAATTATAGATTACTTAAATGTCGGTTCATTAAAAAAAAAAAAGTAAATATATATTTAATTGATGCTTGCTTTTGATGTCTATCATGTTCATTTTAAAATGTAGTTATTTATTTAATGATTAACTTAGAAAATGTCTACAATGTTTATACATATAATTTTTATCTAATGTTTACATGTTTATTAAATAATTATAATTATTTATTTACTGCTTAGCTAAAATAATGTCTATGTTTATCTAAATTATATAATATATATGTGTGTGTGTATACACACACACACACACACACACACACACACACACACACACACACACACACACACACACACACACACAAAATGTTTACACAATCTAATTTAAATTAAATGTCAATAATGTTTATTTTAAAAAATAAATATTTATCTTATTTAATGTACACATACGTTTAACTTAAAAAAATACATGTAAATATTTATTGTCATTTATTTGTTTAAATTAAATGATGTTAACCATGTTTTTTTTAAACAACAACAACAATCTCTCTACACACAAACAAACAAAAAAACAGCAATGACGGCAGAACAAACAGAAAACAACTTGTACAAAAATCTCTCTCTCTCTCTCTCTCTCTCTCTCTCTCTTGATACATACATACATACATACATACATGGGTCAATCACAAAAGGTTTTTAAGATTTAATTTTTTTTTTTTTTTTAAGCAAAACAGTTTTAAAATGCATTTTTATGTCCAAAAAATGTATGGTGTTGATTCATATTGGTTTTACAGCTTTTAAGACAGCATTGATTTATTATTAAACAAGATTTTAAGATTTTACCACCCAGAAAATGTCAGGTGGTGCGTCCATATATTCATTTAAACTAATATACATATGAATAATTGTAGTGTCTAAAATTCATATCACATGGTAAATTCCCTTTCCATTTCTTTATGTATTGCCCTTTTAGTCCAATTCATATAACGGACACTTTTCGGTGTTCAAACACCCAATTTTCCATAAGGAGTTGTTATGTTTTGTTTTTAACTGTAAAAATTATTTGTATCCATTATATAGCGGTTTACAGATATATTTCTTACTACATTTTGCAATTGCAGTGAGAATTGATACTTTTAAATATAAATTTGCTGGTCGCACCACCTGACATTTCAAACTCAATTCAAATCTAACAGGCATTAACTTGGACACCTATACAAATGTTTGACCATATGCTCAAGGTTATACATACATTTTTTAAATCAAATACACATTTTTATAATAACACATTTTAAAAGTTTTCCAGGGGTCATACCACCTGACATGATAAGTTGAATCAACCTCATTACTCAAAAATGTCTAATTATCTAATATTTATGGGAGGGTGACTAACATTGTTACTGCATCAAAGGGGTTCTTTGGGGTCTTCTGTGTGATGTCATATGTGGTCACATGGTTCTTAAAGTAACATTGCATAAAAAGTGAAGTGAAGTGTGGCCAAGTATGGTGACCCATACTTGGAATTTGTGCTCTGCATTTAACCCATCCAAGTGCACACACACAGTAGTGAACACACACACACCGTGAACACACACCGTGAACACACACCCGGAGCACTGGGAAGCCATATTGCTGCGGCACCCGGGGAGCAATTGGGGGTTTGGTGCCTTGCTCAAGGGTCACCTCAGTCGTGGTATTGAGGGTGGAGGAAAGCGCTGGTATTCACTCCCCCAACGACAATTCCTGCCGGACCTGAGACTCGAACCCGCAACCTTTGGGTTGCAAGTCAGACTCTCTAACCATTAGGGCACGACTGAATAAAAATTGCATTGTTATGTCGGTCGCTCTCCCTGACATTCGGAGAAGTACATTTTTTGGACAAAAGTTTTTTAAGTAATAGAATAGTTTTGACTGATACACTATTTTCCCTCATTTATAAGGAATTTAACGTAAAATCATACCAAACTATGAGAAACTGAACCTTTTTATTGCAGTTTGGTTTTCTGCTTGTACGTTCGCACCACCTGACATTCAATTGAACTCAAAAATTCAATTGAATTTCCAAAAAATGAAAAGGGTTTCTTATAAAGGAAATATTGTAGATCAATTTGATATAGGACAATAATGAATTCGGACACAAAAAAACACGTTATGTCATTGACCCACACACACACACAAAAATATAAAGCGGTTGTGTAACACCCACCGTGTCCTCAGGTTCTGTTTCTTTAGGCTCATCGGGTTCAGATTCTGCAGCGGCCACAGAGCTTGTGTCGACAGCAGCAGCAGACGAGGGTGCCGTCACCTCCTGTAAACAAACAATCATTCAACTGTTTTAACATTCATTAAAAAACATGAACAAAAAACCTTCTACAGACACTGAAGAATGATCATCTACACTATGAAGCATGCAGAATTAACAACATTATGATTAAGAAAAAAAGAAAAAGTTGATTTGATCATGTTGGATCGTCACAGTGGGAGAAAATGGTGAAAAAGTGGTGAACCTGCAGTGAGAAAGTGTTTTTTTGTTGTTGTTGAAGTCAACACTCTGAGGTACCGAACTATGATGTTTGTGCAGGTAAAAAGTGAAGTGCATCAAGTCCATTCTGTCTCAGGTGACCTACATTTGGTTCATGGGGCAAATACATGTGAGCTGTTTGATTGGAACCACAAGAACTGTCAAGAGTCCTGACTGTTTATGATGATAAAGACAATCATACAGGAGAAGTTTTCCACATCAGTCATCAAAACACGTTTACACCTCTACACGTGCACACATGCATCCTAAATTAAAACAAGCAAATGCAAACAGACAAAAATGTGCGAGACCTGTGAAAGGCAGCGAAAAGAGACAAAGAGAAGTCAAGAAACGAGAGCGAGAGCCCGGAGGGAAAATACAGACGCTCATTAACAACAAGACAGACTGACAGCAGTGTGACCAGAGGGGGAGGAGAGAGCGTGAGGGACCGGACCTGGGCAGCGGGGGGAACAGGAGCGCTAGAGAGCCAGAAATCCAGATCCGAGGCCTAGAACAGAAAAGGCAGGGTGGGGAAAATCCCGTTTGACTCAAACAGAACCCCAAACAAACGCTTTGACAACCTCAGAAAAAAAAAAAAAGCCTATATTCCATCACCATGTTTGTTATGGACAATATTTATGTTCACTTCACATATTAAATTTAGATTTAAAAAAATATATATATTACTTTTATTACTATTCAATTCATTTTTGAATTTAAAATTGTATTAAGCAAATACATTTTTGCTTATTAACGTTTTACCTTAATACCTTTTTGATAGTAGTTTGTATAGTCGATAATAATTAAAATGAAATATCAATAAAATTAATTGATTCAATTAACAATAAAAATGAATTGTCTAGTAATCATTAACACCCCTAAAGGGCAGTATAGACTGCAGGTGGCCACTAAATACCTTTTTTATGCTTTTTGTCTGCTTAACTAGTGATTTAAATTTATATACAGTAGAAATGATAACACTTGTGGCAGCCCAATTTAAGTTTCAACCAAGTAATGGAATATTTCAAAGCTGTATAAATAAAGCAAATGCCAAATGAAAGTGATGAGGAGGGTATAAGACAAGCTTTTGTTTCATAATACTTTACTATTCGTTCAAAAACAATCATACCTCAGCAGATATGGGAGGGGCTGCTATCTCTTTGGTGTCCTCTGATTGAACGGCCTCCTCTGGCTGCGACTCCATAAGCTCCTCCTCCACTTCTTTGTGTTTCTTCTTTTTCTTCTTTTCCTCTTTGCTCCTCTACAACACATCAAAATCATCATAATATGAAGTGCGAGTAATATTAACAGCACTCGCTCTCATTGCTTAAATGCAGATATGCGTTTATGCTCACAGAACATCTCACCTTCCTGTCCTTCTCCTTGTCTTTCTTCTTCTCTTTCTTCTCCTTGCTGCTCTTCTTCTTGGACTCCTGTGGGATGCTCTCATGGTCTCGGTCCTCTGCAGGGCTCTTCAGCACCTCTACACGATGGGTCCTCACGGGAAGCTTCTCGCTGTCTGCAAGCGGCCTGGAAAGAATAAGAGAGAAAGAGATTAGATGGACGGAAAGAAAGGAGACATTGAGCGAGAGCGATAACCAGGGGAAAGTCACATGGAAGCTAGGAAAGACTTCAGCTTATTCAATATACGGGTCAAAAGTCTAAAGGCCTGTTTGCAACAAGTCTGATGTGACAGTGCAACAAAAAGTGACTTTTTAACAACTAACAACTTTTGCTGCATCAAAACAATTTCACACCATTTTTCTTACAACAACTAGTGACAATTGATTGAGAAATGGTTTAAAATGTTCAACAACCAAACAGAAACCAGACAAAACAAAAACAAACAAAACCAGACAAAACAAAAACAAACAAAACACAAAAACAAGATGACAAACCCCCCCCCAAAAAACAAACAAACAAAAAAACAGAACAAAAAACTAAACAAGACCAGACAAAACAAAAACAAACAAAAAAACTACTGGAACCGAGTGGTTTTTCTTTGTTCAATGGGCCTCATTCATGAATCCTTCGTAAATATATGAGCAAATTATGAGTAATTTGCGCGTAAAATGGACCTTTACGAAATACTCCTCCAGATTTACAAATGCTTCAAATACCATGGATTCGGTAGTTAAACGTGTGAATATTAATGAATTCCAAACATCTGTAAATAGGACGCGCATGCACGCTCATTCATAACTAGCATAATCCCCGCCCATGAGTTACAACTGCAAATGATGTGTCCAGGAACGCTGTGGAATCTTCTGGAATTCCTTCTCCAGTTTGGCTCCAGTATTTTGCATAAATGCTAAAGAGACTATTTGGCCATATGCCTAGCAATAAATATTAAAGGAGTGATGAACTGAGAAATCAACTTTCCCTTGAGCTTTTGATATATAAAAGGTCATGGTAATATAAGAATATCCTGTAAGTTTCAGAGCTGAAAACTTCCTTGTTAGTCAAAGAAAAGCTTTTATTGACACCAGGCCCAGAACACGAGAGCTCTCAGAATATGTGGATCTCTTACGTAACAGGACCTAGACGCCGCCTCTACAGATAAATATGCTTCTGTAGCCCCGCCCACCGTCTCGTGAGCTAAGGATCGTCCCTGCACAAGCTTCCTTCTGAACACACACTTAAGTGAGTAGGCTAAAACATGTTTTTTTTATATATGTGTTAGTTTTGCATAACATTAAAGATTGTTTGAAATCTATTGATTACATACCTTAGCACGTTCTCACAGGGTGGAGGTGGTGTTATTGAATTGGTTCACTCGTGATCAGACTTGTAACGTTATGGGCCAGGCGCGAGTGTGTGTGTCTCCGCAAGTGTGTGTCCGCGCGACTTGAGTGAGTGAGTGAGTGTGTCCCTGCTCGAGTGAGTGTGTTTGTGTGTCCGCGAGAGTGTTTGTGATTTAGTGTTTGTTTGATATTTTGAGAGTCCTCTGAGCATTTCCCCCAGACGATTCGGCACGCCCATCAAATCCTAATGTTTCTCACAGAGCCTCAAAACCAAGGCAGAAAACAGCCTATTACTTATTCATTATGATGTTTTTGAATGTAAAAACCACACAAACGTCATAAGTTGACCTCAGACAACAGTATAAAATTTTTTTAAAAGCCAGTTCATGACACCTTTAAATTATCGTGTGTCCACCAAAGCATTTTTAGCCAGCTAAAAAACGCCTGGTGCTCTTCTGAATATGGCCAGCTGGTGGCGCTTGAAAGCGCTTTGCAAGTGTGTTTTTCCAGCTGAGATACTTTGGTTGCTATGATACAGAATATCCATGGCAGTAATGTGCTACCATTATCTAATTTTGAAGAATATTACTGAATATAAAAAATACAGTAAAAAGCAGTATTAACTTCTCCATTATTGTTGTACAAGTGAGATGATTGGTCGGTGTAGTTTTTGTCCCACCCCTCCTCCACTGTGATTAGACGGCTTGGTAAAAAAAAGTGACAGTGATGAGCGCATCGCTTAGCCTAGAAATCTAGACGCACCCTAGCGGCAGAAAATGTATTTTGCCGCGAGTGTAGTCTAGCAACTCTTGGTAGACCTGAGAGCTGGAAAAACCAAACTCTGGTCAGGCCAATCACAGCGTGTGTAGAGTCGGTGGGCGGGCTTAACATAATGACGGCACGTCACGGCAGAGTTGCGGAGGTTCTGCGTGCTGCTCGTAAACAAAGCTGACGAACAGCGGTCTTTTGAATCGGCTTTGGCCGCGACTCTGGAAGACTTAGAGTTAAGTTTTTCTTTGAGAAAAGAACAGCACAGAAGTCATTCTTAAGAAAAGAAGATATGTTCAAAGTTTTGCCTACCGGATACAGCGAAAGTCTATCAACAAACAAGGTTAGCTTGGCTCTACCTTCTTCTTTGCTCTGGTTGGTTGTGGCGCTCATGGCGCTATCCAATTGCGTGTAGAGGGAATTTGAAAGACAACTGTTTATCCCGCCCCTCGGATTGAGCCCTGTCAATGGTGAGTTTCCAGACCCAACATCTTGATGTGGGTCTGGCTTGTCAGGCTACGCATCGCTATTACCCAACATTGAACAGTAAAAAAATTGATAAAAAAGACTGGGCACATCAACTCTTGAAATATTATTATGGTACATAGCGCATCAAAATGCAATGTCATCAGTTTGCCTAAATTAGAACACAGACCATTCAAATGTTTTATGCACCATTTACACGTGGTAGGGAGCAGGTGTACATTTCTTTCTATAAACTAACATTTTGAAAATACAAATACGTGAATCCGAAAATTTATGTCAGAGCGGCTTTACGAACGATTTACACACTAATCACTCTGCTCGTGTTTCATGAATGAGGCCCAATGTCTGCATTTCTACGTAAATATGAACAAAATAGTTTTAGTATGCAAAGGCAAAATAAATTAGGCTGTAAGTTTGCAGACGCAAATTCACTCCGGAATTTAAACTAACGAGTTACTGATTTGAATTGGTAAAAAAAAAAAACATTAAAAACATAAAAACAAACCAAACCAAACAAACAAATCTAAGATAAACTATCCTCCAAACACAACACAAAAGACAAATAATTGAATAGTAATATTTTTGACTTTGAGAAGGGGTTTGCATTGCTTCATTTAAACTCTTGTGGTGCATTTGTTTTGTGTCAGAATTTCAGATTTGGTGTAAAGAGGCCTTTAAAGCAGGAACATTTTCCTATAAAATAAAGCTAAAAACAACTGAGGGGTTTAACACCTGCGCTCAAGTTTCAAGAGAAAAATCGAAGCCAGGCAAGGCTGTCAATGCTGGCATGACATTTCAAAAGTTTGGGGTCAGTTTGATTTTTTTGTTTTTAAAGAATTAATACTTTTATTCAGCAAGGATGCATTACATTAAAAAAAGTATCAGTAAAGACATTTCAAATAAATGCTGTTCTTTTGAACTTTCTATTCATCAATGAATACTGAAAATGACGAAAATAAGAAATGTTTTTTGAGCAGAAAATTAAATGATTTCTGAAATGTCACATGACCCTGAAAACTGCAGTAATGATGCTGAAAATTCAGTTTTGCGTCACAGGAATAAATTATATTTAAAAATATATTAAAATAGAAAACGGTTATTTTTAATTACAATATTTCACAATATTACTGCATTTTAAAAATCAAATAAATGCAGCCTTGGTGAGCATAAGAGACTTCCCACCACAATAATAAAAAACTAATCTTACCAACCCCAAACTTTTGAAATGGACGTGTACAGGTTATAGCAATATGACCACAGCCAAAACCCAACTAGCAGGTGAGCTGATCAGTCATGCATGACACATTCTTATTGAACATTAACGCTCTAGCAGTGACACTGCAATTGCCAGGAAAAAAGGAGTAACAGGTGTTGGTAGTTGGGCAGTGGATCCCATTGGGGCACGTGACCACAGGAAGAACTCACCTTGAGCTAGCACCAGATAGCAGACTTTCAGGAGGGCAGATGTGTGCGTGCATGAGGGAAAGAGAGAGCAGCGTGTGTGAGAGTGGAGAAGATACAGGAGAACTGACCAGAACACGGAAAACCCAACAGATGCAAAAAGACGCATCTGTATGAACAGAGATTCTGGACTCATCAATCAGCATCTGCTAAAGGTGATTTAAATGAATGATAAATGAAGCGGCGAGAAGCATGACATTGAAAATAACTAGAGGGAAAATGATACTGAAAATTATGTGTGAATTAATGTCCTCAGACTAACAGAGTGTACTGTACCAAACAATGGAGACAAAAAAATGAAAACTCCTGATTTGGATAACAAGGAATAAGAGTTTAACACATGTAGCTAGTGATGCACCAAAATTTTGGAGAGAATTACGAGGCGGCCGCCTGCGTCAAATTCCGTGCCACCTCCGTCTGTCATGATAATTAAATAATCAGAAATATATTTTGTCACATCATCCTTCAGCAATCATTCTTATATTACGATTTGCTGGTACAAAGCCATCTAAAGCATTCAAACAGCGTGTCGGTTCGGTTACGACAGGCAGCACGGTAAAACTCTCTTCATTATCATATATTCCCGTTATAATACTTGATCTGTATAAACTGTTGGACGGGTATACATTATAAACTTGAATTTGTGTAGGCCTATATACAATTATTTACATTCATATATAAATATACAGTGAGGAAAATAAGCATTTGAACACCCTGCTATTTTGCAAGTTCTCCCACTTTTGTTCAAATTGTCATCGTAGGTGCATGTCCACTGTGAGAGACATAATCTAAAAAAAAAAACCAGAAATCACAATGTATGATTTTTTTACTATTTATTTGTATGATACAGCTGCAAATAAGTATTTTGAACACCTGTCTATATCATCTAGAATTCTGACCCTCAAAGACCTGTTAGTCTGCCTTTAAAATGTCCACCTCCACTCCATTTATTATCCTAAATTAGATGCGCCTGTTTGAGGTTGTTAGCTGCATAAAGAAACCTGTCCACCCCATACAATCAGTAAGAATCCAACTACTAACATGGCCAAGACCAAAGAGCTGTCCAAAGACACTAGAGACAAAATTGTACACCTCCACAAGGCTGGAAAGGGCTACAGGGAAATTGCCAAGCAGCTTGGTGAAAAAAGGTCCACTGTTGGAGCAATCATTAGAAAATGGAAGAAGCTAAACATGACTGTCAATCTCCCTCGGACTGGGGCTCCATGCAAGATCTCACCTCGTGGCGTCTCAATGATCCTAAGAAAGGTGAGAAATCAGCCCAGAACTACACGGGAGGAGCTGGTCAATGACCTGAAAAGAGCTGGGACCACCGTTTCCAAGGTTACTGTTGGTAATACACTAAGACGTCATGGTTTGAAATCATGCATGGCACGGAAGGTTCCCCTGCTTAAACCAGCACATGTCAAGGCCCGTCTTAAGTTTGCCAATGACCATTTGGATGATCCAGAGGAGTCATGGGAGAAAGTCATGTGGTCAGATGAGACCAAAATAGAACTTTTTGGTCATAATTCCTCTAAACGTGTTTGGAGGAAGAAGAATGATGAGTACCCATCCCAAGAACACCATCCCTACTGTGAAGCATGGGGGTGGTAGCATCATGCTTTGGGGGTGTTTTTCTGCACATGGGACAGGGCGACTGCACTGTATTAAGGAGAGGATGACCGGGGCCATGTATTGCGAGATTTTGGGGAACAACCTCCTTCCCTCAGTTAGAGCATTGAAGATGATTCGAGGCTGGGTCTTCCAACATGACAATGACCCGAAGCACACAGCCAGGATAACCAAGGAGTGGCTCTGTAAGAAGCATATCAAGGTTCTGGCGTGGCCTAGCCAGTCTCCAGACCTAAACCCAATAGAGAATCTTTGGAAGGAGCTCAAACTCCGTGTTTCTCAGCGACAGGCCAGAAACCTGACTGATTTAGAGAAGATCTGTGTGGAGGAGTGGGCCAAAATCCCTCCTGCAGTGTGTGGTGAAAAACTACAGGAAACGTTTGACCTCTGTAATTGCAAACAAAGGCTACTGTACCAAATATTAACATTGATTTTCTCAGGTGTTCAAATACTTATTTGCAGCTGTATCATACAAATAAATAGTTAAAAAATCATACATTGTGATTTCTGGATTTTTTTTTTTAGATTATGTCTCACAGTGGACATGCACCTACGATGACAATTACAGACCCCTCTATGATTTCTAAGTGGGAGAACTTGCAAAATAGCAGGGTGTTCAAATACTTATTTTCCTCACTGTAAATCTAATCATATAAAATGGTTTTTCATAAATGTGTTTTATAAGAACACAAAGTAATTTGTACCTTTTTATTAACATCAGGGTTTATACACATTTCTACCAATACATTTCCATGACTTTTAAGAAAATATTCAGGACCTAACCTTCCATGAAAGTCTGTGTATACATGTAAAATAAGAAAAATCCACGTTCAAATGTCAAATCATAGCCTAATTAACGTAAATCTATATGATACAAAATAAACGCTGACACACCAGTAAAACGGTTAGATAAAATACTGTCTGACCCTAGCATTGGATTTACACGCATCAATGGGAGGCAACAATGATAAATAAGTGAATAAAAGTGTCCAGTGACACTGACAGTAAATTTACAAGGTGGCAGTGCCAGAGACAAACTTTTGGAATACAATATTGGGTAACTAAGATGATTTTAAAACAGCTTTGCCTCCTAGTATTTACCATTCATCTCATTGGAAAACCATCAATCATTAACAAGATAACGTCCCTATTTGAAATGTGTTTTTTTTATTTCTGCAATTTACACAAATACAAACTGCAAATGCCAGATGTTCCCCCATGCCAGGGTCAGAAATTAATAATGAATAAATTATATTAACCGGAATAAACGATACAGAAAGGGAGCAGAGAATGTGACCGATTGTGAAGCTGTCCATAACTTGGGTCTAGCACGAGTTTTAGCGCTCTCACAAACACTCCCGTTAAAATCACGGAAGCTGCAAAATAAATCTGCACTTTGTTGTTTATGACTGACTGAATTCTTACTGAAACTCGTGAATTCTCCTGAGAGTGCACGCACTGAACAAAACTCTGTTTCAGCGATGACTAATCTGAACGCCTCTGACTGGCCATCACGCTCGACAGAAACGCGTGTGATTGGTTATAATGCTCAACGCTGCAAAAAGTAAATCTGAGGGACGGAATGCAGCAGATCGAAGGAATGAAGTATGTTTAACAAGTTTCAAAGTTTGGTTAACCAATATTATCACTTAAACATATATTCTATTACATACATTTTTGAAACAAATTTCCATGACTTTTCCAAAACTTTCTGGTTTATTTATTTTTCCAAAACTTTTCCAGGCCAGGAAATTGCTACTTTAAAATTCAATGACTTTTCCAGGTTTTTCATGACCGTACGAACCCTGTAACATGTTTAGATTTGATCAAATTAGTCCAAAGATTTTTTTCAATAATTATATTTGTAATTTGTACAATTGCAATTTTTGTAACAATCCACTCTTTAATATATATTTTTGTCATAGCTTATGATTATATATTTTTTATTAATTTATTGTTTTCTTTATAATGAAGTAGTGTGTACTTAGTGGATTCTGGATTGTGTTTAACAAATAAAAGAGTGAGTATTGGTTCCACAAACACAGACGTATAGATATTCTAGAGTGATGTAGAAATATATGAATGATACATTTAAACCCTTTTATTTTGCCAGTTTGTTGAGATTGTTCCAGTAAATTTTCTGAATTGAATAAATACTTAAATATTTAAAAGGTGTTATCTGTAATCTTACATTGCAAATGATAACTTAAAAAGGATAAAAATTCATAGTTATTTAATGATCGAATCTGAATCTGCATATTAATTGGCATAAACGCAAGACAAGTGTCGGCCAGGCCAAGCAGGATTTTACCACCTCCGCCTCATTTTGAGCCAGGAAAAACCTTGGAAACAGCAAAACAAACTAACCAAAAAAAAAAAGTTTAAAAATAGTGTGAGAAGGCCAAAATCATTAACCAAAACAGTAGCTATTTTTCCATCCACCTATTTAAGGGAATTTTGGGAGAATGCTTAAAAAGAAAACGTTTGATGGAAACGCCAATATAAAAAAAACGTATGCACTCAATTCTCAATTGAGACATAATACGGAACTACACTGGAAACACATTTACAGAATAAATCCCTCAAAGCACAACAAAAAACATGACACTTTGCCTCAACTTTGGATGTGATTGGATAAAACTCACGTGACTTTGCCTCGACTGTGGATGCAATTGGATAACTGGACTAACCAGTGAATCAGTTTCATTGCACATTGATCGTTAAAAATGCTTTAACAAAGTCTGTCGTCAGAATGATTTTGTATAATGATCTCGCATGGTTGCATTCCCAAACACCAGGTATCCGGACACAAGATCACATGACAGCGTTTATTGCGTTTCGTCTGCGAGCTCTGAGGAGCATATCATTGATGGTGTACAAAAAAAAGAGCCTCTGGTATGCCACCGATTGCAGTAACTTCCCTTTTTATTACAGATATTTTGCACTAATTTCCAGAGTGGTCGTCATTTTGTTCTCTTGAATATATGGGATGGAAACAGTGATGTTATTCGCAAATGTTTTATGCGATATTCCAATTTTGTGTGCGAGTGAAAGGCCCACTGAAGTGCCTTGAAATATGCAGCAGTATTCAATGTGATTTGACCATGTCAGCATCTGGAGTAGCTAGAGTAGCCATTTCTAAGATTTGTTTGGCTGAAATATCAGAAAAATAAATTTACTACAACTCTGAACAGCATAAAGTGTTCAATTGCCCAAATTTAATTACAGAAACTTTCATTTTTCGGCTAAAAAAACCCCCTTAATTTCAGATTCAGTAAAATCATTATTTTGGTGCATCCCTACATGTAGCGCATGTATGAACTATAGGTGGCGGCAATGCGGTACATACTTGTCCAGATCGATGTCCAGCGCTTTATGAGGATCATTGGGATCTTTATCGTCATCGTCACTCGGTAAGGCATTCTGGGAACAGAAACAAACCAACATTACTGCGTATAGTTTTGTGGATAACAGTTTTAAAGGGATCCCATTGTGTTAAGACTATGGCTTAATATAACATAAATTATGTCTCTTACTGAAATATGTAGTAGAAAACCCATGAAAGATCCACTTTATTTTAAAAAATCCATTATATATTTGGACAATGGGCGGCGCCATTTTGTTTGCTTTCTAGGTTAATGACGTAGAATGGTTGCACTCGGCAATCAACTGGTGCTACCCGTAGCAATTTTTTACCACAACACACCTCAAAAAATGTTTCAGAGTTAAACAAAACCAATCAATTGCTTTGTAATTGCATTTAAAACACACGTGCACAAACTCTCTCTCAAACAAACACACACCAATAGATCGGCGTGCACACTCACACGCTCAATCAGCTGTAATGTTATACTTGAGGTTGACTTGCCTAGTTTGTCACCTGGTTCTGATGAGTGCACTCATTCAATACCAGATTGCACCGCAATAATGAGTGTACACCTGATGTACACACAACAGCTGTCTGAATTCGAATTCACTCATCAAGTGAACTAGTGGATAACTTAGGGAATAGTGATTGAGGTTCAGATTCAGCCCCTGTCGTGGAGACTGACAAGGGCAGCCCATAACACATCTCGATTGAGACAGAGCAGTCTGTCAGTCTGTTTGTGGGTGCGCTGATCTGTTGGTGTGTATGTGTGTGAGAGAGTGTTTGTGTGCACATGTACACTCACCTAAAGTATTATTAGGAACACCATACTAATACTGTGTTTGACCCCCTTTCGCCTTCAGAACTGCCTTAATTCCACGTGGCATTGATTCAACAAGGTGCTGAAAGCATTCTTTAGAAATGTTGGCCCATATTGATAGGATAGCATCTTGCAGTTGATGGAGATTTGTGGGATGCACATCCAGGGCATGAAGCTCCCATTCCACCACATCCCAAAGATGCTCTATTGGGTTGAGATCTGGTGACTATGGGGGCCATTTTAGTACAGTGAACTCATTGTCATGTTCAAGAAACCAATTTGAAATGATTCAAGCTTTGTGACATGGTTCTTTATCCTGCTGGAAGTAGCCATCAGAGGATGGGTACATGGGGGTCATAAAGAGATGGACATGGTCAGAAACAATGCTCAGGTAGGCCGTGGCATTTAAATGATGCCCAATCGTTTAACGCCCAAACTAAGGGGGCCAAAAATTTCTTAAATCACCTTCCTTTCCCATTCTGACATTCAGTTTGGAGTTCAGGAGACTGTCTTGACCAGGACCACACCCCTAAATGCATTGAAGCAACTGCCATGTGATTGGTTGATTAGATAATTGCATTAATGAGAAACATAATTTATGTTGTATTAAGCCATACAAGTCTTAACACCAAGGGATCCCTTTAAGCACTCCAAAGTAACAGCTGCCCACCTCTGGCATCTCCTCTGTGACTATGTCCACTTGTTGAGCGGGAGTGATGTCTTCCTCGCTCTCGGGACCTGAATCCCCCTTCCTCCCTTTCCCTCGCTTCTCTCGCTTTTTCTTCTTCTCCTTCTTCTTCTTATCCGCCTTGTCCTTCTGCCGGCGCTCCTCCTCCAGCTTCACGTACTGGTCAGACATGGGCATCCCTGGACCAGACGAAGGACAATGAGATGAAAGAGCGGTTTCTATTTGGTCTGCTCAAGTGGGTTAAGCGTTGTAGATTTGCTCACCTGGGACTTTGAGAGGCACACTTAGGTCAATCTGCACCACCGGAATGTGTTCTACACCTGGCGCGTCATACACCTGAAATTGCGGGAAAAAGTTCAAGAAAGTTAGTGATAGGAGAAACAAAGCTTTTTGGAGAATCAATTTAACTAATTTAATTTAAATAGATCAAAGCATCTAGTGGAGAACCAAAGCAAAATCTCATTTGTTGAAATAACATGACTTGGTGAGTTTGATAAAAGCTATAAACCACCGATTCCAATTCAAAGATTTGTGACCGTAGAAATGTTCTGACTGCGTACCTTCTGAGATGATGGCGAGGCCTTGATGTAGAACGGGTTGTTGGCCTGTTCCTGCTTCCTGACTTCCCTCCTCTGTTTAAAACCAAGCAAGTGTATTAGGACAACTTTATTTTGACAGTTCTGAAGGTCTGATGGACTGCATGTACTTACCCTGGCCAACTCTTTCTCGTCCACCTCAGTGTGTCTTTGTCTGGAATGTTTGGGTTCCTCTTTAGCGAACACCGCTTTGGGCTTCTCGTCCTCAGATTCACTCTCAGACGGAGGCGCATTGATCCAGGCATCCAAATCCAGACTGAAAGGGGAAAAATAACGGTTGTAAGATCTTTTCCTGTCGATTCCCTTGCGATAGACTCAAGAAAGGCTCACCCATCTGGTATAGGCACTTTCTTCTGGGCCTTGGGGGCCACGGGGTTGAGCTCTCCGGCGAAGAGAGCTGTCACTTCGTCAGCCACCTCCACATTCTTCTGCTGCAGCTTCTGGATGTACTTCACCAGCTGGAGGATACAGGACGCCTGTGGAGGAACATCATGGTTAACGTTGCGGTATCTGTGTGAAATGGCTCGTACAACGGCATTTTGCTCTTACTCATAATTGGCTCCAGTGGAGTTTGACATTAGCATATTGCTAAGCTAAAATCTCAATACTCAAACTAGATGAAGTCTGATGTTGGTTTAAACATCAGACCAAAAAAATAATAAAATAAAAATCAACAGACAATATTTTCATTAAAAACCCCCAAAATCACATTAGACAGTATCAGACCATTTTAAACTTTCTTCAGATGCCCAATAATCCACATCAGCATTGCTAGCTTGTTTCGAGCATGTTTCTTTATATTTAACAGATGTTGTCATGTTTATCATTGTTAACATGTTTTTGTCAATTTCTCATTTCGATAATCGATAGGTCTCAAAAACGAGTACTCAAGTAATTGGGGGCGGGGCTTGTGTGGGGGGTGGGGCGTCTCCGTCATGGAGATATGAAACTATTTTAAGAGAGTTACGAAAATTAATGTTGACAAATACAAACATCACATGTCTATGAAAACATGAACATATGACTAGAAAAAATAACTGCTAGATTACGATGCATAAATGCTTTAAAAAAAAAGAAACATCTAAAAACAAAATAACCGTCTCAAATAACCCAATCAATCACATCATTGCAATTGAACTGAAACTGAAAATAAACAGCACCCTACATAGCTTTGCTAGCAGGTTAATAAACTCAACCAAACGCACCCTATATTAGATTAACCAGTGTACCAACTTGCATCAGCACAAAAGGACGCGAATGCGCACGTGAACTTGGCAGTGCTAGTTTTTACACATTTTGAATGCGCTCTTCCCTTAACAACAACACCAATACATGGGCAACTAAAGCACTAAAACACTATTACAATTGTGTTCTCATTATAATGTTATGTACATGATTGGCTCTGCACATCTTGCACTTTTTATTGCACTTTTTGCAATTTTATTTTTCCTGATCAAAGTGATTACAGACATCACTGTGCGTTTTCGAAGGCATAATGAGAAACAACTACTGTTAAAAAATATGAGAACGAAATAACGTTGCTGCATTAATATCTCAATGCTTTTGAAAGAGAAATAGGCTATCTAAAAAGAATATAACGTCTCAAATAACCCAGAGTCGATCATGTCGGGCACAGTGTTAATTTTGACAGTAAATTTTGATTTAGTTTTAGTCATAGTCTTTTGACTAAAATGCCATTTAGTTTTAGTCATATTTTAGTCACCTGAATTGTTTTTAGTTTTCGTCTAGTTTTAGTCGACTAAATATCATAAGATTTTAGTCGACTAAATCTACAGTAGGGTTAGGGTTAGGGTTAGTAAACAATTGCCTGGCATAAATGTGCACTATTCACTGATTGTGACCCGCTCTGGAGCGCTGTATTGGGGATGCGTGAGCCTGTAGAACAGCGGTTAGATCAGCACATTCAACTCAAATGTGCGCATCTGTTACACAGGACATCAGTTCTGACTGGATCTCTTCCCTAATCGACCCTCCCTAACATTTTCGTCTCGTTTTTATTTGTTGACGAAAATGACAGCAAGTTTTCATCATAGTTTTAGTCATCCAACACTAGTTTTTATTTAGTTATGGTCTCGTTTTCGTCAGTGAGAAAAGGTTGTTGACGAAAATTATGATGAAAATTATTCGTCAACGAAATTAAACACTGGTCGGGCATTGCATTTGAGCTAAAAACTAAAGAAAATGAACACCAGTTGGTAATGGCAGCGCTTTACTAGCTGGTTATTAAACCAAACCAAACGTGTCCATATGAGATTAATCAGATATAGACAACATAAAAGTAATCTTACTACTTGCATCTGCAGAAAAGGACGCGGATGCGCACATGAACTTCACCGCACTTGTGGATTTCCTTTAACAGCTGATACACGGGGAACTAAAGCACAGATAATTTACAAAATTCTATTACAATCTTGGTTTCATTATAATGCAATGTATATGACAGATTAGCGCTGCACATCTTGCACTTAACTGTATTTCATGATCACAGTGATTCCAGGCATCACTGCAGTGCGCACTTCAGTTTCACTTTATTTTGCCGGTACTCGATCACTGTTGCCCATCCCTAGTACTATTTTGTTGACATATTTTAACCTATAGCTACATGACTTGAGAATGTTGCTTGCATGATTTTAACAAATGCTAACGTGACTTAACATATTGCTTGTATGTTATAGCATTTAAGCAGGTTTCCAAAATGTTTTAGAATGTTGCTCATTTGTTGCCATCATGTTTTAACACAATGCTAGCATGTTTCTAACATATTTAACAGATTGCTGTCATGTTTATCACATTGCTAACATGTACTATTTTGTTGACATGTTTTTAACAAATGGTAACATGACATAACATATTGCTCATGTTTCCAACATGTTTAGAATGCTGCTATGTTGCTAGCATGTTTTAACACAATGCTAGCATGTTTCTAAAATATTTAACAGATTGCTGTCATGTTTGTCACATTGCTAACATGACTTAACATATTGCTTGTAAGTTTCTAGCATTTTAGCACATTTCCAACATGTTTTACAATGTTGCTAGCATTTTTTTAACACAATGCTAGCATGTTTCTAATATATAACATATTGCGGTCATGTTTATCACATTGCTAACATGTTGTACTATTTTGTTGACATGTTTTTAACAAATGCCAACAGGACATAACATATTGCTCATGTTTCTAGCATTTTCAACATGTTTCCAAAATGTTGTAGAATGCTGCTAATATGTTGTTAGTATGTTTAAACACAATGCTAGTATGTTTTTAACATATTTAACAGATTTCTGTCATGTTGATCACACTGATAACCTCATAAATACAACACACTGCACCTTTAAAGTCACCGTGAAATCAAAATTGACAATTCTTATTTTTTATGGAATATTGCAGTGTTTATTATAAATGATTTATCCATGCACATCATTATTTTATTTATTAATTCATGTACCCTCATAATCTTCAACCAAAATAACTTGCCCTCCCTCTAGCAGTGGCATGTCTTCTCTGATGATGCGTTTACTGGAGTGAAGGCGGGGGAACCCGTCACTCACATGAAATCGTCCAATAGCAAACCACAACCATCCAATCAATTCCCAATGGACAAAATTAAGTCCTGCCCAGCATTTTTTGTTGTCGTTTTGCCCTCTGATATACATCACAATATGGAAGAAAAGACTTTCGCAACTTCAGTTTCATGCTGACTTTGAAGTCACGATGAAACTCAGCGGAGCTTTTCTTTCATATTGTGACGTACATCCGAGTGTAACAGATTATCAGAAAACAAAAATGAAGGGTGGGGGCTTGGTTCACTTTATCGGTTGTTGTTTGGATTTTGAGATTTGACCGTGGAATTTAATTTGATGCTGAATTCCTCACCCTCTCCTGCACTTCCAGATTGGCACTCTGGACGAACAGCGGCAGTCTCTCTATAAGCAGCTGGCTGGTCTCCTGCGCTGCCTGGCTGTCGGTCTCCCCTTCGTGCTTCTGCAGCACAGTCGCAAACAGCTTGGCTGCATTTTGTACATACACCGCCTGGATGTGACCGGGCAGGGTGGCCACTTTGGGTCTCAGCATGGCCTCCAAGGTCTGCATGGGGTCCTCCAGATGCCTGTGAGAAAAGGTTAAACTTTAGCACTCTGTTCATATGTTTGAACCTTGAACCTTTCCAGATTGTCACCACGTACTCTGAGAACTCCCCGCAGATCCACGCAGCGGCGTAGAGAACCTCGCAGATCCCGTTGCGCTGCGTGTTGCCGGTCAGAAGGTGTGCGTTGTCCAGTAGAGTGGCCATCTGAGACACGGCGAAGCCCCGGATGGCTTTGACGCGGATGGCAACGTCCAGCATCTGAGAGGCGATTAGGTGGCCGTGCCTTGTGCCCTCCAGACGAGTCAGTTCTACCAGGATACTGATGTACCTGCAAGACGGATAAGATTGACAATTGTTTTTTTTTAGATAGATATCGCAGTTTTTATTATAAATGATTGAGGGGAAAAAAAACACAAGGTCTCTTTCCCTGGGCTGGTTAACACAGAATAGTAGAATGGGGGGAAAAAGGTCTTGGGAATACAATTGGGGAGGGTTCATACAGAACATGTATTTTGTTTAAAAATTTGAGGCGCATGGCAGTGGAATGGGGCGGGGGTTTGTGGACGCAAGGTCCAATATTTATCAAAGTGTAAATAAAATTTGAGGCATTGATTCAACATGACCAAAATGTATTCAATTTACGCAAAAATGTGACACGTGTGTGTCTGGACTAGTTTAAAGGTCCCGTTCTTCGTGATCCCATTGTTCAAACTTTAGTTAGTGTGTAATGTTGCTGTTAGAGCATAAATAACACCTGTAAAATTATAAAGCTCAAAGTTCAATGCCAAGCGAGATATTTTATTTAACAGAAGTTCCCTTTCAAAGCCTACAGCGAACTGCTGGCTTGGACTACATCCTGGTACTTCCTTCATAAATGACGTCAGTAGAACAGTAGAACAGACTAACCTCCGCCCACAAGAATACATGAAAAAAGGGGGCGTGGTCTTGTTGCTCTCCCACGTGGAGAAGAGGAAGTGTTGCGTGGAGAAGACGAGGAAGTGTTGCGTTTGATTGTGTTTGTCGCCATGTCGTCGAGACGCTGTTATTTTCATCCCGGAGTCAAATCACCTTTGTTTGGCTTTCACAGGGATGCTGTACTTAGAGATCATTGAGCGCATACATCTCCCCGTTAAGAGGCGTGACCTTTCCGTGCAACGTGCGCTAAGCTGCGGTCAAATCACAACACGGGAACCGCTGGCACAATCAGAACTCGTTACGCATTTCTGAAGGAGGGACTTCATAGAATAAAGGAACTCATCAGCCGTTTTTAGGACAGTGAAAACAGCGGTATACAGATAAGTAAATTGTGTGAAAAATACTGTTTTTTTTACACGCGAAACATGAACACGTTATATTGCACACTGTAAACACAATCAAAGCTTCAAAAAAACACGAAGAACGGGACCTTTAAGGCCGCTAGGCGCTCAGCTGAAAACACCTCGCTGTGGGCGCTTGAGAGCGTTTTGGCAGCGCAGGGTTTTTTCCCAGTTAAGACTCTATGATACGGAATATCCGCGGAAGTGTTATTAGTACCTAATTTCACAGATAGTTTGTTTCTCAATTGATTCTATATAAAAATGAAGATACAATGTAAAGTATTTGCTCTTGTTTTAAAGGAAAACGTCGACTTTTTGGGACTTTAGCTTATTCACCATATGCCCCAGAGTTAGATAAGTCCATAACTATCACTCTCATCTCAGTGCGTGCCATAACTCTGTCTGACGCACCCACCGCTAGCCTAGCTTAGCACAAAGACTGATGATAAATGGCTCCAGCTAGCCTATTGCTCAATAAGTGACAAAATAACGCCAACATTTTCCTATTTACATGTTGTGATGTGTATAGTTACATTGTGTACAAAGACCGACGGAAAATGAAAAGTTGAGATTTTCTAGACCGATATGACCAGGAACTATACTCTCATTCTTGCGTAATGATCAAGGAACTTTGCTGCCGTACCATGAGTGCAGCGGCGCAATGATATTACACAGCGCCTGAAAATAGGCTAACTTCCTTCAACATAACCAACATGACAATCTGCTTGCAGAGAGCGTGCTGGGGACTATTTTCAGGCGCTGTGTAATATCATTGCGCCACTGCACCCATGGTATGGCACAAAGTTCCTTGATCATTACACAGAAATGAGAGTATAGCACACGATGTAACTATACACGTCACAACATGTAAATAGGAAAATGTTGGTGTTATTTTGTCACTTATTGAGCAGTAGGCTAGCTGGAGCCATTTACCACCAGTCTTTGTGCTAAGCTAGGCTAGCGGTGTGTGCGTCAGACAGAGTTATGGCACGCACAGAGATGAGAATGGTATGTAGGGACTTATCTAACTCCGGGGGATACGGTGAATAAGCTAAAGTCCCAAAAAGTCGGCGTGCTCCTTTAAATAATTTTGTTCCGTTATTATGCTGCTTGTTTTCATCTGTTGACGTTGTACAAGCAGAATGTGGCGGTTGGTCGGTGTTGTATTTGTTCCGCCCCTCCTCCACTGTGATTGGACGGCTGGGTGAAAAGTGACAGTGATGAGTGCTATGTTTTACTCAAAGTTGAACATTCTTCAACTCTCGGCGACCAGTAAAAAACACTGAACGCACAGCGTTTGAGTGTGAAATACTTGCACTTGCTCAGTGCCTCGTTACGCTCATGGCGTTCTAAAAACTCAGCAGTCCCATTGAAAATAATTAAATACACCAGCCAGCAGTGTTAAAAAACACACAGCCACAGTGTAATTGCATTTAAAAACATAAGACGCAAAGCAGTATAATGAGGGGAAAAGCTCAAGAATCTTAAAAAATATATATATATTTTAGCTTGAATGGCACATTTTTAGAATGCAACATCATGGGCAAACACTGCAAAATATGTGAGGCGCAAGTACAATAGTCAAAGACATCTGTCTTGCTCATGGAAAAGCAGTTCAGTAGAACGCAAAAATGCACACCGAGTGAACGGCCACATTTACACTGGAGGTCTTGATGCCCAATTCTGATTTGTTGGATGACCTGCTTACATCTTTTAAATGTGACCCATATCCGATATCTGCATTTGCACTATTGACCTTATATTTCATGTAAGAATGGGCACGGCTATTCGTAATTTTAATGTGTCTGGCTTCCGGTGTCATTCGCTTCCAGTTCTTTTTAGTTGTACAAAACGCTGGTATGAACATGCTGATTTGTAGTGCAAACAGTTTTACAGTTTAGGAAGTAAAAACGGCACGATTTCTTATGTGAAGTCATGTGATTGCGGTTGGCATCCCCATGAGTTCATGTCCTTCGCCATTGTCGTTTTTCAATGACACATGATGGAAATATCTGATCTGTCTGCTTACATGGTTGACGCAAATGCACATATCCGATTCATATCCACATACTGTACGTGGGTAATATCAGATTGGAGGAAAAAAAAAGAATTGGAACTGGGTCACTTGAACCATGTAATGTAAATGTGGCCTTGGTGTGTACTTTGCCGTTTAGTCTTACCACTCAAAGTTTGTGATGTATTGGTAGTTGCTCTGGCTGCAGATGTCGATGATCTTGGTGAGCAACTCATCTCTGTAAGTGGTGCCTTCTGCTTTGTCCACATGCAGCATGAGCTTCTTCACAATCTCCATCAGGTTCTTCTTCGAGACCTAGTCACCCACATTTCAGCAACACGTTATATTTGAGCTCTTCACAACATGACTTAGATCAGGGGTGGCCAATCCAGTTCCTGGAGATCTACTTTCCTGCAAAGTTCAGCTCCAAAGTTGATCAAACACAACTGAACCAGCTTTAATTAAGATCTTCATGAGCACTTGATAATTACAGACAGGTTTGTTGGGTCAGGGTTGGATCTGGTTTAGAACAGGTTTGGGCACCCCTGAGTTAGAGGAACGCAAACAAACAAATTATGTTTACAAATGCCATACACACCATGCCGTAGAGCAGATCCAGGGCTCTCAGGCGGATGGACTCATCTTTGTCATCCAAACACTGAAGGATCAGGTCCTTGTGCGACTGCACAGACTTTGGGTGCGTCTTTAGGATCTTGGACATGGCCAGAAGACCCAAGTACTTCACTGCAAAACACCACAGTGCCTAAGTGACTCTTGCAATGAAGCGTAGTCTCTCTGTTCGCTAACTACTACTGTATTGCATTTATGCTAATTGTCGTTTAGCTCAGTTCTTCTATTCAGACTATTAAAGTCGCCATGTAATGGAAGTAGCGACAGACATTTTCTTTTGTATCGTGACATACATCCGAGTGGATTATCGAAAATATATATATTTTTAATTGCATGACAGGACTTCTATCCATCGTTTGCTGACTGGATAAAGGCAGATCTAAATGCAAGCTCGCAGTCGATTGTAAGAAAGGGGCGGAGTTTGAGCAGACTTATTGATTAGAGAAGATCGACATACAGTACATCAACACTGAAAAGTCTGATGTTTCACAGGACGTTAATAAAATACAAGGTTATTAGATAGGGTGAACTACCATTGCATGACGACTGCAGTCTGAAGCCTTCTGCTAAAATGTGCAAAATGTACAGTATTTTAGAAATTATACCATTCTAACCATTTACTACTAAGTCATTACTGAAAAATCTGAATATGCAAATCTACATGGAGAAAAAAAAAAAACAAGACAATGGGAAAAGAAAACACAAACACGAAGGACAACAAACACACACACATACATACACACACACACACACACACACACACACACACACACCGCCACAAGAACACAAACGGACTTCAGTTTTGTTTTACTCTGCCAGACTTTTAAAAGTTAAGTGCATTATTTGTAACAGATTAAATGCATAATTGATATAAAGCGACTGATTATTTAAATGCCCGTAAAATCAAATAGATTAAATATAGATGCAAGACACAGTTCTTGGGCTATCAGGACAGTGGGCATGTCCTCAAATGTTTTGCCTTGTTGATGCCAAAACAAAATGTACAAATACACTGATCTATTTAAGGAACACATGGGGCTTAAATATTGACAGAATGCCAAAGCATTCAGCTGGAGGTAAATATCAAACGGCCCTGTGAGGAAACTCTGCTGTTTTTGAGAAACAAAACATGGCAGTCCAGGATTCACAGAGCTACTCTACAGCCGGCATCACTGGGACGCCAATAACTCGAACTCCTGCAAGACAATTCAGATAACTTAATGCACATGTCTTGAAACATTATGGCTTTTCGGAGGAACTTTTTTTTGGGGAAGTTCCTCAAGCTAAAGAGCTACGATTGATTTCTATTCTCTATTGTAGTGCTGAGGTGTCTTCGAGTTATCCGGAATGGAGATCTACAAGGACTCCATCCACAGGGCCAGAGGGGGGGGGGCCGGGACTCATAAACACACAGACAATGAGAGAATGACACACTGCAGGCATTGACAGAAGGCTCACAGTTCTGGTCCGAGTCTTCGATCAGGATTCGCAGTTTCTGCACACAGAGCTGTGGAGCGGAGAGAGAAATGGAGAACAGAAAGAAAGACAAAAGGCATTATTACCATGTTAAAAAGCTTTCCACACAATCGTACATCAACACCAAAGAGAAAGCCAACTTCAGATCGGTCAAGTGCTTGCTTGAAATCGAAGGATTTATGCAAGTTACACCAATCTATAAAAATCAGTAGTAGACTAAGTTTTGCAATGGCTGAATGCTGATATCAAGAGACTGAGGTGGCCAATATATAATATAATAAACAATTTTAATTAAATCAATTTATGTGTGTGTGTGTGTGTGTGTCTGTGTAATATTATAACATTTTAGGAATTGGCACAAAATGTCCAATATTTACAAGCAGGAGAACTTGAAAAATAGCAGGGTGTTCAAATACTTATTTTCCTCACTATGTATATACATACATACATACATACATACACACACACACACATATATATACACACACACACACGTGTGTGTGTGTGTGTGTGTGTGTGTGTGTGTGTGTGTGTATGAAGCTTGTTTTGTTTAAATATTTGATTTATATAACATTTGAGGCATTGGTCCAAAATGTCTAATATTTACGCAATTAAAAGAATTTCATTGTTGTTATAACTAAATTCTTTTAATTGCGTAAATATTAGACATACTGATTCCTGTGTGTTAGATGATCTGCTTCTTCATTATTTGGAAAATATATATGAAAGGACATATAATACTAAATATCTTTTATCAATATTTAATAAAATTGTATACATTTACATGTATTAGAAATATTTTATAAATGTAATGACATTTGAGACATTGGATTCCAAACATCCGATATTTATTCAATTCACAAAAAATATATGTACTAATAATTTAATATGTTTGTGCTTTAGATAACCTGCTTCTTTATTTCTTCATTAACTGAATAGAAAAGTATATGAATGGAGACATAAACAAATAAAACGATAATCATCCAAGGACATGAAATATCAATGCATCATCTTAAGAAAAATAATTGTAAATGTATCACAATATGATTTTATCAACACTATTTTATTCTATAGCATCTCCATATTGGGCTTTGACAAATATAACACTACAAATGTAGATGTCAAATATAGGAATATTGTAAGTAAAGGGTCCACATTAATTGTGAATATGAAACTGGTCATATCGAGTAATGTGACAATGGCCCACCTGTATGCTAGCACTGTGATTAGGCATCCCAGAGGACAGTGAGATCAGCACTGAGGTTAACAGGAGAGAGAAAAGACATCAGTGGTGTCGTTAAAAAATTTACTTGAGTACCGGGTCACGGCACCAAATAATACTGACCTGCTATGACCGTGTTGACACACTCATACAGAAGCGACATGGCTGAGGTACTGAGAGAGTAAATGGACAAGAAAAAAATAAATATTATATTTAACCCTAATATTTTTGGCCAGCTTGAGGGCGTTGGTGTGTTTTAGTTTCACTGTTACCTGTGGATGAGGTTTGTTAGGGGCTCAATCAGTTTCTTTCCCAAACGAGGCTCCAAAGGAGTGAGAGCGCCAAACTAAAAAAACAAACAAACATGGAAATCTCATTAAAGAAAAGGACAAAAGCGTCAAATCAGTCCCCTTTAACCCTACTGCATATTTGATATGCACATTTCTAAGGCCTCTAAATTATCAACATGATCAACACTACATGCCTTCTGTCATCTGATTGATAGTTTATACTTTGTTAGCAAGTAAAAGACCTTTTAGTACCAACATTTCTGTGAAATATTTACTGATTTTTATAAGTATAACTCTTATATTGTTAGTAATACTTTACTTATACCCTACCTACTTGTGGTCAGTCAGCCCAAATTAGGGGTGGCACGGTACATGAAAAAAACCCAGAACCATTCGGTTCGGTTCGCTTTTCTCGGTTCGGAGCGTGTGCGTCGCACGGTTTCGACGCATGCGCAATGTATCCTCGTGCCCGTATGTTACCTCGGACAGTGGGTGTCCTTTTTGCGCGAAATAAGAGGCGTGTGTGTGTACATACAGTAAAATAAAGTAAAAGTGGAGTGCTGCAGGTCACGTCACGTGTAGAAATGCAAGTGGGAGAGATAAGGAAGCCTGCCCGGAGTTGGAGGATGTGCCAGCGACGTATAGCATGCAGGGCAGATGCAGTGCGTATTGAGAGTGGGAGCCACGCACCCCCGTTGTGCATTCACACACTGGCAGTGTTTGTCTCGCACAGCTGAACCGCGGCTTGTGTATTGCAAATACAGACAAATATTGTCCATTCTGTCACATTCTCCTCCGACCCCTGTCTGTCTCATGCTTTGATTTATGATGGGCAGCATATATCTGCTGCAAATGCGACCGTGTTCCCCTCTGTCTCATACACACATGCATATAACATGCTGTATATAAGTAGTTCACATGATAAATGTAACATTTAAAAGTTAAGATATGCTTCTAGTTTTAATAATTTAAACATGCCTTTTTCACAGCGCTGGATGTCATATGGTGATTGTGAAACACACAGAACACTTCATGGTGAAATTTGTTAATCAGGTCAGCTGAATTAAAGCCACAGTGCATTGTTCTAATCAAAATTGACATGATTAACATGAAAAATGTTACGCCAATGTGTCAGACTCAGTAGACAGCCAGTTAGGAAACAACTTCTACATGATATAACCATTTTTTAATACTGTATCCTAACTGTGGATGATTAAGCTATATATCATATGCTGAAGTAAATTTCTGGAGTGTTAACGATAAAAAACAACAACAACAAGAACCGTACAGAACCGAAAACCGTGACCCTAAAACCGTGATACGAACCGAACCGTGGGTTTTGTGAACCGTGCCACCCCTAGCACAAATACCAATCAACATGCTTGTTTCCTTTGGGGCCCCTTTAAATAACGTTAAAAAAAGACCAAGCATTCGATCTACGTCAGAGTGTCCACAAATCTTTCTACAGTGTTGTTGGCAGGGCAGCCAGCAGTGATGTGAACGCACGGTTACAGGTCACAGGTGGGCGGAGTTAGAGTAAATCGCCTGTACCAACAAGGCGGGTTATTTGCACTTAGTGTAAATAGACAATCAGTTTTAAAAACGGAGGCTTTACAGGGTTAAAACCCAACATATATAGTTTCTTACCAGCTTAATGATCTTGATAAGAACCCAGTTGTTGGTGGAGGAGGTCATGAGTTTGAAGAAAAGGGGAGCCAGGGATAGGTAGTTCTTGGGATTTCTTCTGGCCAGTTCACAGATGACGTTCACAGCCGCTGACTGGACACCTGGGACGTACACAATCAAACGTTCAGATGGAAGCCTGAAATATTATCATCCAGCAAGTCACATTAAAATGATGATTTTGCATCCGTACCGGGATCTGGGTCCTCCAGCTTCTCTTTGAGTCGTGGGAAGGCAGGACGCAGGGACTCAGGGTACTTCAGGAACACTTTGTACATGATCAGCACCGCCTTCTTGCGAATGTATGGCTTAGTGTGGGACATCTGAGATGGAGGAAGGGTGAGAGGGAATGAATATGTGCTGAAAGTCAATATTTGCCTTACATAAACACTCTGAATGGCTTTACCAAAGTCATGATGTCATTGGCCAGGTCACGAGCAAGGTCAGGGGTCACAAAGCAGGAAAGGCCAGTCAGAGCCACGCCGGTGTCGTACTGGTTGGGACTGCTGAGATCCTGGTGAGAGATGATGAAGCATCCTATAGTATAAACAGTATAATAAAAAAAACCACAGGTGAACAGGAAGTTCAAAACACACCTTGCGGATCTGATTGGTAGTCAGCATGATGACATCAGTGCCCTCATGAAAGCATTGTGATGCTGCAAGGTAGCCAATTCGCTGAAAATGAGAAGAAAAAGACATTTGTGAACCAATGGTGATAGCTAAAATTATTAAACAGTTTGCTGTAATAAAGATTAAATCAAATAAAATATAAAATACTGGATGAAAAAAAAGATTGCCTTGACAACTAACTGAAATAAGGAAATTAAAGTCATAAAGTCCTGTTATAAAAAACACCAAAAACACCTTACAATAAGGTCCTTTTGATTAATGCATTAACTCAAATGAACTAACAATGGGCAATACGTGTGTTAAAGTATTTATTAATCTTTGTTATCATTAATTAATAAAAATAGAACTCTTAGTTCAGTATTTTCCGTTGTAAGTTCACATGAACTATTGTAGTTAACTAATGTTAAAGAAACATCATCATTTTCCAACTCCCCTTGAGTTTTCGAATCCATTCAGTCGATCTCCGGGTCTGGCGGTAGCACTTTTAGCATAGCTTAGCATAGATAATTGAATCTGATTAGACCATTAGCATCTCGCTCAAAAATGACCAAAGGTTTCTATTTTTCCTTTTTAAAACGTGACTCTTCTGTAGTTACACTGTGTACCAAGACCGATGGAACAAAAGCGATTTTCTAGGCAGATATGCTAGGAACTATTCTCTCATTCCTGCGTAATAATCAAGGATCTTTGCTGCCGTACCATGGGTGCAGCAGGCGCAATGATATTACGCAGCACCGTGACAACCTGCTTGCACATGGAGCGTGCTGGGGACTATTTTCAGGTGTTGCGTAATATCATTATCAGGTTCATTTATCAACTTTTCATTTTCCAGGTCTTAGTACACGATGTAACTACAGAAGAGTCAAGTTTTAAATAGGAAAAATATTGAAATGTCAATTGAAATTGTCATTTTTGAGCAAGATGCTAACGGTCTAATCAGATTCAATGATCTATGCTAAGCTATGCTAAAGGTGCTACCGTCAGACCCGGAGATTGGCTGAATGGATTCGAAAACGGTAAAACTCAACTGTTTAACTCTAGGGGAGTTGGAAAATGAGCCTATTCTCAAAAAAGTGGACTGTTCCTTTAACTAATGGAACCTTAAAGTGTTGCCAATAAATGATTATCATTATTTATTAATTTATTTCCACCATGTCAGCATCAAGGCTATTTTCATGGCGGAAACAGAATAAACAACATAATTCATACTAGGGGTGTAACGGTACACGTATTCGTATTGAACCGTTTCGGTACAGGGCTTTCGGTACGGTGCACGCGTGTACCGAATGGTTATGAATGTAATCTTTAACAGTTAACAGTCGGCTTGTTGTAAGCGCGGAACACACTTCAATCCGAGTTCCCACACGAACATATTAAAGTATTCAGTCCATTTTATCACGAAATTCAAACGATAAATGCCGTTTTAACGCTCTTTAATGTGACGTGACTGATAGACGCGTATCAGTTCAACTTAAAGCGGCAGCGCGCGGCGCGCGAGCCAATGCGATCATCTCTTCCTAAAGAATAAACATAAATGAATACATCTTAAGGTATGTTGAGGATACATTACAACTTACTGAAATGTATCATATGTCGTGTAATCGCTCCATCTGTGTTTCAACCGCGGAAAGACAATAAAACAGCTTGTAAACAATGTCATGCAGAATCACGTTTACTCAGAAGTCATTCAGTGTCCACAGCTGTTAGCTCACTAGAGAAATCAACTCTTTCACTGAATACATGCACTATATTAGCCGTTATATTCATTATATTAGCCTATATATATTCATTATATACTACTAAGCCTGTTAGTGATGTCTTGTTTATTTAATGTGTGTTTAAATAAACCTGTCATGAAAATTACAGCCACTAAATGATTATATTTCAACAACGAATAAAAATAATTCGATTTAGAAGTTAATGCAAAAACTGCCTTATGTGAAGCTTATGAGTGTTGATTATTATATCTAAAAATAAATAGCAACTGAATTTAGGCTAATAGTTTGGGTTCTGTTGTTAATCTTTAATAGCTATATGTAAGTAAGGGCTCCCTATATAGTTTACAGCATTATCTTTAAGAAACTTTTAGTTATAATTTAATTAATTTAAGGACAGACACAATTTTTTTCATTAAACCACTGTTGAATAAAAATGAATAAAAAGCAATTTTGTAAAACTGCTGTACCGAATCCATACTGAACCGGGACTTCAAAACAGAGGTACGTACCGAACCGTCAGTTTTGTGTACCGTTACACCCCTAATTCATACAATTAACAAAAAAACTACACAAGGCATTTCAGGTTAATACAAAATATAAACCAGAATTAAATAAACAAAAATAACAAATGTAAATAAAAATACTACAACTAAAATGGACAGAAATATTAAAACAAGCTAATTAAAAAAATATTACTAAATACTATAATAAGTATATAAATAATACTAAAATTACAATGTCATGACAATGCTAATATTAATTTCGTCACTGCCTCTCACCTTGTATGTAAATTTGGAGGAGCTCATCACCTCCACGATGTTGAACGCAGCCCAACTGACATCATAGCCAAGCATCTGCAACTGTTCGAAGGAGAAATCAGAAGAATAAGTGATGGATTGAGCTCATTATGAAGCAGATAGGAAAGGCTATCAATGACGGGCGGTCTTACGTAGGTGAGCTTGCAGACTGCATTGGCTTTAACGGCGATGTTGTCCTGTTTGAGTTCTTGTTTGATTTCATCGATGCATGTCGAGATGTATTTGGCCTGTAGAAGGAACAGGAAGCATTGTTAGAAAGAGTGAGACAAAAATAAAAAACTATGCTCTCCATAACAGCCCTGGGCATCGTTTAGCTTCCGGTTGTCAGCAGCATCTGTCGAATCACTGCCAGATCTTAACGGAGTGAGATTAAATGTTTTGCCAAGTCTTTACCTGAAAACATAGATAGTCATTTATCAAAACGATACATATAGGTGATTATCTGCCATAATTAAAAAAAAAAATTCAAAGGTACTGTTCACCTAAATTGTCACGTTGTTCTAAACCCAATTTTTTGGGGTTTAGACACTGGTCCATGAGATATATATATATATATATATATATATATATATATATACAGAGCTGCCAACTCTCACGCATTGGCCGTGAGACACACGCATTTGATTGGTTTCACACACTCACACGCCACACCCCCAATTTCTCACGCTGAAGTGTCAACCCGGTCAGTCAAATGCCTGAAAGATGAGTTTATCTATAGATCTACATGTTGAGCCGATCATGTTGATCGATTAGTTATGCTCTCGGTGAGGGGGTTCAAGATAAATGGGCAAATAAATACGCTGTTGTTGCGCGACCTAAAGCTACATTCCGTTTTGGGTTCTGACGAGAACGAGCCTGTAATGAGGGGTGTGTTTCCCGAAAGCGTTGTTCGCTAACTATGGTCACAAGTTCCGTCATTATAAGCATAGTTTAACGAGTCGTGTTTCCCGAAACCATAGTTCCAACGAACGTTCGCAAACATCATCGCAAAGTAGATTTGCATACATTTTGTTCTTGCACTGATGTTAAAATGTGTAGTCATTTTGCACTTTGGCAGCCAGTTTGAGATATAGTCTATATTTGAGTATTGTGTGTAATGATTCTGACAGTTTTTTTCCATAGAAATGACTGGGGAAAAGTGTCCCAATATCCCTGAATTCACCCTATACTCTTTGAAATCATAATTACATTGCACTATGAAGCTTAAAACCCCAAATATTATAACATTCTTCATTAACAATTATTCAGTTATTTGTAACAATCTCATTGTAAAAAAAAAGAATAAAGTGGTTTCAATGTAGCCAGCTACTTTTGGATAGTAACTTGTAGTGTAGCTACTTTTTCAAAAGGGTAGCTTGAATGTAACTTAACTACTCAAAGTAGTTTTTACTACAACACTGTTTTTTTAGATCAGCCACAGCAAAAAAGAACCACACAACAGACAGAAGAGCAACAGACAGGACAGACAGTTTTTTTCCTTTTTCTTCCCTGTAAAAGTATGCTGTAGGTTGATGTATAATCAATTTGTTCTATTTAGACAAAACCATGCCTCTAGGCCTACATAGTGCTTTAAAATTGTGTGTGTGTGTCTATAGGATATAGGCTACTGTATAGCCTACAACGCGTCATATAGATGTATTTTGTGTATATATATATATATATATATATATATAAAATATTATTATTTATTAAATTTTTTGTTGTTGCAATTTTTGCTTTGTACACTGCAAAATTTTGGTTGGCCCCACCAAATCTCACTCTAAGCTTTTTTGAAAAGTTGGCAGCTCTGTGTATATATATTATATATATGAGCCAATCAAAGATGCATTGTTAAAACCCAGAAGCTAAAAATATTGATAAAAAAACATGCTCAAAACTAGGCCAGTATGTTTGTTCGTGCAGAATCAATGAATGACTAATGCCGCTTGTCCACTGCATGGTACAGTTCGGTACGCCTCACTTTTTGGTGCTTTTCCATTACATGGTGCGGTTCGGTACGGCTCGGTGTGGTTAAATAGTACTACCTCGGTTGAGGTTTCAAGTGTGCCGTACCGATTCTAGAAAGTGACGTGTAAACACTGCAGATCACCGATTGTTCAGAGAAAATCGTCACTACCGCCACTACCATTATAAGCTTTTGTCGCAGGGATATAGCAGTTGAGACCCTAAACACATTGCTAAATACAAGATTAGTTTACTCGCCAGTGTGTGTGTGTGTGTGTGTGTGTGTGTGAGAGAGTGAGTGAGTGAGTGAGTGTGTGTGTTAAATGCTAAGAATAAGTTTAGCATAAATATATTTTTACTCGCTGAACACTCTGAATGAGCGCTTGAGAGTTTCTCTCTCGTCAGGTGATATTCATGAATCCAGCAGTTCATCAATCCTTAGTGCATTGTATATTGTTATTAGTAGTAGAAGTAGTAGTATTATTATCTTTTAATAATATAATATAATTACTATTATCTTTTTTTTTTACAGAAACACCAACAATATCTTAAGTAGGGCTGTAATCAACCAAAGAAAATCTTGGTCGACAAGTCCTGAAATTTTAGACTAAAAATCGACTAAAAATGACGTTAGGAAAAAAAACCGTTAAATGAATTAGCTGCGCACTGTGCGCAGTACTTGGTAGCCTTGTTGTCTGCCTAAATGAACTATGAAAAAACATAAAAAATTAGTAGGCTATTTGCAGTATATTAAATCGTTTTTGACCTGATTATTTTGCACTGAAATGAGTCTGACACACGAGTCTGTCGGCTCTGACAGCACTGCATCACGTGCACCATCATAGCCTATGATTTCCGAAAATATAGTACTATGTTGTCAACTAGTGATATCATCACAAGAACATCATTTAGACAATTGTTTTTGTCATATGTATTATAATAACTGTCAGACACTATTATTTCTGCCGCCCTGTGCAGTTCAAACATAGGATCAGCTCAGCTCCGCGGCTGAGACACGAATAGACTATTAACTTAAAGCTTTTACTCTTAAACACAAAAGGCACGTCCCCTTTAATAAAAAAGGAATATTTATTAAACAAGCCAGATCAAGAGCAGAAAAAACGCTCTCAAAATTAAACAAATACAGCAAACTAGCCTACCGGTACTTCAATCTGTCTCTCTTCTCCAGTGGGTTGGGCTAATCCAAAAGAAGTGAAAACAAGGGGGTGTTCTGACTGTTACCTGTGAAACAGGGGTGCTCTGAAAACACCCCCATTAGCAATTAGTGCTTTCCACCTGATGAAATGAACGCGGTAAAACTGACAGTACAGATCCACTTTTGCGGCACGACTGAAGTGTGGTGTTGTGACGCTTCCCCTCATGTGTATGTTGATGGGCGTTCCTCAAGTTTACCGCTATGGGCATGCGTTTGAGCCAGCGGGGAATGAAAAACAAAGGACCAGCGAGAAACTTCCCCCCCCCGTCTCCATGTGCATAAAGATGGGCTTCGGCGAGCTTTTTTGATGCACGGAATTTGTTCAAATGCAGCACCGCCTTCCCGGAATGCTTTACGGGCGCGTTAAAGTCGCTTGACGTCACCCACAGGAATAAAGTGGAGTGCGGCGCGACAGAAGTGGATCCACACCTTGATAAAATAAACGTGGCGCGGCAAAACTGATGAAATGAACGCGTCCAAAAAAATAAAAATCGACCATTCAGAATTTTGGTCGAGCCAGAACGTATCGACTAATCGACTGGGAGATTACAGCCCTAATCTTAAGCACCACCAGTGCTATATTTTATATATATATATATATATATATATATATATATATATATATAGGGCTGTACAGTGCGACATATATGTCGCACGTGCTACAAAAAAATCGGTCTGTGCGATTAATATATTTACCCCAGTAGCACACGTGCGATACAGTTTAGCATGTGAGACAGAGCTCGTTTGAGTGAAGGGAGAATTTGTTTTGTGCTCGTGTGAGGTTAATTTAGGGCTGCACGATTGACTGAAATTAAACCAAAATTGAGATTTGTCTTTGTGAAATTATGAAAATCGCTTAAATTTTTAAATAAATAAATAAATATATGTGCAGATGAAGCGTAGCACTGTTCAGGGCGGATCGATCGGTTCGCAATAAATGCTGCTCTATCTCTGCATGCACTGTGAGATGGAGTCAATGGCATTTTAGTTCGAAAAGCGTCACGGTTTGCATGAAAAATTGCTAATAAAAGCTGTCAATCGCGGGCTCGGTGCGCACCGAACCCGAGACTCTGAAGGAGGTGGCACTCGAACCGTCCCGCGAATTCACGTGAATCACGTGAAACAAACTCGGGTGCGCATTTGTTCAGGAAGAAATGTAACCTGCATATGTGTTTTAGCATATTACAATGTATTTAGTCAAATAAAACACATGTAAGGGATGATGGTGTTGATGATTTACCTTGGATACTAGCGTATTCGCGCATATGCGTGCAATCAGGGCAACAAATGAACTTCATGCGACACACATACAGTAAACCCAAGAGTTGTTCACTCAGCTGCGCATAATAGCACCAAATTAATAAAAACACAGGCAGTGTGTTTTCGATCATCCGCCGTGCACATTTTTGATGACGTAAGATGAACAAGTGCAGCAGGGTTCGATAGAATCAAGTTGAGTGTGAAACCAGACCAGCGCTGCGGGGGGACGCCGGGAACAATCGCGTTTGGACATGACCACAGCAAACGTGTCCAGTGTTAAAGCCCCCTTAATGTGTATTAGAAAAAGCAACAACCTCTTTCCAAACTTGTAATGAGAAGCGTTTACAAACCTGCTGTCCAACAAAAGAGAACATTAATCGAGTGTTTGAAATAACCTACTTTTGTAATCTGACAGGCTTCACATCACAGAATGAGGCAGAAATTATATTATTTTATAATATTCTGTAGTACAGTGATAGATTCGCGGTGTAGAGACGTGTACAGTAGGGCTGGGCAAAAAAATAGATTTTTCGATTAATAGTTTTTTTAAAATGTGGTCGCTTCAAAATCGATTTTCAAAGGCCACGAATCGATTTTTTTCACCACATAATTATTGCCGCAAACATTGAACATAAGATTAACGTAGATCCAATTACTAGTCTTCTCCGCTAGATGTCACCCTTTTATTGGCCTTGCACGAGTTTACAAAGGAGCGAGAAGTGTGCGGCCTGTCATTCATTCATTCACTGGTTAAATGGCGGCTTCCAGTGCGTTGACGTTTGTAATGCTGAGGTGAAATGCTACAAATCTGCTGAACCATTTGATGATGAGACCTCACCCAGACTTTGCAAGAACAGCCAAGCACACAACCGCTAAAATAGATACCATACATGCGAATGCTTGCCTTGCATTATGATCATTAAAATGGAGCGCTCACTTAAGCATGTACGTTAGCCATTATAGACATATTCAAATCAACTGAGGCAATAGACAGCGCAGGACCAATAATTCAAACCTAATAGCTTATATTATAAACAGATTTCCTCAAATAAAAGTGAATCCACATAAGTCAGCACATTAAGGTATTGTGCATTAACATGGCAACTAACTTGTTTCCAGGTATGAACACGCTTCTCGTGTATGAAAAGTAATGAGCAGTGACCCCGCAAAGAAAGCACCCATTCCCGGTTAGGGCCTCAATCCTCGAAAGGCCTCGTCAGGCACTACGATCGACCCAAATTACAAACGGTTTCGCCGGCGCGTTTCTGAGATATAGCCGGTTAAAGTAGTTCAAACTGGTTCTTGTTTCGATCCGTCCCCCCCTGAGCACTATGAACACTTTTTATTTTGAACACTTTTTATTTTGTTAAGGCTGACTGGGTGGAAGAGGTTGAGAGACGGGGGAGCGATAAATCGAAATCCCTCCGGTGCGAGGATGATCCGTTTAGATCCGCTCTGACGGATAGATCTGTATAGCCTTGGTAGTACGAGGAAGGACCGTGTAGATCCGCTCTGACGGTCGAACAAAGTAGAGATAGCCCCGGTGTTCCTGTCCGGGAAGATTTGTCTGTAATGGTAATGTTTAAATGCACAGTTACCTGACAAATATTTTTTGAGTACTCCCTCCGGTGCGAGGAAGACCCGTTTAGATCTGCTCTGACGGGTAAAACATCTAGAGAACGCCCTCAAGTTAGGCCAAGAAGATTTGTCTGTAAGGGTACTGTCTAAACGCACAGTTACCTGACAAATATTTTTAAAGTAAACCTGACTCTCCATTTTCTTCCACCCCAGATAGGGGATTTCATCTTTATTTTATATTTTCTTTTAATTCCTATTATAACTGTTATACTATGTATATTTTTATTTTATTCACTTATGAATATTTTAACTTCATTTCTGTGTAAAGCACTTTGAATTGCCCCTGTGTATGAAATGTGCTATACAAATAAACTTGCCTTGCCTTGCCTTGCCACTATGCCAGCACGTCGAGGTTCTCCGTCCCGGGGGTTTCCAGTCGATCCTGCCCGTATCGCATATGCTTGTCGCAAAGATAAAATCGAATGGCAATCGCATCTAAGGAAGGCACGCAAATAACAGAGATAGTGACGAAATATAATGCGCCATCCGGGGCACGAATCAGACGCCCCTGGAGGAAAAAGCCTCCATAAAAAGTCTGAATGACGGTCTGCAAAATCGCAAGAAAAGCTTGTCCTTTACTGATAATCATCCAATATACTTTTTATGTTTTAGAATAAATATATCAAAATATCCATAAAAACTAAATTGTATAAAATGCTTGTCAGATCATTTTTTTATTTTTTATTAAGTTGCATAAAAATTGTATTGTATTTAACATAATTGTATGCATTTGAAATATAGAGATGGGTTCTGTTTTAATGTACCCAAGTGTCCCTAAAATAGAGTTTAATATACAATTTTGTGGCTCTTGATTTCTTTTTAATTACCCACTTGTAAACTTGTTCCCTGTTCTTTTTTATAAATATAGTATTTAAATCTCTATTCATTGAGTTGAATCGAGAATCGAAATCGTATCGAAAATTGAATCGATTTGAGAGCTTGCGAATCGAAATCGAATCGAATTGGAACATCTGAATTGATACCCAGCCCTAGTGTACAGTACTTTTTTTCTTTCTCAGTGAATACATACGATAAAATAAGACCGAAATTAAGACATTACAGTCACATTTTTTTTTATCATAATTTAATATTTTATTATAAAACCTTAGACCTTTCTAATGATTTATGTTTTCTTTAAAATATAATAATAATAATAATAATAATTGTTATTATTATTTTTATTCTTAAATATTTGCTTTGTATAGCACTTTTTGCATTTTTCAGACATGGTAACAGACATTTTATACATGTGCTACAATTTTGTGGGCTGTGCTACAAAACTTTCAACCTCTGTAGCACCAGTGCCATGTGCAAAAAAAGTTAACGTACAGCCCTGATATATATAAAAAGTATAAGTATAATATAATAAAGTATACCAGTCTGGCGACTAAACAAAAAAATGTACTAGCCAATGGCGATTCTAGTGCAAAGGTGTGCGTAGAGGGTTGTTAAAGTCTATGTCTTTAATATGAAATATGAGCCTCTTATGCATCCACTGTGGGGATTAAAATTCCTGTACATTGAAGAAAAACGTTTGTCAATGGTTTTTCAAACTTTTGGGTAGAAAATAATAAGAAGAAATACTTCTAAATAAATGTATAATTCATACTTGAAGCCAGAGGGCGCCCTCGAGCAGAAACTCCACATTTGCCTTAGAAGAAGTAATCGCTCTTCCCCTATGGGAAATCCCTTAAGTGAAGCTCGTGCTGTAGGCTGAATAAAACGACGATAGAAACGCTTTGACTGATTAATAATAAACATGAAGATAATACTTCTGCGACAAGATATGGTGTATTTGAGTTCTTCAAGCCTTCTCTGGTATTTTCATAATAATAAAGTATGCAGTGCTGCTTGACATTCTGTGATAAGAAGCCACTTCAGCATGACTGATATATGAAGTGAGTTAAAACGTGTTATTAAACGTATTTTGTTGGACAACAGGTTTATGAACGCTTCACATTACTAGTTTGTGAAGATGTATGACACGTGTTTTTTTTCAAACGCACGTTATAAGCGACTCAAACTCGCACTGGGGCTTTCAGACAGAGCAGCGTTTACTACTGATCACAGAGCCGCTCTTCACTGACACACTGGGCATTTGTTTGATAAGATTTCTTTAAAAATAATTCGCACATTCGCTTTCGTAATCGTACATAACCCAAATCGCGACTGCGATTCGATTTCGATTAATCGTGCAGCCCTTAATCCCACCCACTTTAAAGCAGTGCTAACTGCAGTGGAAAAACAAACCAAATCGAGCCGAACCAAGTCATACCACGCAGTGGAAAAGTGCTATAAAAGAACTGACAAACCACTAGGGATGAAACGATTACCGGTTTCACGATAAACCACGATAAAATGTACTGACGGTTAGTAATATCGTTTAAAATTTAATTATCATTAAAACCGCACGTGATTATCACGATTTTGAAAACTTGCGGTAAATCCTGTCCAACCAGCATCCATGCCAAAAGCTGTTTCTGAATAAGAAGAAATGGCAGATGGCAGTGACAGCACTAGGGGGATTGTTCAGACTTCTAAAAGGACCAAATCTGAGGTGTGGTCATATTTTGGCTTTTACAAAAGTCCTGAGGGAAACTTAATCGAAGATGGTCACCCTGTCTGCAGAACATGCCAGAAGAAAGTCGCTGTAATGGGGAAAACACTTCAAATCTGCAAACGCACGGCAAGTGGACTTTGACCCGAATACCAAAACTACGTCTAGGAAATAATAACGTGAAGCTTGAGCCAAAGACGAACGAGCAAGTTCAGACAAGACAAGGGTGATATTTAAGGGATAATAATCAGGGCTCGCCATTTGCGGGTGTATTTCGGCTGTGGCGTGCAACACAGTCACTCACACACTATAGCACTTTGGCGGTTGAACTTATTATAGTCTTCTCAAAAGCCACCTGTTATAACCGCGTTGCGCATTATAACAAATCACACGTGTTTCTATTGAGTTTATGAATGCAATGTCTCATAATCAGAGGCGTTCAGATTAGCCTGAGTTTTGCTCAGAGATGGCACCGCTCTCACTGAAATCTACACTCAAAGCGGAGATAAACGTGCAATGTAGGCAGGAGAACCATTCATCATACAGTGGTTGACTGTTTTTGTTCTATTTCAGCAGCGAAAATAGTTTCAAACAAACACAGCAGAACCACAGCGCATCTGATATGACTGGCATAAAGTTGGCGAATTTAGGGACCGTGTCTAAAGTTACATACATTGGTATACACGTTTCTAACTTCAATCGCATTTGAAGAGAATGACTTAGTCATCAAACTGACTGTAAAGTGTTCATCTAGGTGTCAGGTATGATGCACACCTTTTGGATTTTTGATATTTAATCAAATAAACTGTCAAATCATTTGAACATATGAATATGCATTACTTCACTAGGATACTGTTTGGGCTCTTACACAAAATATGCTAGATTTAAATGTGTCATAGCTGATATAACACTGTAAATATATTATCAAGCAAAATTCTCATCAGAGACAATATTAGAGATTATATTTACACCAAATTATTATTTATGCGTTATGCGTTGCTATTGACGACGGCCATTATAAGGAATAGAACAGAATCTAGCTTAAAAAAGTGCATAGAGCTGCTTGATTTATTTGTTGTTTGTTGATTTTCAAATATAAAACTTGTTGCAAGTGTGTGCATCTGAAAATAAACTTTCATCTCATTTGAACAAAACCGTGATAATATTGATAACCGTGATAATTTGGGTCACTATAATCGTGATGTGAAATTTCCATACCGTTTCATCCCTACAAACCACAATATCTCTTGGCCAGCGGCATTAATTTGTTAAATGATTAAAAAACAAAGAACCTTCAACCAGCACTCAGACACACAGACACACAGACACACTTTCTGCATCTCAGGGACACACACAAAGTGCTGTTGTATGGGGCGAGTGTGGTGGTCATGTGTCTTTAGTCATGAGACAGCCAGAGCAGTGACAGGAGGGGAATAATTCACCCGTTACATGGGCACAACCCCTCGTTTACCACAGTGAAGGATAGCAAGACGTCTTCAGTGAGGTAGAGTGCAAATACGTGGTAAATGAAGGTTTTGCAGAAGAATTTCACATCTTTACAAAACGCTTGTGAATGATGCATCATGGGTCATTTAAGCCCAGAGAGAAAATACAAGGTAAATAAAGGTTCACCAGAAGGTTCTTGTCACGTCTTCACAAAACTCTTGTGAATGGTGTATTATGAGTGATTTCCTCCCACTGAGAATGAAAATATGAGGTAAAAGGTTCCCCAAAAGTTTTTTCTGTCACATCCTAAAATTCTTGTGAATGGTGCATTATGGGTGATTTCCACAAATACAAATATTAATATGAGGCAAATGAAAATTCCCCACACGTTTTCCAAGTCACATCTTTACAACCCCTTGAGAATGGACATTTAAGCCCAGAGAGACTGAAACTACAAGGTAAACAAAGGTTCTCCAGAAAATGTGTCACGTTTTTACAACATTCTTGTGAATAATGCATTACAGATCATTTCCAACCAGTGAGACCAGAGTTTTCCTACCCCATCTGAAAATTCTTGTGAATGGTGCATTATGGTGGACCTAATACAAACATAAATATGAGGTATAAGATGGATCTCCTGTCAAATCTTCATGCAGTTCTTATGAATGATGCTACGGGTCATTTCCACCCACTGAAAATATGGGGCAAAAGAATGTCCTCCAAAAGATTGCGTCTTCCAGATCTCTTTACAAAACCCTTTTGAATGATGAATTTGTGGATAATTTAAGGCAAGAGACAAAAACAAGTAAACTAACAGGCACATCTTTACAAATGGTGCATTATAGGGGTGTGCCATAACATGAATGAATCATTTTATTTATTTGAATTAATTGTCGAGAGAGAGAGAGAGTGAGCGAGCGAGAGATTCGTACCTGCGTGACTGCGTGTGTTCTGCGTCTCTCTTAACAACGCAGATGTACGTTTATTACTTAAAAATAGTGATGTAACCCCATCGGTGCTGAGAAATATAAATGTAGCGATCCAGTAGCTTAGCTATTTTATTGCTAAAAGTCGCGGGGCGGCGTTGATAAGTTTCTGTGCTCCTGAACGCGCAATCTCATCTCTCTGTATGCGAGTGACGTGTGTGCGCTTCAATGAAAGCATTAATATAGAACGTTGATTCATCGGACTTGGAACTACCTGTGCATTAAATGATTTTATTGCACACCTTCCATCCAATCAGAATCGAGTATTCAGACTAGGGCTGTCAAAATTGCTCAAAAATGACGTTCGAATATTCTCTCTAAAAAAAACACGAATATTAGAACTATTCGAACATCTGGTTGCGCATTTTGTCAATGACGCGCAATATGTCAATAACAGGACAAATTAATACAAAGAGACATAACTACTTGTATAGGTAGTCTATTTAAGTTTAAACATATTTGACAACGTATTACCTACACACAAACAAGTAAATCAACTAATGGCCAAGACCGCGGACCTCACTCTCTCTCACCCTCTCTGCGCATAACGGTTTAAATGAACAAACACATTTTGAGTGCTGATCAAGAGTTTTGTGCAAGCAATTTAAGGTTGTGACTCTTGTCCCAAATATAGCAGGCTTCATTCAGTGATTGAAACAAATATTAATTGAAGTTTTACAGCATATTGAACGCTCCGAGCGAGCTGTGCTGTGGTAAACATGGAACTTTTCCTTGACATGAAACGGTAAATAATCAAACCAGTGGAAGCAGTGCATTTATCCTTTATTCATGCAATATCTATTCAGCCAGTACCTCGGTTCCATTGCTTGACAGAACTCCCTGAAGCCTGCCCCATCCACAACACTGATCAGTCTCATGTCCTTACAAATGAACGAAATTAATTTCTCCGTTATCGCCTTTTGTCGTGTTGCAGACAAAGAGCTTGTGGCGGGCGATGCAAAGTAAGGGTGGTCCACTTTGCACATACAAATTAGTTGCTTATATTTACAAAATGAGCCTACAAAAGCATAAAAAAGCTCGTTTAATAAAGAAAAGTTCACGAAACTAAGTGAAAACTCACGAAAGTGTTTAGTGAAATTAGGAAACATTTAAGAGATCATAAATTTAGTTGCATAAGTTAACGTTACATTTCTACATACATTTTGTTCTCATGTCACAAGAAATATCAAGGTTTATTTTGATCTGTTTTACATGATTCTTTTGTAGTGTGGTTTTCGGTAAAGTGTACTAAAATAAATATCGTCACCTGTGTATATTAGCCCACTTCTACTCAACGTTTTTTCAATGGTTTATAGAACAATTACTCCGAGTCGCCTTCTGTCGCTTCAAAGAATAGCACAATGGCGAGCGCGTCAAGTATAAACTAAACGCCTCGTCCGTTTGGGGAGGAGCGCACGCAGTCAGCGGGGGCTCGCGCTGTGGAGCCAGGCGAAAGTATAAACAAACAAGGCTTCAGGCGCGATAGCCATAGGCACTAGCGCGCCCACTCGCAAAGCAGACAGCCATGCCTCTACTACCGCGGGTGTTTTTTTCCACATTTTTTTTATTCGAATATTAATTTTCACCTTCGAAATTCGTTTTTTTTAAACTATTCGAATATATATTTGAATTTAGAATATTCGTTGACAGCCCTAATTCAGACAGACCATGGCATAATATACTTTAGTTATTGTTAAACTAAAATGTTAAGGAGTTTGCGCACGCTTATCGCCAGCATTTTTCGTGACTTTTCAGCGCAAGTGTTCACACCCAAGCGATTTTCACTGGTGATGCACCGCTCCCGGGACACAAGGTGGTGCTGCGGCACTTTATGCTTCGGACACTCGCTTGTCACACAGAATAAGAAAAAAGACAGTATTTACCTTTTACTGTCTATGGTATTTACGTGCTTGCCAAAACCAAAGACATATTATGTCTATGGCCAAAACCATTCACACACTTTTTGCTAACTGACAAGCAGCTAACCAGCTCATCTTTTTCTTTGTCTACTTACTACTTCTTCGCTGTATCAATGTGTGCTCGGCAAGACCGTTTTGTGCTTGAGCGCCACCAAGTCGTGTTTTACGGTCACTTCAGCAGCTCCAGGCACGTGAACAAAAGAGCTGATCTCAATGGTCGGCCAGTTTTTAACGCGCCGCGTCAAAATAAAAAAAACGAACCCGAGGCGTTTTTTTTTTTTATTACGCTTACGTGTATTGCGCGTCGGTGTGCACACTCACATTGGCGCCCTTTGTTTAATCACGAGGCGTTAAACATGCACAAAAATCGTCCTGGTGTGAACAGGCCTTTATGTTCTACTTTTACTAAAGATTTTCAGTGAAAACACTACCAACTTGGACCAAGGCTACTTTTTTTTTTACTTTGCTTACATTTGACTCGTGCTGTGTGACTGTAATGCTGCTGCTGCCACCTTATGACAATAGATTAACACTTCGAATTAAGTATTCTGTCATCAATGACAGTAGCTCATTGGAAAAGGATGGAAAATGCCCTTCATATTGTTTGCACTAATAAATGCTGCAATCACCAATAAAACTTTGTTCCATATATTTTTTTCTTTATGGTCATAAATATTATTATGTGCTATCGCCCACCCCTAGTGCATTATGGGTTCCACTTAGCAAAAAAGAGGTAAAAGATGGTTCTCCAGAAGGTTTTCCTGTCAAATCTTCATGCAATTCTTATGAATGATGCATTGTGGGTAATTACCAACAACTGAGACTGACAATTGCTCTCTTTTTTTTTTATGAAACCAAGCTAGAATAAAACAAAACAAAAAGATTCTGGGGGCCATGACATTTTTATGAAAATGATCAAATGCTGGTGGTCGCTGGCCACTTTAACAAAAAAAAAAAAAACGTTTCCCCTGCCACTGACGGAAATTTCCGGCTTTCCACTGTTATATGGTAGGGGGCGCTTCTTCTGAGAGATTACAGAATCTCCAAATAAAAACACAGGAGAAGAAGAAGCAGAAACAAGCCATATCATCATTAGACAAAACAATTTTCTCAGATTTTTTGCTCAATGTTGCATTTTTCTTTTTACGACACACCCATTTTTAGTGTTCATAAAAAAGGAATGCATGAAGCTAGAATAAAATGGGGTTTCTTTCTTTTAAAATTTCATATTCAGATATTCATACAACAAAATATTCTGGGGCCATAAAAAATGCTGGCGGTGAATAGCAACTTTTTTCAAAAACGCTGGCGTGGAAAGAGTAAAAAAAAAAAAAAAAAAAAAACACTGGTGGAGAAAGAGTTAAAGGTCATTTCGACCCAGTAAAAATGAAACCCTAGAGGGAAACTAGTTGTCAAATCGTCATGAATGATGCACTATGGGTAATTTCATCCCTGTAAGAACAAAACCATAGGGGAATAGAATGTTGTCCAGAAGATGTTCCTTGTCCCATCCTCATTCAGTTCTAATGAATCATGCATTATGGGTAATTTCAGCCCATTGCCATGACTGAAATATTTGTTAGTTAGCCAAGAGTTGCATTTGACCAGCTCAGCAAACCATCAGTCAAGTACGAAGACGAACTCAATGTCCTACTCAGGCAAACAAGAGAGCACAGTTTGAGGAAAACCTTCCTTCCTCAAGCACTACCAGAATGTTCAAATATGCCACAAAATGATTTGACTTGAATATTCAAACACGCCTTTATCAGAATTATTTGGCTCAAGCGCAGCTATGGTGTCCAAAAATACCATTTAGGTATACCAAAGCCAGTGCTTTGGCTAAGTACACCCACCTCTCGTGGAAAACAAATATAGAGGTCTCACATGAAACCACAGGCAGAGAGCAAACAGACCAGTGAACACACATACGCACAGTCTGACAGTTCATTCAGGAGGCTATGAATATTTCACAGCACTGTCCTCTGTTGGCCAGGTAACAGACACAATATCTAGGTACACCGGCACAGGTTACATTGAAGAAGCCTTGCTGATACCCGACTCCAGATGTTTGCAGATTAAACGGGGCCAGGAGAATAGAACTGGAATGCTAAAGCAAGTTTTAAAGATGTTTGTGATTAAAACATGGTTTGATATTCAATTGGAATGAAAGTAGGTGACCAAAACCAGTCAGACCAGAGTCAAGATTGTAGTTTGAAGTCAATGTAATGAGGTGCCAACGAACTACTTATAACATACACACGGTCCAATAAACAATAGTTCAATTATATACAACAGTTATAGTCCCAAACAAAGATCGCAGAACTATAGCGCATGTCACAGCAACACTCAACCATGTGTTCGATACAGAATGATTCAGCGTTTTGAACGAATCGGTTGAGTCAGTTTCAATAACTCATTCATAAACAAATGCCTCAATTCTGGAATGAATCAGTCGTTTGAATGAATCACTTGAATGAATGACTCAATATCAGGATTAGTTTCATGTTTATTATTTTCCCCCAACATTTTGTTTAACGCAGTTGTAATTTTTCAGAGTAAATTATTTAATTTGATTGGTAACAGCCCTATAGTGTCATATTATTGATCAAATTTAAGAATTTAAAGTGAAAGATGAGGCATAATAAGATAAGTGGATAAAAGGTAAAAAAGCCCTTGTGGTAAATATTTAAATCTGCATATGTCAAAGCTGCAAAATTCTGAAATAATATAATTATAAATTAGATTTATATATTAAACAAAATCCAGAGAAATAACTTTACACGATTTACCTGATGTTATAGAAGAAAGAAGAAGTTATTTTAAATGTTACAAGTAAATTTAGGCATCATTATGTACAGTATGATTTTTTTTCACAAAGATTACATTTAAACATGTTAATCAAAATTATTAGTGATTTTAAAGATTAATTTCATGTGAGCATTAGATGATGGCCAAAATAACCAATAGCAAGAATCATTAAATACTAGTGGTGGGCCGTTATCGGCGTTAACGTGAGACTCTTATCGGGTGATAAAAAAAATATTGCCGTTAATCTATTCTCAAAGTTGGGTTGAGAGCTGGGTCTATACTACGCAAGCTATGATGACTTTCACCTTGATATTTTAGCGCGGATGTACACCTAGCCGAATTGCACTGTAGGGGGCGAGAGAACGAGTCTTCGAACCTGTGTGTATGCCTACTAGTGTTGTCAAAAATATCCATATTTCGCTATGTATCGATACTGAATTATCTGAAACGATACAATACTCATTTTCTACAGCATCGATATCAGCTGCGCTCTCCTCTCCTCTCCGACCGACAGCGAGTGACACACACCCGCCTCCTCTCATTCAGTCCGTTTAATCCTCTGAACATTGCGAACGGGTGTTCTGCTGGACTTTTGTTAGTATTGGTGTGACCGGTCTGAATTTTGCGCGGGGTTGCACATAACGTTAATTCTACTAATTCCCGCAGATTTCGCGCTCGCATCTGAAGCGCACACACACATATACCGTAATAAAGCCGCCTCTGACATACAAGTGCAAAAATGAGCTCCTTTTTCCAGCTTATTAATAGTCAAATACACTCAAAAATGTCTCAATGCCCATCTCGGTGAGTTTTAACGTAAACACAGTCATAACCAGCTCACAGGAACAGCGTTTGGGATCCATGTGTGCGTCAGGTCTTAAAGGGACAGAAGTTATTTATTATTCAAACTACAAAAAGACAAATGATCACTTACGAGCACACATATTCTGAATGCCTTCGGCAGAATTCAAATGAGCCATTTTAATCTTGATTAATCTTGGAATTAATTTAGATTAAAAAAATGTATCTATGCCCACCACTATTAAATACCCAATACAGAAGTTTTAAATATTTAAGTGATAACTCGGAAAGCTTGCCATCTTTATAGACGAGATGAGAGAGACATTTTTTGCCACAGACTCAAGGCCACATCGGACAATGCTGGTTGTTAAAGAAGGTTTCACCGTCTACGGCACATCAGAAACACATGACAGTGTTCTGCGTTTACTAGGTTTATTACATTTCATAACACGTAAACAACTGATCTGATGTCTGCTGGAAGGGCAAACCGGTGACTAAAATCAATATGAATCTCCCAAAAAGGGAACAATTCTGATGCCATAATGAAGTAAAAGCAGGGAAGCCCTATTTGTGATTATAAATGCTCTGTTTGGCACCATCTTGTTCCTTTTTTTTCCCCAGAGGGAGGGGCGAGGATGAAGCATATTGCAAAAGAAAATTCAGCTTTGTCATTATAGGTTACCAGGCAGCCTGAGGCCTACTTCCACATATCATTTCATCTTTATTTTAACCACAGATCACAAAATGAATGATAAGAAACCAGCGATTCTCATCCCTGATGCTCTGGTGAAACTGACAGATGTGAATTCATATCCAAGACGACAGCTGCGTCTCAATATCTAGTCAGCTGCCTATCTAGACAACCTTTTTGGGCATCTCAGACAGATTTGAAACAAATATATTAGGGGGATCATGAGCCTGTTCGAACATTTAAAATCAAACGTTTTTTTTGGGGATTCATTTTGGGCTTCATCTGAATTAGTGTTGTCACGATACGATACCTGACTAAAACTTTATTGTTTTATAAATACATTTTAAATTATAAAACAGGTTGGAATAGGCATAGGTGATATGACCAGAATCTTATTTCACAATACGAGTCATTTTAATAAATATATTTTAAAGTATTTTATCTTTCAAATAAGCAAAGATGCAGATTACAATCAATATGACAAACATATTGACAACACATAGACAAATATGACATATGTAAATATAAATAAAACATATGACATAAATATAAATAAAACATACACTGTATGACAAGATAAATATAATAGAAATGAAATAAACAGTGCTTTAAAATGTTCATGTAGGCTAATGTGGGTCTATTAAACATTAACAACAGCATTCAATAAAGAAATAAAATAATCAATTGTGACAAAAAGCATTGCATACACTGTACATTTTTTGTTGTTGTTTCAACTTAAAACATTAAGGCAGCTCCGAACACTTACATTTTTAAGTTTAGTCAACTTTAGTCAACTATCCAAGTTGTCACTTAGTAAAACTTCACATTTCAAGTTGACAAAACTTAATTTTAAGGCAGTATGAACACTTACTTACTTTAGTCTTCACTATAACTTAACTATACACTGATTCTTAATAAATATATTACAATTATTCAGTCAATCAGTGGGAGATTTTCTCTTTTCTTTTGTTGTTTGATTAACATTATGCCGTCTCTTTAAGACCTGACGCCCGTATACAATACATTGGAATACTCCCGATTTCTGAACTGTTTACGTTTCACTTAGACACTCTGTGACTGTTTGCATGAATACTTTGGCATATTTTTGATCATTCGAGCGCAATAGTCCGTTAAAGAGAAATTAATTCACGATCGCATGCTGCCTGAAGGTCGGCAGCGTGAGTAGCACTTACAGTTCTTTTTCGAATCGAACATTTGTGGCCATCATAAGCACATCGGAACGTTCCAATCTAACACATTGTATTCAAGTTCAAACGTTTGACAACAACATTTAGTTCATATTTTAAATGTAGGACTATTTGAACCAAATATTTGAGCATCATAGGTGCATTTGAACATATAAATGGAAGAATTATCAGCATTACGGCGCGTTCGAACACTAGAATCGAACATTTGTGGGCATTATAAGCACATCAGAACATTCAAATCTAACACATTGTATGCATGTTCAATCGTTTGGCAAGAAAACAGAGCATATTATAATTGTAGGAGCATTTGAACCAAATATTCGGGCATCATATGTGCATTTGAACGTATAATTGGAATAATTACCGGCATTACGAACGTTCGAACAATCGATTCGAACATCACAGCCATCACTCGCGTTCGAATCTTTGAATCGAACATCGTAGGGGAGTTCGAACAGAATGCGCTCATGATGCCCACAAAAAAGCTGTCTCCTAGATAGGCTGCTCACTAGGTTTTGTGACACGGCCAATCTCATGACATACATAAGTGATGCAAGCTATATTGAATTAACGTGTCTTTTAGCGCACCGAATCTGTTTTATCACATGCATAATTACACACAAAAAAACAAGATAGAATCAAATTTGTATTTATTTTTCATAATATATTTATACAAGTGCCTTAACCGTTAGCCATGCAAACTGGCCTCATCCATGATAAACAAAACGATGACAGACTGTTCTTACAACATTAACAGCTGTCACCTGCCTCATAAGGGTTATTCATTCACTGAAATAACCATGTATTGTGCTTAAAATATATATATAGTTTGTTATCTAAGCACATTTGTCAGATTATAGCCGGTTAGCTCACCTGAAATCAGGTGATTTGAGATCACTGATACGAGATCAACTTGATTCATTTATACCAGCTGCGTTTTATTCATATTTACAAAAACAACCAATTCTGATTTTAACAATATAGAAGAAAATAAGCTGATACAAGTGTCTCACCTCATCTTCCTTATGGTTCCTAATGCCACGTACTAAATCCTGCAGGTTTTTATCGAACATCCGATCGATGCTCCCCTTCACGATCTTCAGAGCCATGATGATTTCCCTCCTGTCCTACCGGACCGAACCGCGAACACGGGCTTTATCTGAGTACTGACCGGCCCGCAAGAGCGCTAGTCTCTCATTCAGTCCCGAACAGCGGCCTGTGCAGGAGGGGTTTTGCTCTTTCTGTAAGTGCTGATCTGCAGCGGACCAGTCTAGGAAATGGCTGACAAAATGGCGGACCGATCACCTGACTGACAAACCCCATCCACACTGCAAGCGCGCGACGCGACGCGACGCACTTGACGCTTCCCTGCGTGACAGTTTCTCGGATTTTCCCATTTCCGTGATGTTGTGGTGAATGTTTATTGGAGTCATGGTATCATTTTATTAATTTTATAATAATCTTAGACATATTGTATATAATTATAATCATTTGATAGAAAATCCTTACTTCTTAGAGCGTTTATATTGAATCAGACAGTGCTTAAACAAACAAAAAAAATATACATCATCAAATAACGCGGTATTCTTCATTTGGGATGATTTGTATTCTCTTCTATTTTCGTTATATTAAGTTATACTGTGAATTAAATAAATACATTAACAGGCGAACGTGACGCGTCTAGGGGTTTGTGTTCGAATGACGTCAGCGCCAAATGGACCAATCAAAGCCTTTGTTTATACAAGGACCGAACGTGTTTCCCGTATGCCACGAGATTTATTATAAGAATAATTTCGTACAGAATAAAACAAGTGATTAAAATGTTACCGAGCTGGTGATTTACATTACGTACTCTATTTAACTTACAATAATTATAATTAGATATATTAATATAATTTTACAAATTTTTAAGTAACGCCAACGAACATATTACATAATTATATTAATATTATTATAATGGGTATGTTTGGAACCGCATTGTTCCACACTACTCCTACTAGGACTTAAACATACCATCTATACTGTGTAATGCACTAGGCAGTGTGTAAGTATCCTATTCCAAACATGTCCAGTGAATATCCTTATAACAACATTGTTGGCCATCATGCGGAATTTTTTATTTAATCCTTCACGGATACTAAAAAAAGCTTGGACCAAGTTACATAGCACTAGAAACATATTTATATAAGCATGTTTTATGACATCCAAAAAAAGAATAGCATTATTGGGGTCAACCTATGCAGATGTAAGTTGTGATTATTAGAGGACCAAACAACGGACAACAAAGGGTATGTCTACAGAATTTAGTAAAAGTCCATAGACAGAGTTATCAAAATCCATACCAGACAGATCAGATGTAGATTTGTGCACTAATGATGATGATGATGATGAAAGGTCATGATCTCTTGTAGTGGGTGTTGATCAACACAAAACCAGCCTGCTTTTCTTTTTTTTTACATTTTCCTTTTTTTCATAAAAAACAAAAGGAAAAAAAAGTTTACTGATAAAAAGCAGCTACATAGTACAAGCACAGTCTTCAAATACATTTGGGGTTTGGTGTTCCCTCCTCCTCCTCCCCCCCCCACCCCCCACCCCCCACCCAGACGTCAGTGTGGTTCTGAAATAAAACGTTCCCCCCTCAACTATCCAAATGTGGTTAGTGCAGAATCATCCACACTTAGATTAAGGCGCTTGTTTGCCTCATGACGTCTCGATTCAAAAGTGCTAATAATGTTCATATCACGTTTTATGTACAACACGAAAAACTCATGTAGGTCACAAAGGTGGGCTGACAAAAAGTAACACAAATGAATGAAGAAAGCCAAGGTGTGTTTGCGAGCATAAAAGAGACGGACACAGTTCAGCTCTCGGAAGACAGCTGCTCGTCCTGTGCTCTGCTGTCCTCTTTTATGTCCGTGTCTGCTGTCGGATCAGGCTCTGTGGAGTCAGGTGTGAGTGTTTGCTGCTCTGTTGGGTCATCTGGACTAGGCCTGAAAGACAAATTAAAACATTAATCCGCATGCATTCACATGAAATAGGCCATACATGCCATTTTACAAGAATAGGTCTTCATGCTTGAATGTTCAAAAAACACCTTCACTGTTGCAGCAACTCAGTCTGTCGGTAAGCCCCTCCTTGCGAAAAGTGCAATGTGCTCTGATTGGTCAGCTGGAGCAGTGTGCTGTGATTGGTCAACCGCTTCGAGCGCGTTTTGGAAATGTCACACCCCTTTCCATAGCCTTGTTTATACTTTCGTCTGGCTCCGCAGCGCGAGCCTCCGCTGACTGCGCGCGCTCCTCCCTAAACTGTCGAGGCATTTATACTTGATGCGCTTGCCGTTGTGCTATTCTTTGAAACGACAGAGGGCGACTCGGAGTAATAGTTCTATAAACCATCAGAAAACAGAAGTAGAAGAATGTACACACACAGGTGACGATAGTTATTTTAGTAGCCTCCACTTCACCAAAAAACCACACTACAAAAGAATCACGTAAAACATCAAAATAAACCACATGAGAACAAAATGTATGTAGCCTACACATGTAACTTATACAACTAAATTAACGATCTCTTAAATGTTTCCTAATTTCACTATACACTTTCATTTAGTTTCGTGAACTTTTCTTTATTTAAACGGGCTTATTTATGCTCTTGTAGGCTCATTTTGTAAATATAAGCATCTAATTTGTATGCGCAAACTGGGTGCCGCTGTACTGAGACGTCATGCTCCGCAAGATTTGCCTCAAACTCGTGCATCTTCGGATGCGGAGCGGCGCGAAAAGTTACAAAAAATGTGCTGCACACCGCCACGCGAAATGGGGTCTCGCGCACTGCTGCCTACTCCGCGTTGACGTCATTTTTGCCGTACCCTGTGTGGACGCGCAGAGTATAAACAAGGCTTAAGGCAACTCAACCAGGCCTCGCGCCTTTTTTGTGTATGCTTTGGGTGGGAAATGAGGAATATTGTTACGTGTTCATTCCTGCAAGAAAACTCAAGACCGCAATCAAGGCATTTCAGGGAGTTCAGTCACAGTGCTTACTAGGGTTGCAAAGGGGGTGGAACATTTCCAGAAACTTTCCATGGCAACTTAATCTGGGGAATTTTGGAAATATTCCAATTTGGAAACTTAACAGGAATTTATGGGAATTAATTGGAAAATGTACATAAACTGTATCATATACAAACATAAATTTAAACATTTTGTTTGGTCACAAGCAGACATGTTGAACCCAAGCCTGTAGCACTCCTCTCAGAAAATGAAGCCTCCGTGCCTCGATCGCCCCCCGGTGGTTGGTCCCAGTATAGCTGCTAAACCACACCTCTCCATGTATTATAATGGATGCGGACAAACAAAAAAAAATCAAATTACACTTCAAATTATTGTTTCCTAAAGATGGTTTCTTTCATTTTAGGCAGTTTTTATCACGATGATTTAATTTCAAGTGTTCGTTTTTTACTTAAGTTTAGTTTTAGTTCGTTATTTGATGCTTTAAAAATGGGGGGTTTGACGTCATGATTGACAGCTGAGATTGACGGCCCCTCTGAGTGAAGTTGTCACTAACAGACTTTTTTCTGGATTTTCGGGAGGAGATTGGAGCTTTAGCTTTCATTTCTACATTTCCATAACTGTTTATTTCACACCAAGATAATGAATTGTTCTGCATCTGTGAGAGTGTGGGCGGCCTTTTGATAATCGCGCCTCTACTTCCTGCTCTCTACTGTGCAACTCCGGTCCCGAGATCGCTACTGCGCCTACGAAACCTTCAACTCTCGTCAACGGAAGCCAATGAAGTCGCATCGTCCATATTTGTTTTTACGGTCTATGGTTGTACCATGTTTCTTTTTTGCATATTGATATATTTTCCAATTACTTCTAATTTAGTAAATATGTAAAAAATATTTTATTGCAGCAATTACGTATGTTTTATTTATTTCAGTATCACATGATCCTTCAGAAATCATTTTAATATGCTGATTTATTATCAATAATGTCAGAAACAGTTGTGCTGCGTAATATTTTTTTGGAATCTGTGATACTTCTTTCAGGATTCATTGATGAATAAAGTTCAAAAGAACAGCATTAATTCAAAACAGAAATATTTTCTAACAATATACATTTTTATTTATCTCTTTTTATAAATGTAACATCCTTGCTGAATAAAAGTATTAATTTCTTGAATGGAAGTGTATATTGTTACAAAAATCTATTTTAAATAAATGCCGTTATTTTTTAACTCTTCATTCATCAAAGAATCCTGAAAAAACATATAAAGTATTAAGCAGCATCTGTTTCCAACACTGATAATAAATCGGGCATATTAGAATGATTTCTGAAGAATCATGTGATGCTGAAGACTGGAGCATTGACTCTGAAGTGCATGCAGGGGGTGTGGCCTCAAAAGCCCTGCAGTAAGTAGTGTGCTGTGCCCATGTGATTGAGGATTGAATGTGCAGGGTAGAAATTCAACTGAAATTGCTTGAAATCAAGATTATGCTGCAAGAGATTTTTCTCAACTATATTTAAATTAGGGGAAGCCAGAATGTCGAATCCATCGACATAAACACATTAGCCGAACTGTCTGTTTTACACGTTATTTTCAACAAACCATATTACAGATGTATCGTCAGATTTAAAGGTGCAGTGTGATTAAGCAGCATTCAGTGGTGAGGTTGTGAATTGCACCCCCCCCCCCTCCTTTCGGAGCACATAGAGAAGCTACGATGGCAGACACAGAACAAAAATGTCGTCGTTAGAGAGAGCAGAGGGCTACTGTAGAAACAAGACGGCGCAAAATGCCGATTTAAGTAGATCCGCGCTGTGTGTAGATAGAAATGGCTCATTCTAAGGTAATAAAAACATAACGGTACATTATGTAAGGTCTTTATACACCACTGAAAACATAGTTTTGTATATTATATTGCATTTCTGTCAATAGATCCTCATAAATACTACACACTGCACCTTTAAGATAAACCACGGTTCAAGTGCATGCCGAACCATGGGTGGAGAACGGTATAGTTAGTTTTTTTTTTTTTTTTTTAAGAGAACCGTTACACCCCTAGTGCTTACTGATATAGAGAATAACTCCCTTTGGAGTAACTTTGTGCATCATAACTCAAACAGCAAAATGACACACTAAAGAAAATGTGTATGTGTATAAAATAATTATTATAAAAACAGAAGGAAAGGTGGCCGCTCTTCACCTGATGCCGTTTGGGGATTTGTTCTCATCCTGCTTCTCATGGTCTGTGGGATCGGGCTTGCTTTCGGATTCAGAAACGTCTTTTTTCTCGCTTTCTGATTCTCCGTTCACTGGTTTGGAGTCGTCTGGGAGAAAGAAACAAATGTGCAAGCAGAAAGCACATTTTAAAACTTGTTTAAGTGCTTGAAATGATGTGGAAACGTTGTAGTTTCACAGTTTACCTGTGTTTTGTGTGTCTTGCTCATTGCTTTCTTGGTTCTTTTCGTCCGGTTTTGGTTTACCTGTCTCAATCTTGCCAATGAACTGGAGCTTTAGTTTATTGTAGACTGCGGTGGCCTTCTCCATCACTGCACTACTTGCTTTGTACCGGCGAATCTAAAATACAGTCAGAAGTGTGCAAGTTTTATGATGGGAATTCTATCTAATGATTTAATTATTATTATTTCAATCAAATTTACTCAATAAAATAGTCAGTTATTCTACTTTGAAATGTGTGTTCCGTTTCGAAATGTCTTTTTTTTATTTGATTTATGTGATCCCGCCCACTTCCAGTTTACCCAATAGTATTTTGACACCCCGGGTTGCCAGTTGGCAGAACAACAACTGTCCAATATTTTGAATTTGGACTGCAGTACCCATTTCAACCGCCAGCTGCCAATATTACATTATGCACCTTTAAATAGTAAACCGGATTGCAAATGGAAATTCACATTGACTTTTAGATATCCGAGTGTCGTTTTCAGGTTTCCTGTAAGTGCGTGTACCTTTTTGAGTGTGGCAATAACATCAGCGTTCTTCTGCAAGATGTGAGTGGTCACTTGTACCGAACCGAGCTCATCCAAGGCCTGCAGACACTTCTCAATGTCCTACAGATTGAAAGAAAGCAGAATTATACCAGGGGACTCACACATCAGGGCGCTTAAAGCTTCTGCTAGAAATATAATGTCTACATTTCTCAGAATTTTGTCTATTTAGAGGTCCCATGTGAACAGAAATCAGCCCTGGTTATTACGGAGCTAAAATTAAGTGTAAATGAATAATTAATCAAAAATAAATTAAACCTATATCTAATCAACTCAAATAGTTCAAACCTATTTGAAAGTGTAATATCTTTAAAAAAAAAACAAAAAAACAATGGTGTTCATGCACATTTCTACCAATAAATGTGATATTAGTTAACATTCGTTAATGCATTAGTTAACATGAACTAACCATGAACAACACCTCTGTTCAACATTAGTTAATCTTTGTTTACGTTAGTTAATATAAATCCAGCTGTTCATGGTTTGTTCATGTTAGTTCACAGTGCATTAGCTAATGTTAGCAAGATTTTAATAATGCATTACTAAATGTTGAAACTAACATTTACAAAGATAAATAAATGCTTTATAAGTGCAGTTCATTATTAGTTCATGCTAACTAATGCAGTAAACTAATGAACCTTATTGTAAAGTGTTACCAATTTATGTTGGCGCAAGATTATGTTTTATCTTCTTTTTATCAGTTTTTGTTTTGTTTATATGGCTGTTCTAGATCATGTTTGTCTGTAGGTGCGTTCACGCCATGCCGTAATTACCGCAATTACATATACATAATTACAGCTTGTAACTCAGCTAACAACTTTTGTTTTTTTAAAGGTTTGTTTTTTGGTTAGTCAGGAAAGTTCTTAATGAAAAAGAACGTTATTTTTTGGGTTTGTAGTAAGTTACTTTAACATTTACCTAACGTTATATTCTATTGATCCCCTAAAATGATCCTCTAAAGTTCCCCTAATTTCTAACGTTCCTCTAACATTATCCTCAAACTTTCCCCTAACTTTATATTCTAACGTTCCCCTAACATTATCCTCTAACGTTCCCCTAACTTTATATTCTAACGTTCCCCTAACATTATCCTCAAATGTTATATTCTAACGTTCCCTTAACATTATCCTCTAACGTTCCCCTAACTTTATATTCTAACGTTCCCCTAACATTATCCTCTAACGTTCCCCTAACTTTATATTCTAACGTTCCCCTAACATTATCCTCTAATGTTATATTCAAACGTTCCCTTAACATTATCCTCTAATGTTATATTCTAACGTTCCCTTAACATTATCCTCTAATGTTATATTCTAACGTTCCCTTAACATTATCCTCAAATGTTATATTCTAACGTTCCCTTAACATTATCCTCTAATGTTATATTCTAACGTTCCCTTAACATTATCCTCTAATGTTATATTCTAACGTTCCCTTAACATTATCCTCTAATGTTATGTTCTAACGTTCCCTTAACATTATCCTCTAATGTTATATTCTAACATTCCCTTAACATTATCCTCTAATGTTATATTCTAACGTTCCCCTAACATTATCCTCAAATGTTATATTCTAACGTTCCCTTAACATTATCCTCTAATGTTATATTCTAACATTCCCTTAACATTATCCTCAAATGTTATATTCTAACGTTCCCCTAAAATTATCCTCTAATGTTATATTGTAACGTTCACCTAACATTATCCTCTAATGTTATATTGTAACGTTCACCTAACATTATCCTCTAATGTTATATTGTAACGTTCCCCTAAAATTATCCTCTAATGTTATATTGTAACGTTCACCTAACATTATCCTCCGTTATATTCTAACATTCCCTTAACATTATCCTCTAATGTTATATTCTAATGTTCCCCTAACATTATCCTCTAACGTTATATTCTAAAAAATAAATAAATCCTGTTAAAAAATAACAGTAATAAACAGCAAAATCGAACAATTTTTCTCACTACAAATAATAAAAAGTGTTCAGGGATATCTGTAGAGTGATTCAAATGAACAGAATGAAGTGAAAGAAGCGTTTGAATCAACTGATTGACTGAACTGGACATCCTAAAAGAACGTGATTGACCAGAACCATTGCTTGTGTGAATACTAAACATGGTTACTTTTGCTGTAAAATTGCCAGAGTAATGTTTCTGGTAATTTTAATGGCTTTCATGTGTGAAAGTGACTACTGATCCCCATGAAATTCAAAAGGTAATTTTTAACAAAGCAGAATGGGTAGGCTGATGACATCACTACTTACTGGGTTGTCAACCTTCAGTGCAAACTTGATGTCTGTGTGGAGCTTCTGTAGTTTCTCTTCGGGTGAGGGTTCTGAATTCATACAGGGCGATAGAAACAATAGTTAAAGTCTGATTGACCATAAAATTTACTCAAAAAGGACTGAACTGCCACAAGAACGTTTCATGTGACCTTTTTTCTTCTCAACTTTCTTCTCAGGTGGACGCACCGGCCTCCGTTTCGGCTTCTCAGGCTTAGACCTAGTGGGAAGGTGTTGTTATTCTTAACTAAAACTTTAAAAAATATTTTTCATTCATTGAAATAAAGCTGAAATGACAATTTGTATTTTTTTTTCTTTGCCATGGCAAATTACTGAAATAAAAATAAATTAAAGCTAAATAAAAACTAATAAAAATGACAAAAGCACAAAATTACTCAAATTAAAATGAAAAAATAGAAAAATAATAGAAAACAAATAATACTAAAATAACACTGGTGGGAAATACTGCAGTTTATTTGAAAGAGTTTTGTTAGAGTGTTGCTATACGAACAGTGCAATCCAAATACATACCTGGTTTTGTGTTTCTCCTCTGATCTCTGTGGCTTCTTTTCTTTGTTCGGTCTCTCCTTTTTCTCTTTCACCTCCTTCTCTTTCTTTTGCCGCCCTTTCTGGCTGTCTTGACGCTTGGCCGATTTTTTCACCTAGAGAGGAAACACACCAACCCCGACACGGTTAACATTTTGAGAAAACAACACTAGTAGAAAGAGTTGAGAAAGTTCTGGTGACTGGCCTCTGAGGGAGGTGGAGAGTCGGAGTCTGATGGAGCGGGGATGGGGGGAGGTGGAGGTTTCTTGGATTTTTTGAGAGGGTGATCATCCACTTCCTCATCCGAGCTGCTGCTGCTGCTGCTACTACTGCTTCCTCTCCTGGCCTTGGTCTCTTTATCTTTTTTCCTTTTTTCTTCCTCCTCCTTCTCTCGCTCCCTGAGCCGACGGAGCTCTTCTGCCTCCTCCTTCTTTCTTCGCTCCTCCAGTTCCTTCCGCCGCTCCTCGTCTCTCTTTTTCCACTCGCTGACGCGGTCCGTCCCGCTATCGCTTCGCACAAAAAAAAGACAAACTCAATCACCATCCATGTGTTTCTCAAATTCACAGAGTATTTGGATGTTCTTTGTAGATCATGCGAATTGTATTTGACAACACATTAAAATCGGACATGTTAGTCTGATGAAGATGTTTCTATTAATTTTTCATACGTAAAATTAACAATTTAATGCAAATAAAGTGCAAAAACAGCCTTTTTGACATATTATACGTAGTCTTAAAGAAACCATAGACAAAAAAAAATGTCTTGTTTAAATCTAAAGGCCAAGACGAATGTTTGTGCGAAAATTTGGTTGCGATAGACATTTACATTTGAATGAGCGTCAGTTCAAACCAAAGTGAGCATTCATATGGCATCAATGCAATAGTTTTTTGTTTACAGTGATCTGTAATCTCTTTTCCACACTGCAAAGAACACTGGCCAACCAATAAGATTCACGCTTTTGGTCACATGGCCCACTGCTGTGACTTGGAGTCGCTGATGAACACACTATTTTGCTAAGCGACCGTGACTTTGCAAAGGAAGAATCTAAGGCCCCGTCCACACGAAGCCAGAGCTTTCCCTATACAAACTTTTTTTCCCTTTGTTTCAATAAATATCTGCGTACACACGAGAGCAATGAAAACGACTCAAAACTATGTAGTATACATGCCAGGCCAGTATGTGGCGCTGTAATTCTGCCACAGAAATGCACTATAAACAGAGAAGAAGAGTTGTGGCTATAAGGGGTACAGCAATGGTAGGAAGTGAGGAAAAATCTCACAATAAAATAACAATAAATAAATGTGCTACTTACCAGATGTGTTTTATTAACGCCTACACCCTAAACCTACCCTAAAGGCCAATTTATACTTCTGCGTCGAGTGCACGCAGAGGGTACGGCGTACCCTACGCATAGACGCGTTGGTTACGCCGTACCCTACGCCGTACCCTGACGCGCACCTCTCCAAAAATGTAACAACGCGTCAATTCTACGCGGACCGCAAGCGCTGTGATTGGTCTGCCAGAACCCTTCCCTCAGGTCAATAAATAAATAAAAAATCTGCGATAGGAGTGTGTGTGTGTGTGTGTCCAGAAATTGGATGATAGTTCCTTACGTCTGCTATAACACAATATTTTGCAGTCCAGCGATTCTTTATGGTAGTAAAAAAATACATAGATCCGCTGAGTATAGTTTATTTATTTTCTCATTAAAACCAAAGATGTTAATCAGTAATTGTATATCAAGAACAGGGACACATTATGGTATATTTCGTGAATGAAGTCTCCGCAACAGCAATCGATTGCTCGAGCCACCGCTGTGGCCACGAGCTCCGCATGATTTCACAAACGCATTCCAGCGCCAGATCGCCTTATTTAACTTTACTAATCAACTAGAGATGCTTAATTTGTATTAGATACAACAACTCAAGCTGCAAGAAAAGCCGCTCTCTCACTGCTGCTGATATTCCGACATGAATGTACAGATTCTCCACACGAAGCTGCTTCTTCTTCGGCTGTTCTCTTGATTACACCAACATGCCCGAGGACACTGCCTACTAGCGTCTGCATGTGTAACTGCACATTGACGCAGACAACAGCGCAGAAGTATAAATGCTCACGACGGCGTCGGCTAAGTATAAATTGGCCTTTAGGCCGCGTGTCCACCAAAGTGGTTTTAGCCAGCTGAAAACGCTAGGCGCTCTGCTGAAAACGCCTCCCTGTGGGCGGTTGAGGGCGTTTCGGCAGTGCATCCTTTATTTCAGTCGAGACTCTTTGCTTATGATACGGAATATCTGCGGAAGTGTTACTAGCTTCTCATTTCACAGATAGTTTGTTTCTGTATTGATTCTATATAAAAATGCCGATACAATGTGAAGTATTTCCTCTTGTTCCGTTATTATGCTTGTTGTTTTATGCGGTTGGTCGGTGTTGTATTTGTCCCGCCCCTCCTCCACTCTAATTGGACAGCTGGGTGAAAAGTGACATTGAGGAGTGCTGCGTTTTACTCAAAGTTGAACATTCTTTAACTCTCTGCGACCAGTAAAAAATGCTGAGTGCTCAGTGCTTGAGCATGAAATACTGGCTCAGCGCCTTGTTACGCTCATGTCGTTCTACAAATGCGGGACTCCCATTGAAAACTATTGAATACGCCAGCCAGCCACATGAAAAAAACGCTTTGGTGGACACACGGCCTTACAATAATGCAAATACAGTAATTAAATGACGCAATATTGATGTGCGCATGCCCATAGTTGTATCCCTTTCTAGCTTTTCCCGTGCGAGACGTGGTGTGATGACATCACCTTTTCACAAAATATACGGATTTGCTGTACACACGAAAAAGCAAGGGTGTCATTTTCAGGTTTATCCACTCTGGGATCCGGTTTAAAAAAATATCGGTTTCATGCTCCTAAAACGTCGGATCTGTGAGGACGAAACGCTGATACAAAATTTTAACGTATACAGCTAAACGCTTCTCCGTGTGGACGGGGCCTTGAACTGGCTTTTGTGTCCGTTAACTGGTATCTGTTTTTGTGTAAAAACAAAATGAAATTTTCTGCAAGTGCCACCTACTATCAGAAAGTGATTTTGCATTTTTATTCAGCCCATATACCACCCCCAAATTTCATGTTGGCATGAACAGGTACTAAAGGTCCAAAAGAGGGTGAAAAATGGTCAAATTTATAACAAAACAAAAGTATTAACACTATTTGTGTAAATGTATATGTAAAAAATGCTAGAAAGTAAGAGAAACCAAACTCACCTGTCACTATCTGATGAAGAGGAGGGAGCCCTTTCTGGAGCTGGTTTGGGTTTCCTTCCTCGTGGCTTTGGTGGAGGTTTCTCCGCTTGGAAAATGACACAAAAAGAAGTGTCCTTTAGTATTCTGATGTATTTGTCTAGGATTCCCGATATCCGAGTGCTGAGGACAACTGTCTCAGGTAAAGTTTCCATCCACTGTATTGCTATTCAACGCAACTACTCAACCATTAAAACTAATTATAATATGAGCTGGGTTCACGTTGCAATGCGTTCTCACCTTTCTTGCGCCCTTGTGGGGCTTTCTTTACAGGAGGAGGTTCTGAATCGGAATCGGATTTGGATCCAGACTGCGATTCGGATCCAGAGACGGCCGGCCGTGGCTTATCGTCTTCTGAATCGCTCTTGGCGGCCTTTTGATCTGACTGGGAGCCAGAGTCTGAATCAGAGCCTGATGATGCCTTCTAAGAAGATACGAAAACAGTGTAACATCAAGCAAGTATGTAATTATAGATTGCCAATGTCAATGAGGTCTTCTCACCTTCCTCCTGCCTTTGCCAGCTGGCTTTTTGCCACCTCGACCGCCTGACTCCTTCTGCGGTGTGAAGTCCTGCAGTACACATTAGTAACTTATTAATAGATTTTAATTGCTTTTTTGTGCAATAATGGAGTGTTTGAACAAATTCCTGACCCTGCACAATTCCAGACAAGAATACCTGGTCGCTGTTTTTGCCGGAGTCAGAGTCAGAGCTGGGTGATGGTTCCGGTTCTGAGGGAGATCCACTCTCCTCTCCATCTCGATCACTGGATGATGCCCGAGTTCTCTTCACTGGTGGCTTCTGCAAAGTTTTGTTTTTCTGTATTAAATCAATTTTTTATACATCTTGTCCATACAATTACAAAGTATTGAGCTGAAATGAAGCTTTCAAGCATCAAAACAGACACAAAAGCACCATAAATGTAGGTCAGTTGGGTTTTACTCCAAGTACAAAGCAGGTACTCCATTGGATGTTTTGCCCAACTGTCCTTTAAGCACAAAGTATACTTCAGTTTTAACGTTAACAGCGAAATGCACAGCCTTTCAAAGAATACTCTGTTTGTTAGTGATTATGAACCAGGGTTTTTCCTGGGTCAAAAATGGTCTTCGGTGGTGGCTGACAGACATGGTCATCCATACACACACATACGCACGGTAAAAAAAAATACCCTACCCACTTGATCTGCAAGCGCAATACTGACAATAAATTTGAAATAAATTCAAAGAAAGTTTGTAACTTTTGCTTATCTTATTTTGATACCTTGATGTTTGTTTTTGTTCCTCGTTTTTACACTATTTACTGATAATTGTTTGTTTTGGTAATCATATCAATATTAAAAAATAGTATTAAAAAAATGAACAAATAGCCTAATTTTCTGCCATATACAATCAGCTAGCTAACAACAAATTAGTTCTGTGTTCACCTCACTCCAGTCTAAACTAAATGATTTTAGGCTATTTATTTTACTACACATTGTCCACATAAATAAGCTGAAAGACTGTTGATAATTAAAAATAATTCTTACTATCCACTCTTGCTAAATTGGGTAAGCACACCTGTGTTCTCATTTCAGGTGTTGTTCTGAGTAAATGATTAAACTGATTCGTGAGTTCAGTGTTGGACAGATCAGTTCTAACCAGTCGTTAAAATGATTCGGTTCAAAGGAGTCATTAGGTGGCGAATCGGACATTAGCAGACGCGTTGTGTGTGAATCCCGTCTTTAGAACATCGCGAAAGATTTGTCAACACACAGAAAACACTTCATAACCGGATAGGATTTGTTTCCTGTTTATTTAAAGTATGCTTTATGCAGCTGGTCAGAGAATCAGTCAATGTTTTTTGAGCGCATTTCACACCCAGCGGTAATTAAAGGAAGACGTCTGATAGCGCCACGTGCAACATGGATTCGGTCTTCCGACCTTTTGATTTTGATTAACGTAATATGTGAAACATTAGAAAGCTAAGAATGCTTATTTTGAAGACAGAGAGCGTGCGAGAGGAGCTCACTGGTCGTTCTCTCTGTCACTCAGTTAACTCAAGTGCAGCACTCATCTGTTCTACATCACTCATAAATCACAATAACTGATCAAATAAGGCTTTGGCAGGACAAAAATTTGTTTTGGCGGCCGGCAAAAAATTTTCAATGTAGGAAAAACCCTGTGAACACAGGCGCTTGACACACTCATTATACAAGCTATTTTTCTCCAAAAGGTATTAGTGATAAATGTCTGTGCTCTTGTTTATACCTGGTCATTCATGTGTTCTTACTGATCGGATAGATATCCAATTTGTTAAAACTGTTCCATTTTCACTTGGCCACATAAATGTGTCTCGGCAAAACTAATATAAATCCAATCTTCAATTCCAGTGCTTCAACCAGTTCACGGCAATGAAAGCAACAGATATGAGCTACATTTTATTTATTCGAGATCAAAAACCACAATAGGAGAGAGAGTGGCATCAGCACTAGTAAGATCATTTAGTCTTACTACTTTTAATGAAGATGATTGTGTGTTGAGCTTCAGGATGCGATGCCAAACTTTCAGTTTAATTTGCGGTATTTTGCTTAAGAGATTCTCATCTACTCCTCTGTGGCGAATGCATGTTGTGATGGCGCTGTCATATCTGGCTACTAATACGTTAATTTACCATTCTGAGAGGAGTACAATTTACATATGTGGCTCCAACAACCAGATGCATTTACAATTGCGCAGTTTCGTCTGGAATGCATCTCAGGCCACCTCCTAAGGTGCTTTGAGTGATCAGATTTAAATCGGTCTCGAAAGCATTTACACCTGGTCACCTGGAGGAGAACTGACTTCAGCTGAACAACAGCCAAAATACTGTTATCACAGTAAAGCTGCTTTGAAACCATCTATATAAAGCGCTATATAAATAAAGGTGACTTCCGATTAGAGAAAACATATGAAGTGACCAGGTGTAAATAAGCCTTTAAACTAGAGTTGCATGTATTAAGTGCTTATCAAATGTGGGTGTCTATTGTTGTTGCGTCTCCAGTAGTTTTTTGTTGTTTCGTTTACGACTTTGTGGAAAAACTAATTAGAGCAAAATAATTCAAAGCGCATGTACAAAGTGAACAGACATAGTATGTGCAGCTAGAAACTAATTGCACTGTATGCAAACCCTAGCGTAAATGTAAAATATGTATACTTTGGGCTTTAGCCGTGACTACATTCATAACATAGAAAAACTGTAATTGCCACAAAACTGTATATTAAACTCTTTTTTATTTTAGGTACACCTGGGTACATTAAAACAGAACCTATATTTCAAATGGATACAATTATGTTAAATACGATACAATTTTGATGCAACTTTATTCTAAAAAAATGTATCGGATGTATTTTATACAATTTTGTTTTTATGGATATTTTGATATATTTATTCTAAAAAGGATATTAGACGATTTTCAGCAATTTTCAGTACACAACAAGCTTTTCTTGGGAATTTGCTGACCGTCATGTGTGCAGTTACTTCTCATACAAGAGAAGCACGTTCATACCTGGACAAAAGTAGTTGCTGTGGTAATGAGTGCCGATTTATGGGGACTAATTTATATTTGAGGAAATAGGTTTATTATATAAGCTATTAGGTTTGGATTATTGGCCCTGCGCTGTCTATTGACTCTATTGTCTATTGTTGAATATGTCTATAATGGCTAACGTATGTGCTTAAGTGAACACTCAAGTTTAATACAATGATCATAATGCAAGGCAAGCATTCGCATTTTTATGGTTTTAAATCGACTACATTAAAAAAAACAACAAAAAAAACAAATTAATCGAAAAAAATAATTTTTGTCCAGCCCTAGCGACATTAAACAGCATATAAAACAGCAAAACTGCCCAATGTTACAGAATGAAATGTCGAACCAGGACGAGCTATAAGGCCGTGCAACCATTAGTGTGTTGCTGAACTCAATCAACTCCGTTTAGGTTTTGATCATCTGAATCCGGCGTAGTCGATTTTCTCAGCTTTTTGCTCAATGTTGCTTTTTTAATTAAACTTACTCGCATTCAAGTATTGATAAAAAACAAAAAGAATGCATGAAGCTAGAATAAAAAGGAGATCTGTTCTTTCTTTTGATTTATTGCATGGTCAGATATTCATGCAACAAAATATTCTGGGGTCGATGAAATTGTGAAAATGGCCAAACATTTATTTAAAAACGCTGGCGAGGAAAGAGTTTAACATTGTGACTAACTAAAACTATGACATTAAGAGCTTTGAAAGGAGAAATTCGAAGCACCTGAAAGTATAACGCATAATACTGCAGGAGAAAAGAAAAATGACAAAACAGATGAAAATGAGGATAAACAGCTGATTTACACAATAAGCGATCATGTTGGCTTGTTTCATACCTTTGCAGCAGGAGCTTTCCGCTTCACTGGCGCCTTCTTTTGATCCTCACTCCCAGAGTCAGAATCATCACTTCCCGTTTCAGCTTTCGTTGGTACCACTGCTTCCTCTTCCTCTTCTGCATCACTTCCCGCAGCAGGTTGGTTGTCCTCGCTCTCCGATGATGATGCAGCCTAAACAAATACAAGGATAATGTGACAAATCGGCATTTGGTTTCATGAAACAACAGATTTCAGTTGTAGAAATAACGTCTTACTGCAGGTGTGGTATAGGAGGCATGAGGGTTGTTTTGGATTTCCCACAAGCCTTCATTGAACCCTTTCCTTTTGTTGGGCTTCCCATATCGGTCTTGGTACTTTTCATACGCAAAAAGGTCCTTGGGTGCAAGGAATGCTCTGAAAGAAAGAAGAAGAAAAAAAGAGCTGAAATCAGAATTATAAATACATTTAAAAGTCACATGGAAGTAGAGACAGATCTCTTCTTTCGTATTGTGATTTTCAGAATATGTAGTGTGGGAATCCTGCATTTGTCACCAGAGAGAAGTCTGTAATTTTACTGGAAGACTGAATTATGACATTTTGATTAAACAATACAGTGCACAGATGAGTTTACAATAAGATCTATAATGTGCATTTATACAATAGAGAGTATTTTCATTTCATGCCAACTTTAACATATAAAAAGGAAACCAGATAAGGTCAGAACCAAAAAGGTTCTTCTAGTGCAGTGTTTCCCGAACACTGACAGGTTTGTCAGGTGTGCCACGGAAAATGATCAAATAAAAAAATTAAAATAAACAAACAAACAATGAATAAGAATTTATCGTCGCTGACGGGCGGAGACCTTGTATCTCTATATTTCGTCATTTTTGTTTTATTTTATTTTTTAAAAATTAATGCAATTGATCATCTTTCACATCTGTATGTGGGATTTTTTCAAATGTAACCAATAAAAAGCATTTCAAAGAGATTGTAACTAAACCACATAACTCCATTGGCTCCTCAAACTGTCAGTCAAATCTCATAACCCCGCCTTTATCATCATGAAGTGGAGATAGATTTCTGCTTGTTTGCACAAAAGTAAACAAACAACTGATGATTGAATAAGTACAGCATTTACTTTACTCAAGAAACACTATGTCTATAAAGGCTAATTTTCTTTTGTATTTGAAGAATGGAGAAGAGTCTTAGTCCAGTATTTGCTGTCTTGTTGTAGCCAATGTACTCTTTTACATCAAGAGATTTTGGCCAAATGCATTCAACAAGAAAAACTGAGCCATATAGCTACAATGAACTTTGTATCCTGTTAGTTGATGAAAACGTAATGCGATGCACTTACTGCCTCAGAATCCCATCTCCATTACCCGCTGGTCAAAATACTCGTAACTACATTTGACTTTGACTTTCATTTCATGTTAATATTGTAATGACACATCAGGCTAATTGTTTTTGTATTTGAAGAGCCATATATAATGTTATCATTAGGGTTGGGCATCGTTTTGATTTGAACGATTCTGATTCCGATTCTTACTTTCGATTTCGGTTCTTTTCCATTCTCAATTCCGATTCTTTGAGGGTTGGATTCAAAACATGTCACAGGCTCATTTCACAGAGGAAAATTTTATTTTAATTCAATAATGAGTTTTAGTTTTGGGACTTTCTCCGCTGGCATTTTCCCCTGCTTTGCTGCAAAGGTGAATGGAGTTTCACACCGAGTCTCCATCGGTTTAGCAATAGCATTAGCAGCAGTCATATTAGGACTGCTACTAGCGTGGGCAATTCGGCCATTACTCTGCGCACGTGCGTCTCTGTGTGTGTGCACTCCAAGCCGTCAGTAGCCTCACGCAATGATGTCATGACAACCGGTACACAACATTCCCTTCAGGAGGTTTTATTATTAGTATTATTGTATTATTTCTTATCATATACGTCATGTAAAAGACGAGTCGCCTTTGTTTCTATTGAGCCTGATTTCTCAAAATGGTGCGTGTGTGTGTGTGCTTATCCTGGGTGCCATGACAACAGTGCGAGTTATAGTAGGCATGAGCGCCGGCGCCTGCTGACGGCTCTGAGTGCGCACACACAGAAACGCGCACAGAGTAATGGCCGAGCTCAGTGTTTTGACTGAATAATACAGTTTCTTTCTCGCAAAACCTTATAGTATGCGTCTGAACACTTTCCATATACGGTGCGCGTCTCATTGTATCATTGCGTGATACTTTTGTTTATTTTTTGTAATGTTTTAGCCTGGTCGCTATTCACTGCCATAATAGGAAGGAGCGCGTGCAGGACTATTTTTTTGTTTTATTTCTGTTTTTGAGGTCAGAAAAAGATAGAAGGACATAGGGCACTGGGACAACAGCAGGGTGAGTAAAAGATAGCTTCATTTTAATTTCAGGTTGAACTATCCCTTTAATAACGTTGGATAGCACAGGGTTGCCCGAGGAGTACCGGCTCTGTGATCAGTTATAAAACGCTGTGCCGTCTGAAAACACTGCGAGTTTGAGTCGCTTCATGAGTTTAAAAAACCATCACGCATCAAATATCTTCACCAACTAGTAAAACGAAGCGTTCATATAGTCAGTCGAGTGTTTGTAAGCTGATATGGCTTCTTATCACAGAATGATGCAGACAATGCATTATTTTATAGTAGCCTATTAATGATAAAGTCTATGTCAAGCAGCACTTTATTATTATGAAAATACCAGAGAAGGCTTAAAGAACTAAAAAGTGTTTCTATATTTTATATCTCTTTACATAAATATTATTTTCTATTTAAAATTATAATTTCGCTAGGCTATTTTAAAAACCCAACTACTCATCCGCCCTATAGGTTGCACGTGAGGGGGAAAACGTAGCAATTCCACTTAAATTTTTATTTTACTGTATCTCTTTACATAAATATTATTTTTTACTTAAAAACTATAATTTTGTTGTTTAAGCCAAATAATGACTCATCCGGGCTCTCCAATAGTTTGCACGTGAGGGGGGGACGTAGCTTTCTTCCACAGAGTTGTGCACTTAAGCAATTTTTATTTTACTATACCCATGTCTTTACATAAATATTATTTTCTACTTAAAAAATATATATAATTTCGTTATTTTACAAACCCAACTAATGACTTTCCATAGTTTGCACGTGAGGGGGGACACGTATAGCTTTCTTCCACTTCTTCCACACGTTGTGCACTTTTAAGCAATTTTTATTTCACTATATCTCTTTACATAAATAGGCCTAGTATTTTCTACTTAAAAACTATAATTTCGTTATTTTACTCACCCAACTAATTACTGGCTTTCCAGGTTACGCGCACTTTTCACAATCCATCACGGAGCTGATCAATTTTGATTTTGCATATTGTTCTTTAAACGTTCTTTCGTGTAGTTCACACAACCACCTTACAATATTTCAATAACAATTTATTTATTTTGTAGTCTATGCTTTGCACAACAAAAAGTTAATTGTGCTGGTAAATCCCGAGTTTCGGTCTGAGTCCCGTTTTCTTGTTCTTGATTTGTTGTTCTTAATAAAAGTACGATGTTTGTTATATTCCAATATTCCAGAGAATATTATTCAGTTATTTAACATTATCCAGCGAATTATTCTTCACTCTTTAACCTATTAAACAGTTTATAAATCTACTAAAACTGAAGTTTAAAATTAAGTATTACATTTCGGAGTCATTTATGAAAAAAAACGAAACAGGCTTATGGGGCAGAATGCTGAAAGACTACACTACAACCTAGTTCTGCTCAACTGGGAGTATTAAGCTACATTAAACAGCAATGCTATTTTTTTTCCAGGTGGTTCAGATTGTTTGTTTTTGTTTTTTAATTGGTTAGAATTACTTTTATGTGCTTTATTTATTTTACCTTTTTTTTCACCTAATCGAAGATTTTATTTTTTAAACAAAAACAGTTTAGCAACAGTGCACTTTTTTATTTTTTGCACTTTCAGACCCCTCTATTTATTGGTGTATAAATAAGATTTGTTTTGTTTTCTATGCAAGGAAAGAGTGATTGTTATAAATAAAATGGTTTGTTCAGTTCAGTGTTGTTGTAATCGTGTCAAAAACAAAAGAATAACAGTAAATAAATATCGGTTCTGTATATCGGTCACCGGGCACATAAAAACAAAAATTATCAGTACTAAAGAAAAAATCAATATCGGTCGATCCCTACTCCAAAACTTGGTACTGGAGGGCCACTGTCCTGCAGAGTTTAGCTCCAACCCCAAACAAACACACCTGAACCAGCTAATCAGTGTCTAATTAGGGCCTAATAAGACACTGATTAGCTGGTTCAGGTGTGTTTATTTGGGGTTGGAGCTAAACTCTGCAGGACAGCGGCCCTCCAGGACCGAGTTTGGAGACCCCTGATCTAAAGTAACATGCATCTATTTATCACCATTAACCACCAGATACTCATTCAAATCCAGGGATACGTACGTTTCATGAGTCCCGAAGAAAAAAATGGGGATCTTATTAGGTGGTGGTTTGACAGCTCCTTCTGCAACATCTTCAATCTGGAAGAAAAATACAGTCGAAGTATTACAATAAGGTGAAAACATGTTCTTCAGCAATATAACTACATTGAGAATTGAAGTTTTACAATAATTAAACACATTTATAAATGAGTTTTTCACTTTGGACACCGGGTGGATCACTTTAAATGGGGGCAGGAAAGTATCTCAATGTGTAAACATGACACTCAACCCCCCCCTCCACCCCCCCAAATTACATTTTACATGTGACTGGGCAATGTAAATACAATGTAAAAGTCTAAAGTCTAAATTAAGTCATTATTCATATTATCCAATTGTGCAGCTAAAGACGATTCCCAAAGAATAAAATGCAAAAATAAACAGGATTTTGTTCACGCGACCTCCAGCAAACAAGTTAGCCAGCCAGCTAGCCTCATACATTCATGACTACGGTAATAAATATGAAACAAATGCATATATTAAGATGCCTAGGCTCTAAAGTAATAGATAGCACATGTTTGTCTGCAAACATATGTTTCGTAAATCGCCAGGCACTGAGGTAAAGCTGGACACAGTGGGGCTGGTGGGGGTGTGTGCGCTGGATGCAGCGCGAGCCTTGCGCGAGCTCCCCCGCTGCTCTTACCCGGGCCGGCCAGTGGGGATATCCCTTCATTTTAGCAAAGACAAGATCCCCAGGCCGGAAGTTGTGCGGCATCTTGTCGTCCCTCTATGCACCGCTCCTCGTTCTGCGTGTTTGTGTTTGCCCGCGGTCCGTTTTTCAGGCCGACAGACAGTCCTGGTTCAGATACAGTAGGTGAGGAAAGGCGGTTGGTTTCTGCAGCGGTTTCCGCTCATTCCATTTTTTGTCAGCGGAAGTCCCGCCCTCTGTGGATCGCTGATTGGAGGATCGGACTGTCACTCTTTACGTCCACCAATAAGAATGTACAATGTGTACGCCGCTAAACACTTAGTATTATATATATTAACATTCTTTTGTTTTTCTGTTTTGTTTTTTGAAGCGGATTCTAATGCCCTTATTCTCTTTCTATGTAGATTTTATATTCATAAATTAAAAAAAAATGTAAAATTGTAAACATATTTTTGTAAGATTCTTACAGTGATAAAAGAGTATTTACTTAAAAGTTCACTCGCGCTCATCAAAATAATGCTCTCAGAACATGTACAATTTGCACTGCCTACATTTCTTTTTACTGTATTCAGTGTGTAATCCTTATTAATGTGTGTAATGCCCTTTTTCTTTCATAGTTCTTCCTTTTCTAGTAACTATCTGTATCTGCTTTGAGCTATGGCAATGGTTGTTCATGTTTTCTTAATTATTATGTTCTAATTTTGTTGTGCCATAGTGTAAACTGAATGTTCAAATAAAGCATAATATGCATATAAAACGAGCATTGAAAATGAAACTTGGAGCTCATAAAAGTAATGTCATACTTTCTTGATTATTTAAGATGCATTCAATGTAATGTAATTACACTTTTATGAAAAATGTGGTTACATATTTCTTTAAAAATAAAAAATAAATCTGATCTACAATGTAATTCTACTCCCCTCCGCTAGATGTCACTAAAACGCGATCGCTTGATGACCGTATTTCCGGTTCAGAAACGCTCCTATTCCCGTTGTAAACACATCGCTTCGGGTGGTGGTGGTGTCCCTGACAGTTATAAATAATTAAAAAACAAATTTTTCATTTCAATATTTGACATATAGTTTATCGCTAAGAATGAAGAAGTTTTTCGAGGACATCAAGAAGGATATAAAGTTCAAGTCGGCTGGGCCAGGAAAGAAACTTACAGAAGAGACGAGGTAAAATATCAGATATGAGATCTGTCATCACTGAACCACAACTGTTCATGAGTTTATCAAATCAGATTACGATGCATCGAATAACATTATTCTTATTTTAGACTCATTATTATTTTAGACTTATTTTCCGCAATAGAAATTGTGTAAAGTGCAGGCAATTTTTGTTAAAATCTATAGTAACGTATAACAAAAATATATATGCATTTGTACCTGTTTGACTGCGTTTCTACCATGATCATATCTGGAGATGACAGGTCAGGAAACATGTATAGTATGTGCTAAATATATCAGAGAACCTTTTTACTTGGAATAGTTTTGGATCCGATCTATAATTACTCATAGGGTAACAGGCTTAGTAAAGCAAAGGTCACGTGGGAGAGATTTACACCGTAACACTGCTTCTCTAGTCTTGTTATTGCTTACAACAGCCGTTTTAACCACAGAAATGAGTCATCTGGTCTTTCGTGCAGCTCTACACCTGCAGCCTCACATTCTGCTCATGGTCACGGAGCGCCCAGAAAAGCGCCCACTAGGGGGGCGCAGATGGCAGGGGCCGCCGCCCTCGCCAGGATCGAGCAGCAGCCCCGGCCGAAAGTGCAAACTTCACAGGATGCCATAAGGAATCAGGGTACATAAAGTGATTAATTACAGCTTTTCACTCAGAAATCTATGGAAGCTTTTTCCCCTCCATGGTTTTATCTGACTTTTCCCCTCGCTATTCCCATTTTATATATCTCACAATTCTGAATTTTTTTTCTGTAAAATTTCCAGTTGTGTTTACCGCAGAGCCAAATTACATCCATCTCTCCAGTTCTGGATGTCATGGGTTGAGCTTGTTCTAGTCCAGCTCCACCTCTGTGGATCTAATGTGTGGAGCGGATGGGAGGGATAAGCTGTGTCCGAAATCAATTACTTCTCTACTATATAGTATGCGAAAAACAGTATGCCAACAGAGTAGTATGTCCGAATTCATAGGCGAAAAGTACCCGGATGACCGACTACTTGAAGTGTGCATACGATGGACACTTTACCATCCCATGAGGCCTAGGGAGACGATTTATGAATGGAGGTGAAAGGACGCGACTGACGCTGGTAGGTCACATGATAATGACAACATGGCGGATGTAGTGCATCCGGATTACATTCATACTACACTCATTCATACTATATAGAACATACTTTTCATTAAGGGTCGTGAAGTTTGTTCAAATTCAAATGTAGTACCTACTGTAGTACGCGATTTCGGACGCAGCTATGGAGTATTATGGGTAGGGTTAGGGTGTGGTTAGTCTCAGCCTCATTACATTATGCCCACTATGCCCACCGCTGGCTGAACGTCTGATGCATATGGCACACTTAAAAGTACAGTGTGTAATATTTATGAGGCTCTATTGACAGAAATGCAATATAATATACATAACTATGTTTTCAGTGTAGTATTATTACATTAGAATGGGCCATTTCTATCTACATACACCACGGGTCTCCTTACAGTGAAATCGCCATTATTCGCCGTCATGTTTCTACAGTAGCCCTAAACAGACAAACTTCTCTACAGAGCGCTAGTCACTCTCTGCTCTCTACAAACGACAACATTTTTGTCCTGTGTCGGCCACCGTAGCTTCTCTATATGCTTTGAAAGGGAGGGATGAGAAGTGGGTGATTACAACTCACAACCTCACCACTAGATGCCGCTAAAATTTACACAGTGTACCTTTAACTGGAAACACTTCATGATTTTCAAAGTCATCATCTGATTGGTTGAATTCTACAGGATGTCCGGGAGACGCATGTGTCGCATTCTTTAACAGTCCACCTGGAAACAAAGCTGTTGTGCTGCCAAACCCCCTCATTGAAGAAGAAAGGTGTTGTGTTCACAACTGTAGCCTGGAATTCTTTAAAAAAAAATGTTTACCTGTATGATATTACGCTGTAGCCGTATTAGACCAGCGGTTTGGAAAATGGATGTATGGACGCTACAAGCGGCAACTTCTGGTCAGACATGGGAATTAATTTGGCATGACCGTCACAGTGCGTTATGGGTATTCTCTAGCCATTGAGCGTACATAGGTTGTACACTCGTTATTGCGGTGCATAGTGGGATTGAAGGAGTGCACTCGATAACGTCCACTATGGTTTCGGGCACCACTACAAACGGCTGTCCCCTCAAATAGTGCCCTAGGGGTCATAGGGGGCGATTTGGGACACAGCCCTAGAGAGGGGGAGCTGGACTTCATGCGCCACCCATGGCTCTGCAGTGAGCAGCCTCCTAAATTTCCAGTTTATATTTCCCAACTGTGAGGAAAAAGAAGTCTGATTTACGAGTTATTAACTTGAAATTGCGAGAAATAAAGTCAATATTGTGAGACAAACTCGCAATCATGAGAAAAAAAAGAATTACGAGTTTGAGAAATACCCGAATGGCAGTGAAGCGACGCAACTGACGCTGCTAGGTGACATGACAATAGCAACATGGTGAATGTTGTACGTTCGAATTTCATTCATACTACACACATATTTATAGAACATACTTTTTTAACAGCTGCAAAGTAAATTCAAGTTCATATGTAATCCCTACTCAGTATGCATATCGTGCAATTCTGACTTTTTTCTCCGAATTGTGAGAAATAAACTCCCAATTGTGAGTTATAAAGTCCGAATTGTGAGTTGCAATTAAGTTTTTTATTTTTGCATTCCATGGTGGAAACAAAGGCTTCCATAGAAATATTCGAAACATGAATAAATCTCGAAGCATGAACAGCCACTCATTTTGTTATTGTATTTCAGTGAAGCGAGAACTTGAAGCAGAGGCGGCTGCCATAGCGGCCAGTCAGAAGGACACAATTGTCGAGGCAAGTCCGATGGTTTTATTGGTGGTTGTTTGTATTTAGCTGGCCAGTATATCTTTATGCTAACGCCTGTTGGCAGGGATGCAGCATCTCACAAAAGCAAATGTTTTTGCAGACATATTATTAACTGAAATTGTCAGAAAATATAGGGGTTAGCCAGATTAGGGCTGCATCCAAAAATGGATATGTTTGAATGCACAGTATTCAGATGAAAAATATCCAGATGGCCTACTACTCTCTACGTCAGAGGTGTCCAAAGTCGGTCCTGGAGGGCCACTGTCCTGCAGAGTTTAGCTCCAACTTGCCTCAACACCTGTCTGGAAGTTTCTAGTATGCCTAATAAGACCTTGATTTGCTGGTACAGGTTTGTTTAATTGGGGTTGGAGCAAAACTCTGTAGGACATAGGCCCTGTCCCAAACGGCACACTTCATGTGCACTTTCGGTCTTGTGGACTTACAAAGGTCGCTGCGTGCGCATGTCCGTTAAGTCCACGAGACCGTAGGGTGTCCCATTTGTCATTTTAGGTCTCAGAAGGGTGCTCGCGAGCTCCCCCTTTGAGGTCGATATGCGCCCTCGATGCGCACTTCTGCCGAGCCTGCACTGGTGTGGGTTACGCAGCGGACTTCTTCCCGGCAGTCAAAACGCCATTACATCGTGAAAGTGCGGACTCGGAAGAAGACCGTGAGGGTTTAGGGTGCCATTTGGGACAGGGCCAGTGGCCCTTCAGGAGCAGGATTGGACACTCCTGCTCTATGTTAATAGTATTTGGTCATGTGATCTAAACATTATATAGAATATTGAACCATTTTATTGTACCAGTTGCACAAAAAAAAAAAAAAAAACATTAAAATGAATTTACCATTTTCACATGGTTCCCAAACCTGTATGATTACCACTCATTTGTGGAATATAAATGTTTAAATATTAAAATATTTTGATAAAACCAGATTCAATTTTAATATTGTATAATTAAAATGAATGTTGACCGGAGCTGCTAAGCTCCAAAATGACAAAATCCAGCATAAAAGTATCCTAAAAATGATCAACTCTCTATACAACTCTTCTGAAATAAATGATTACTTTTTGTGCAGAAAGACAGAAATGCAAGTTATTATTTAGTGAAAAAACTTCTCTTTGTGTAGTATAAATGATGACAGAATTGTCATTTTTAGGTGACCTGTCCCTTTAAGATTTCAGATCCAATACAGTCATTACTCTTTTCCTGACTGTGATCATTCATACCTTTTTCCAGGGCTCCGGGGTTCCTCAGAAGGATCCGTCTTGTTTCTCAGTGTCTGGAGTTTTCTTCATCTGTCCACTTACTGGAAAAACCATAACAAAGACTGAAAGAGAGATGCACATCAAGGAAGCTATTCTTATGGTGAGTGTATTACAGACAATCTGCAAGACTTGAAGAAATGACGTGTGTATTTCACTAAAGCGGATTCTTTTTTTCAGAGGTTCTCAGAGGATGCGATGGAGGCCTCCGTTATGATGGTTCACACCTTTAATAAAGACAAAGAGAAAGTAAAGGCTGCCATTGACATCATTAGCAAGTGAGGACTATTTAATACTAACTTTGCACAACCAATATCTAGAGCGTTTGTAAAATGTACGACTGAAATCCAATGACAGGTACATCGAAAACATCTGTAAGAATCCGACTGAGGAAAAGTATCGGAAGATCAAACTAAGCAACAAAGTGTTTCAGGTATGATCATTTTCAGTCAGGATAGAGAACTGAATTCAAAAGGCAAATTCACTCACGTTCAGTTGTTTTACTCCTAAAGGAGAAGGTCAGTGTGATTGAAGGATCTCGTGAGTATCTTCAGGCTCTGGGATTTGAAAGCACAGCACTGCCGGTGGACGGCGAAGGTAATGCACTATATTTCAAAATAAAGTGTATGATTTCTTTAACGCCAAGTCCTCACACATCTCCATCCCTGAATAACGCATCTCAGAAAGGACTGAGGAGTACCTGGTGTTACCGCCGCAGGAATCGGACGCTCTGGAGAAGATAAAGGTTCATTTGGAGCGGCTGCAGAAGGGCGAGCCAATCAGAGCGAAGCTGGATCGCCAACCGCAGGTCTTCAGACCCTCGCAGCACGCCACAAACTTCGAGTTGCCCCCAGACTTCTACAATTTGACTGCGGAGGAACTGAAGAAAGAACTTCAACTGAAGTACTGAAATCAACAACAGGGGCATTTGTGCTGTCTACGCTGATCAAGTCAGACTCGTAACATGTTTTATGATCTTCTTTCATCGCAGGAATGAAATCGTGGAGAGAAACGCAATGCTGCGAACGAAAGCCATGCGTGAAAAAGATGAACAGAGAGAGAGAAGGAAGTACAACTACGCCCTTCTGAGAGTGCGGTTACCGGATGGAAATGTACTCCAGGGTTGGTAGTTTTTAATTTATTATTGAAATATTATATAACCTTTTTTTAGATTGTCTCTCACAGTGGACATGCACCTACGATGACAATTTCAGACCCCTCCATGATTTCTAAGTGGGAGAACTTGCAAAATAGCAGGGTGTTCAAATACTTATTTTCCTCACTGTATATATATATATATATATAAAATGGTGTTTATTTGATCAAAAATACAGTAAAAACTGCAATACTGTAAAATATTATTACAATTTAAATGAACTTGTTTCTGTTGTAATATATTTTAAAATATCATTTATTTCTCTGATGGAAAGCTGAATTTTCAGCATCATTACTCCAGTCTTCAGTGTCACATGATCCTTCAGAAATCATTCTAATATGATGAATTGATGCTCAAGAAACATTTATTATTATCAATGTTAAACACATTGTGCTGCTTAATATATATTCGATTCCATCATATGATGCTGAAAATTCAGCTCTGAATCACATTTAAAATATATTACAACATAAACCAGTTCATTTAAATTGTAATAATATTTCACAGTATTACTGTTTTACTGTATTTTGATCAAATGAATGCAGCTTTGGTGAGATTAAGAGACTACTTTCAAAAACATTAAATGTTTCCCAAAAAACTTTTTGTAGTGTATATATACCAAGCAAGAAAAATCCATTAAGTTCTTACGTGAATTAAGTTGATCTACCTAGTAGATGATAATAGATAAAAAAGCCAAGAAGAAAATTATGTACAATAATTCATCTTAATGGTCTTATTTTATTGGCAGTCAGTTTAATTTAACACACCTTTATAAATGAAAACTATATTGTTTATAATTTATATTGTAATATTATAGTAAACAGAAAAAATCTTAGGAAGAGAGCCTCTCACAAAGGTCCATGGCATAAAAAGTTTGAATAAAACTCCATGATATTGACAAATATAACTTTTGGTCAAATGCGAGTTGCATTCATGCATGTAAACCCTCCTTGCCCCATCGACGTCTATTGTCAGTATAAACATAATTGAGCTTCTTTTGGCCAACTGAAGGCTTTTGTCGCACTGCGTAACCTGCAGGCACTTTCCTGGCATGGGAGAGGGTGGCAGCGTTGTACCAGTTTGTGCGTGATTCGCTGGAGAATGGCTGGCAGCCCTTTGAGCTGGTGGTACCTGGAGGACAAAAACTGAAGGACGATGAGGAGGCGGCTCTGAACGAGTGCAACCTGGTAGGTGAAGATCAAAGAACACTGTATACAAAGTTTAATTTACTAAAAATAAATATATTTTAATCACTTTTGACCTTCCAGGCCCCAGCAGCTCTGCTGGTTTTCTCGTGGGACGCTGCGGTGCTATCAGACATCGCTGCCGCAGGAGGAAAGACTGATGTTCTGCTTAAAGCAGAATTATTAGAGAACATCAAGAGCATGAGCTGAACATTTGGTCTTGCTGCGTATCCCTGCTGTCCCGTCTGCGTTCTTTTGCTCCTAGTGATTCTTCTCCCATCGTCCGCAACACCACACGGTTTCACAGGAGGGTTGTGTTCACAACATGTGCTAGATGGATTTATATGGTGCTAACCACAGGAGTTGTTTCCTGTCAGTGATGTATTATGGGGAGTTTTAGCACCTTAAGGGCCAATTTCTAAACAATCTGTCCTGCTTGAAATAACATGACCGGCCATCATATGATAACAGAAGAAGCTCAGTTTGTGCACTGTCATATTGGAAATGGCCTGTAAGTGGATCTGTTGTAATTGAAAGCACTTTTTTAGCTATTGCTTAAAGAGAAATGTTGATTAATGTAACAATCTCATTGTGACAGTTTGAAATTGATCTTACATGAGCACTACCAAGTTCAGATTGTCTTGTTTTGAAACGAGACTATGCATGAATGTTATAACGCAAATTAAACAAAAAGCTGTCTGCAACAACGATCTACCTCCTAATACAGATAAACATCTGTTAATTTCAGCTGTCGCCATGTCAATTAATTGACTTGTATAGTTAAGCCCAAAGTATACTTGTTTTACACAGCACATTTGACGAAAATGTCATCAGCATAGCATGCAGTACCGCCCCCCTCCCCTCCCAAAAAAAGTGTAGTATTTTTGTTTGTCCACAAGGCATGTCACAGTTGACAAACTGTGAGGAGGTTAAGAGAGATGAGCAACTGAAGTTATAAATGTCTTTTTACTCATTTAGTCTCATAACTTCAAAGTTCAAACTTTCTAGTGTCATGCGTTGAGCATCTGTGTTAGCACAAGGGGTGCAATGGTTCTCGGTAAAAAAAATATATAATTGTATTGTTCTCCACTCATGGTTCATCTCAAATCTGACAACACATCTATAATATGGTTTGTTGAAAACGTGTAAAACAGACAGAGTTAGGTTAATGTACGTTTCTGTTGATGGATACACATTCTGGCTTCCCAATACATTATAACAGCGATGATCAAAAAGCTTGGACAAAACAGTCACTCCTGTATGCGAGTGCCGTCTGCTCAAACATAAACCAGTCATTTACGCTGTCATTTGATGAGACCCAAACACCACATGTAGCAATTTGTTTAAACTATTTAAGCCTTGCAAACATTCAAGAGCAAGACGTGAAAGAGAAGTGTGTGCAGTGTGACATCTGAAGAGCGTACACGGCAGACTTTAAAGTCTGGACCTTGAACGGACAAATTCACACAAAAATTATGTCAACGTTCTGTACCTGAAAAGCACTTTATTTTACACGCATCTTTGCTCTATTGATGTATTTGTGTTGTTGCTTGTAGTTTGATTTTGTGTTCTTATTTTTATTTTACAGGTGAAGATAACTAATAACTGATTTCCCTGAACATAGCACATACGAAACCATAAAAAAAACCATAACTAAAACTATGATAAAAACTGAACCGTGAGTAAATTGAACCGTTGCACCCCTAGTTAGCACGCATAATACAATCAAATATACTTTGAATGGCTGTTCACATCAAAACTCCCAACTTTTTTCAACCTGGAAGTAAGCTATTAACTCTATGAATATGCAAGACTTCCAATTCTTAAATAAGAATAATTATAGTGCAGTAAATGGTAAAACTATTTGCGCTACAAACCAGTGTTTATGACGATAAAAATGCACCCGCTCTTAGGAGAAAAAAAAAAAAAAAAGTGTAGACTATAGTGCTCACTGATTAAACCATGCTATTAAAAAGCTTGTATATTACTCACAAATTTGTTGTTAAAATGTTGTGTTCTGCTGCTTTTGATGTGATGTATGAAATAAAATGCATTGTCTGAGGAGATGAGTGTGCATGAAAGAAACCAATTGGCTTTAGGACGTGTTGGTTAACAGCATATTAAAAAGTTGTTAGTTTTTAAATAATGCTTTATTTAAACAAGCTTTGTAGGAAACCCATTACAACTGCAAACTATGGTGCAGTTTATTTGAAACAATTAAGAAAATACTTCGCCAAAAGAAATGCCAATGCTGCTGCTTTTTTCCCCGTGTTGGACGGCCACCTACTATTTCAGCTTCTACACCATTTTTCAAAAAAAAAAAAAAAAATAGTATTTACACCGCGTATAGCAGCCTGAGCAACAAATGGCACATGCTGTTTTATACAAAGCCTCTTGGAAAAGAAAACAAGTGAAAGATTTCTGGTGGGGGTAGAAGAATGAAAAACAGAAATGGAATATAAAAGTGCAATATATTTCAATTGTCATTATTTTTGAAAGACATACACCAGTTCAAGTATTCTGAGAGAGAAAAAAAACAATTTAAAACAAATGTTGCAGAGCACTGAGCCCAACAGACAGCATCAACCTCCTGGTCGGTGTCGGAGCTGATAAATGTATCGGCCTTTACACACTTTCAAAAAGTGGGACTTCACCTATGAAGAAAAGCAGTACACCATCTAACAGACCTCCACTTAAGAGGAGGAAACAAATGATTCATTCTGGGGACCTTTAATACTGTGTGATCCTTCGAATCGTAGATCAGATTTTGAGCACCTGCTTCACATGCATGCAAACCCGACAGGAAGGAGTCGGATCTCAGGCGGTGGCTGGGGTGAGGCAGGGCAAGGCAAGAGCAGCAGTTTCGGATGCATTTGTGTCCATGGGCTCTGTGTTTCTCTCAGTTTGTGGCAAGGATGTGTTGGCGTCCTGTTCAGAGGATCCTATTAAGAAGAAAACATTTTTCAAGCTTATTCTGGCAGATTTGTCTTGGTTGTCAAGCTTTAGAAGCAATGCATACTAACCAGATTGTTCCCCAATGATGACGCAATCATCGTCTTCATCATCCTCAGTGTCCGCCTGGAAGCCATCGGTCTCCATGGCCTCAGTCTATAGAATAAACCACAAAGTTAGACAGGTCTAAATAGGTCTTACAAATAGTTAGTAGGTGCATCAAAAAATTATAATATATATAAAAAAGTGCACCTGTTCGGAGTCACCACATTTCTTCATATACTTTGTAATGGAGTGGCTGCTGGCACTTTTCCTCTTGTTGGAGGGTGTGGTGGAAGAGGACATGGTGGGCGAGCTGCCCTGTGAGCCGTTGGGGTCGTCGCGGGTGATCTGAGCCCCGGAGGTGAGGTAGGTCCACTGGCAGGGAACGGGCAAGGCCTCCTGAGAATGTCGGGTCAGAACTTCTGCATGAACGTACCAGCAGCATCGTCGGTAAGTGGAGCGCTTTTCATACACTGCGTTCTCCTTAATGATACGCTTGACGTGAATCCTATTGCCAAAAAAGACAACATCCTTAAGTAACTTCTAGCAAAAATGGTCCTGGCGAGTGCAACTGGAAGTCAATGACATCACGTTTACACTTGAAAATATAACAGTGCTATAAGAATGAGTCGTAAAACACAAAAACAAAAAGGTAGCATTTTAGCACTTGTGGTTTTATCATCCTGAAGTCAACAGCCACTTTTCTACCATCAGACCAAACCATTCTCATTGGTTGCCTGGTGGAAAAGTGGCTAATGTGCGTGTGCTTTTTTTTTTTTTTTAATGGGCTTTTGGATAAATGCCTGAAATAAGGTCTGTGGTTTACAAAAGCTTAAGATATTTTCACATATTTATTACTACTCTACTCATGATTTCGGTAAGCCTGTCCTGAAAAAGGTGGTTGTTAAAAGGTGGCAAAATGGGACAACAGGCTGTCAGGGACATTAAACTTTATCATGCCCAAAACTTATCTACTTGCTAGCCTAGTTGAGTTCATAATCATACTCTTGCAAACTATTTCAAAGATTTTAAAGAAACATTGGCTACGTTTACATGCAACCAAATAATCCATTGGTAATCAGATTGACAGCTCAATCGGACTGAAAAGCTTTCATATAAACATCTTTATCGATCCAATAGAGCTCAATCCAAACAAAATTTAGATCGGATTGAAAGAGGTGGTTTATTCCTTTTCTAATCCGATCGAGACGACAAGTAAACAACGTAATCGGACTGAAAATCAAAACTAGAAGGGCCGGGCATGTGCAATGACGTGGAAATAGTATAATGACGTAAGACACACGGAACAAACTGGTCTTACTGTTGAATTAGGTGTCATAAATGAGTGTCCCGTCATTCTAAAATGATCCTTTCACTCAGCGCCTGTGAAGTGGAGCAGGACAACTTCCCACCAGCCCTTGTTTTGAATTCTCATCCACTGATGACTGGTTTTGGATTCTCATCCACTGATGACTGGTTTTGGATTCTCATCCACTGATGACTGGTTTTGGGCGTGGGATGGGGCATTTTTACTGCATGTTAAATATAAGTAGCACAGCAAAATGCTTCATATGCTCATATGTCTCCAAATTATGACCAGAAACTGATAAATATTAGGGGTGTCACGATACACAATCGGTTACAAATCGCGATACTAAACTCACGATTTATCGTGGTATTTTATGCCAAAATAAAGATTTTTATTATTATTACTTTTTTAATATTGTATAAATAATATTATTGTTCATATATTATCAGGACACATATTCCAACATTGCGTTACTATGCTATATATATATATATATAGAGTTTATTTTTACGATGCCTTTATGACATTTTTGGGATCTTTTAAGTTTGAGAGGAATGGACTTTAAATAAAAGTACAGCAATCTTTCTATGGTTTCTTCATTTGTGTTTTGAAGTTAAATTAAAATCGTATAGGTTTGAAACGACATGAGGGTGAGTACATGATGACTGAATTATAGCTTATAAATACAGTAAGCTATTACAGTAGTATATTACAGTAAACTATATTGCTAATCATATCATTTACATGAACAATATACACTCACCTAAAGGATTATTAGGAACACCTGTTCAATTTCTCATTAATGCAATTATCTAATCAACCAATCACATAGCAGTTGCTTCAATGCATTTAGGGGTGTGGTCCTGGTCAAGACAATCTCCTGAACTCCAAACTGAATGTCAGAATGGAAAAGAAAGGTGATTTAAGCAATTTTGAGCGTGGCATGGTTGTTGGTGCCAGACGGGCCGGTCTGAGTATTTCACAATCTGCTCAGTTACTGGGATTTTCTCGCACAACCATTTCTATGGTTTACAAAGAATGGTGTGAAAAGGGAAAAACATCCAGTATGCGGCAGTCCTGTGGGCGAAAATGCCTTGTTGATGCTAGAGGTCAGAGGAGAATGGGCCGACTGATTCAAGCTGATAGAAGAGCAACTTTGACTGAAATAACCACTCGTTACAACCGAGGTATGCAGCAAAGCCTTTGTGAAGCCACAACACGCACAACCTTGAGGCGGATGGGCTACAACAGCAGAAGACCCAACCGGGTACCACTCATCTCCACTACAAATAGAGGCTACAATTTGCACGAGCTCACCAAAATTGGACAGCTGAAGACTGAAAATGTGGCCTGGTCTGATGAGTCTCGATTTCTGTTGAGACATTCAGATGGTAGAGTCAGAATTTGGCGTAAACAGAATGAGAACATGGATCCATCATGCCTTGTTACCACTGTGCAGGCTGGTGGTGGTGGTGTAATGGTGTGGGGGATGTTTTCTTGGCGCACTTTAGGCCCCTTAGTTTGGGCGTTAAACGATTGGGCATCGTTTAAATGCCACGGCCTACCTGAGCATTGTTTCTGACCATGTCCATCCCTTTATGACCACCATGCATGTACCCATCCTCTGATGGCTACTTCCAGCAGGATAATGCACCATGTCACAAAGCTAAAAATCATTTCAAATTGGTTTCTTGAACATGAACATGAGTTTATTGTACTAAAATGGCCCCCACAGTCACCAGATCTAAACCCAATAGAGCATCTTTGGGATGTGGTGGAACGGGAGCTTCGTGCCCTGGATGTGCATCCCACAAATCTCCATCAACTGCAAGATGCTATCCTATCAATATGGGCCAACATTTCTAAAGAAATGTTCTAAATAAACCTTGTTGAATCAATGCCACGTGGAATTAAGGCAGTTCTGAAGGTGAAAAGGGGTCAAACACAGTATTAGTATGGTGTTCCTAATAATCCTTTAGGTGAGTGTATATATTCACATTTTTATATTGCAGTGTCTACAATGTATCGTTACATCCCTAATAAAGATCAAGTCTGCTGTTTAAAACAAATAAAGAACCAATGTAGTAGAATAGATTTTATGTGCAAACAGCGAGAAAATGTTGATGTAAAAAAAATTCTGATCTGAAGCTTGACACATAAACGCACATCAACCCGGTCACTTTATTTAGCGATTCAGCAATCGGAATGAATTCAGTCCGATTGAAACAAAAGTTGTGCATGCAAACATAGCCATTGTCAGAGTTGTTTTTAATGGTGGCTGAAATGTGGTGTGGTGACTGTAGTGTAGTTCTTTATAGCCTAACTTAACTTAAATGATTTTTGAAGCCTACCAAAAGAAAAGGTTTTCATGATGAAGAAAGCTTGTAAGAACCATAAACTTTTTGCGGTCACAGAGCCAGATTATTTTCTGCAATAACCCAAACGTCAATGGAAAAATCCTATTGGCTTTTTGTTAAATGAATCAGGGTGATGTTTCCTGGTTGGCATACAAAATTGTGTCATCCCTGTAGTACTGTAGTGGAAAATGTTTTGTATAATGATTGATACAAAAGATCAGTATGATACAGTTAGCTGGGTTACCTGGGCGGGACGCTGTCAATACACTTTAAAGGGCTTTCTGTGGGCGAGGATGTTTGCTGGCGACATAACTCCAGGAACTCATTGATTATGACTTTACTGCTGTTCACATTCCCATGAAGCAAAGGCAGCAGCCGTAACAGCACTGAAGAGAAGTGAAAAACACATTAACAATCACTGAATAATTTAAATCACTCAGGAAAACCAGCAAAGTGCAACTGTATTAAAGTAATGAAGGCAGTGTGTTTTAATTTTATTCAGGAATGCAACTTTTGTATGTGGATAATGAAACTTCATGGTGTGCCCATTTTAGGTGTCAATTTTCACTGGTGATTTGCATGACTTTGTTGCACCTCTCAAAGCATGAATAGGCCCTTTAAGTTGGGCTTTGTGAATGAACTGAGCTGAAAGTGGCCGTTAATGCAGTGTAAGTGCTTCATGCTAGAATTGCATTTGCATTGTGATGATCTCACACAAACAGCTTGTGGAGACTGAACAATATTTGGATCCAACAAATTAAGACTGCAATGTTTAGTAAAGCAACTTGGACAGCAGATGAGAAAACTTTAATTTCTAACTCCATATATAATCTCACAAGTACACAACAGTTAAGCACACATTGTACTCACGTTTCTCACTCCTTTGTTGGCGTGAGGCATCCTGTTCAGGGGTGCAGGACTCGTCTCTAGGTAAAGGCTCCAGTATACAGACAGCATACGGCTGCAGGAATTCCAGTGAAGGCTGTTCCCCTTCCCACAGGCAGCCACGCACCACAGACTCCAACACCTTTACCTTCCCTTTAGACATCAGCTCAGTCTCCCATTCACGAGCCTTCATCCTCTGACGCACCTTGTGCTTCTCCGGATCCCCACCCTCCTGAAAGAGCAGACTGGTTTAGTGTCATGACGTGACTGAATGAGGTGATTGAAGAGGGGTAATGTTACACATACCCCGTCTTCAAGTGCTCCTTCCCCATCTGAGAGATAACCATGGGGTACAAAGAACCCATCATCATCGTCGTCGTCATCTCCTTCATCGTCGTCATCCTGGAGGGAAAAGAAAGATTTAAGTTACCACCATATTCAAAACGGCTAATTTGTCACTATGGCCAACTGACTGTGCACCGTTTTGGTGTGAATTTTCACTGGTGATCTGCATGGCTTCTGTAGTGGCTAATTGGTCATTGTATCACTCACCCCCTCACTGTGTGACAGAGACTCTCCCGGCTCCTCTTCCTCCCACTCTTCATCACTGTCCACCTCATAATCCAGCAGCTCCTGGAAAAGTCAAAAAATATTTTATAATTATAATTCATCAGAAAAATAATAGCCGCACCCACTGAATATTGCTTGATATATATAATATATATAATACAGTTTTGTTTCAAAAAAAAATATATATATATATATTATTATTTTTTTCTTTCTCCTGAGATCAAAATTACTGATTTTGTGGTGGTCATTTCCAATTTGTTTTTTGTTTTTTTCATAGGATGCCGCATTTACCATATTAGATGCACAATAGTCACACATGACAATCAAACAAACAAAATGCATGAATCTTGTTTGGTATTACAAAAAAAGGCTGGTCTAGTGGTGTGCTATCTAGCTTTAATAACATTATCGCTTAGGGTGGGAAATATGACCAAAATCTTACAAGTAAGCAATTGCTTAATGTAGCCTAAGTAAAAAGTTCTCAAGTAAACGGTCATTAATAAAATAAGAACTTATTAACCAATTACAATAGGACAAATAAATACAACCTAAAGATACGGATACAAACAGTGCTTTAAGTTGAAGTACCGTTTTTTCCCTGTTGTTGTTTGTTTAACATTAACACACAGACAGGAGTGGGTATAAGCTATATTAGTATGCTTGTAATGTGCAGATCCAATACTGACACACGTCCCAAACTTTTTTACTCACGAGTCAAGACATAACCGCCAATAAGAACATAGGGATATTAATGTGTTTATGATCGTTCAAGAGTAAGCCTAGAAATAGACACATTCGGTACACTTGCGCAAGCTGACCGGCGGCATACGCGTGCACAAAATCCACAGCCAGTCTGACATCGGTCTGTGTGTCTACCGAATTGAGTTTGTGGTTTACATCGCTTTTATTAACTCTTTTTAGTGCTATCGGACGTATCATACTTTTATTTGGTCATTATGCGAGATGGCAGGTGAGAAAGATTCACCTTCGCTTTCACAATCGCGTGAACTGGAGAACTGAAGCTGAAGAATAAAATCCATTTGATGTGTCTGTGGTACAATCCGAAAGAGACCCGCGCCAATAACATGAAAGCTGATTGGCTGCAATATAAGATGCATGCTGGTCTCATTTGTAGTTGTAATACAGCAAACTATTGTTGGACTAGCGAAAGAAAGAACTACAACAGCCCGGAATAAACACACACGCGCTGCGGGAGAATTAGAGGTAGCGTTACATGGACGCAGGATAATTTAAGACCTGTTTAAAACTATTTAAGACCTAGAACTCAATACTTCAGAGAATTTAAGACTTTTTAAGGCCTAAAATTTTGATTTTGAAATTTAAGACATTTTAAAACTTTAAGACCCCGCGGGAACCCTGTATTAGAAGCTTTATTTATTCACAGACAGTAGACCATATCGTGATTTGACAGCTGTTTTCGATTTATTCATCATTCCTTCAAATTGCGCGTTTTAGGTAACATGCGTTATACTGTATATTCCATTGTCATGACTGGATTCCAGGATTCACTCTGCATCATGGAAAATCATACGGCCTTAACCTTAAGTTATAAACGGGACATGGCACGGAGGGATGTGTTCTTGAATATAGGTAAACATGTTTGATGCGTTTCCTCCTTTTTCAGCCGCTTTGCGCCCCCAGTTTTTGCTAAGTGGATAGCTGTCTTAGAGACAACCACTAGTTTGTTTTTGCCAATATCCAAAGCATTCCCGTACGGCAAATTTTAACTTAACTTTTAAAACGTTAACTTAATTTTCAACGTGAGATAGAGATTAGCTCTGAGAACAGCCTCTGAAAATAGTAAGCAGTAAATTTACATCGTCTCATTACTCTCTGCATTTTACTAATAGGGATGATGTCATAATGCACACCATTTTATTGTTAAAAGGCCAATTGGATGGAAACGATTGGATGGAAATGAGCAAACTTCACAATCTTTTTTTTGTTTTCAGATATTCACTTTATCAATAACAAAACTCTGGAAAAATTGGAAGTGGAAACTTGGCTATTGACATATTCTTGTGATATTACCTTGTCCAGTGTCAGCGGACAGCGTGGCGAGATGTGAGTGCTTTTTTTACACCAGGTCCCCCAGTAAGCAGGACGATAATTATCATGGAACTGCAAGAGTTTCATGCGGCCATAACGATGGCGGTCAGGGACGTCATCTTCCTTTTGGCTTTCAGTTAAGACCACACAATCTCTAATAACAGAGAACATGAAGGAACAAAAACAAAAAACAAAGAATAAGCCTCACATCACTAACAAAAACACCAGCTGGTGTTCTGCACATTTAAAATTATGAGTACATGTCAAGTATCTCGGGAACGGCTCAATGTGGCTTTACCTTACTGCATGGTGACTCGGCCTGGTTGGACCTGAACTGCGAGGTTTGTGCCCTGTCCAGTCCTTTAGTCCATTTAGAGTGCTGTCAGGTTGGGCGAGATAACGGTCCAGCTTCTCTAAGACTGCGTCTTCACATTGTACTCGAGTCAGTGGTGCCAGACACATGTGTGCTTTAATCTCAAAAGGAGCAAACTTCCCACAGACAGATGCCAGAGTCTGAAAACAACATGTTTTGAGATTAAAAGATTTTTAGATTTGTTTTTGCTCATTTGTGTGTGCATCCTTTACATGCCCAACAAGGCCTCATTCTCAAAATATCTTATGCAGCATTTGTAAATGTTTTACACAAGTAGTTTGACACAGGTGGTCTTCATTCTACACTGAATAATGTGACTCTTACCTTTGGTGCCAACTGGGTCTTGGACTTCTGTAGAAACCGTGTAATCTCAGCCTTCCCAGCTTTGATTCGCTGAAGAGATGCACAAACACAATTAGGACAATTTGAAGCAATCAGCAATAAAGAACACCTCTGATAGATAAAAGCACTCACTTCTTTCTCTTCCTTCAACCGTTTTTCCTCCTCTTTCTTCCTTTTCTCTTCCAGTCTAGCCCTAAATAGATTAACACAAGAATTTAAGTCATACAGGGGCCAGTTGCATAAACTAAGCCATTATGTTAAGACAGTGTCTTAAGATCTAGTATGAGCCACTAGCAGTTAGGCAAGTGGCATTCAGTCTTACTTTTCGTATCAAATTAGGCCAGTCTATGTTTTAATGTAACTGATTTTAAAAAGTTATGAACAGTCTTAAACCGTTAAGACTAGTCTTACAAGTTAGACATACATTTTTTTCTTTATGCAACCGGCCCCTGGTCTTTCACCAAGTCAAATTTAAGACCATTATGACCTTTTTAAGACCATTATAAAGAAATTTAAGACATATCAGTCATCAAAATAAATGATTTTGTGGTGGTAATTTCCAGAAATTTGCACAAAAAAATTGCAATTTGTGTTCCTAATTAGGATGCCACATTTAACATATGTTAGATGCACAACAGTCACACATGACAATAAAACAAAACAAAATGCATGAATCTTGTTTGGTATATTACAAAAAAACTTACAAGTAAACTCCCAGCAATAAGCAATTGCTTAATATAAGTAAAAATTACTTGAGAAGTTAAGTAATCAAGTAAATGGTCAGTAATAAAATAAGAACTTATAAACAAATGACAATAGGACAAACAATAAATACAACAAAGATACAGATACAAACAATGCCTTAAGTTTAAGTACAGTTTGTTTTCCCTGTTGTTGTTGTTTTTTATTAAGGGGTGGGGCACTCAGTTTCTGTCAATCTTGAGCACCTATAGAGTAGTATTACATCCTTCATATCTCCGAAAAGTCTTTAGTTTTATCATATTTATAAAAGAAAGATACACTGTACCGAGTCTTTCCTGGGAAAAAAAAACGAGCGGCTGGAGGCAAATCGTGTGGGCGGAGCTAAAGAGTCACAAGCGCACGCAACTATTGCGTTGAGAGCGTCTGAAAGCTGTGACATCCTTAAATGTGGAAAGGAAAACGTTATCCTAAATAAACCATGGCTATCAATCAGATTTAACCACACATATGATCCAGAATCAGATCCGGAGGCTGAAACTGAACAGGAGCAGCAGCAGCAACTACTACTGGAGGACGTCTCTATGTGGTATGTAACAGTTAATGTAACTGTATATATTTGCTTAGCGACTTGTCATGCGCGAGTTTTACAACATTTGTGTGTGTTTACTCATGGTTTATGAGGACATGATTTGGTTTATGGACTATTGTATGCGACAAAGTTAGCAGTAGCAAGTGGAACGGTTTTGCACATCATATTGTTTACTTGAGGTGCACTTACACGCCGCCGATAGCTAACAAATCAAAGACATTTGAAGCAGTTTTACTCACAGTCTTTTTCCAACGCACGACCGTGAACCTTAATCGCAGGGACCGTTACATCTTTCAGCATTAGACGAGCTACAAATCCGGAGTTGAACCGGGCATTGTTTATAAAACGATCGTTGCCGAAATGCAGGGAACAAACAAAAACACTTGCACAACTCCGTTGCTGCTCCGGAAAAACAATCCATCCACTGTCCATTAACGCTGGGTTCTTTGGGAAGCTGTACAGGGTTGTCTTGCCCTGACAACCAAAAACACTTCTTTGGTGACATTGTTGATTTTGTGAAGTCCTGTGACTGCAGCACAGCTGGCTTAAGCTCGTTTATGGGTGTGCATTTGCTCTCTCGCTCTGGTCGCCCGCCCTCCCGGGAGAAGAGCCCGTACAAGAACATCGCGCCCTTGTTGACGTCACACAGACCCATACTCTAAAAAAAAACTTTCCGAAACTTGTGAGAAACCGGAAGGAGTATTTTTGGCACAGAAATACTCCTTAAAATGTCCAACTTTTTTCTTTGTCTATGTTCAGCATGGGAATCAAAGTCTTTAACAGTGCAAAAAACTCAGTATGCATTTCACCCTCCCTTTAACATTAACGACACAGACAGGAGCGGGTGTCTGTGGGTGTATATAGGCTATATTAGGTTGCTTTCATTTTAAGACCTACAGTAATGCGCAGATCCAATACTGACACGTCCCAAACTTGTTTACTCAACAAGGACAATTCCACCAATACAGAAACAGGCATAATAATGTGTGTATTTGATCGTTCAAGGGCAATAGACTAGAGAAAAAAAAACACAATCGGTGAAAGAGAACACAATCGGTATACTCGCGCGAACGCTGACAAGCTGCACAGAATCCGCAGCCAGTCTGACATCAGTCAGTGTATGTCAGTATCGAATTGAGTTCATGGTTTACATCGAGACAGCATAGAGATTCGCCTACGCTTTCACGATCGCGGAACTGGAAGAACTGGAGAACTATTCGCTGAAGAATAAAATCCGTTTTATGTGACTGTGGTACAATCCGAAAGAGACTTGCGCCAATAACACAAAAGCTGATTGGCTGCAATATAAAATGCATGTTGGTCTCATTTGTGCTCGTAATATAGGAAATTATATTTGGACTAGCAAAAGAAAGAACTACAACACCCTGGATCAAGAAAAAACACAAAAGCGCTGTGGGAGCATTTCAATGAGCAATGGAAGTAGAGTTACATGGACGTAGGAAAAATTAAAGGTCCCGTTCTTCGTGATCCCATTGTTCAAACTTTAGTTAGTGTGTAATGTTGCTGTTAGAGCATAAATAATACCTGTAAATTATAAAGCTCAAAGTTCAATGCCAAGCGAGATATTTTATTTAACAGAAGTTCCCTTTCAAAGCCTACAGCGAACGGCTGGCTTGGACTACATCCGGATACAGCCTGCTTTAATTACGTCAGTAGAACAGACTAACCTCCGCCCACAAGACTACGCCAAAAAAGGGGGCGTGGTCTTGTTGCTGTCCCACGTGGAGAAGAGGACGTGTCACGTGGAGAAAAGGAAGTGCTGCGTTTGAGTGTGTTTGTCGCCATGTCGTCGAGACGCTGTTATTTTCATCCCAGAGTCAAATCACCTTTGTTTGGCTTTCCCAGGGACGCTGTAGAGATCATTAAGCGCATATATATCTCCCGTTAAGAGGCGTGACATTTCCACGTGCGCTAAGCTGCTGTCGAATCACACCACAGGAACCGGGCTACGTTCGCTAAGCTGCTGTCAAATCACAACACGGGAAGCGCTGGCACAATCAGAACTCGTTACGCATTTCTGAAGGAGGGACTTCATAGAACACGGAACATCAGCCCGTTTTCAGGACAGTGAATACAGCGGTATACAGATAAGTACATTGTGTGAAAAATACTGTGTTTTTTTACAAGCGAAACATGAACACGTTATATTGCACACTGTAAACACAATCAAAGCTTCAAAAAGACACGAAGAACGGGACCTTTAAGACCTGTTTAAAATGATTTAAGACCTAGAACTCAATACGTAAAATTTATTTAAAAAGTTTAGACTTAAGACCCCACGGAAACCGTCACAGAAAACACCAGTACAACTAGTATTGTGGTGCTGTACTGAGTCACTCACTCAATTTTCATTTGCCGCTGCTCTTCTTTGGCTTTTAGTTTGTCTGCCTTTTCTTTCTCTTCCCTCTCCTTTTTCTCCCGCCGCTCCTTTTCGTCTTTCTCCTTCTTCTCTTTCTTCTCTCTCTCCTTCTCTTCCTTTAGCTTGCGGGCCTCCTCTTTCTTCTTCTCCTTGGCAGCTTTGGCCTCCTGTTTCTGGCGTTCTTTCTCGTCCCTCTGTCGCTGCTTCTCCTCCTGCTCTTGGACATTCTAAGGGACAATAAGGGCTTTTCAAATGGAGTGCAAAATTCCAGTGACAAGATTTTAAAAAGAAACAATAAATCCTTCTTGAACCCTTAACAGAGTGCAGACATTCACATTGCGATACACTTTATTTTATTGTTTGCTTTTGGGGTAAAAAAAAACACACTAAGATATCAGCTTTGGGCATATAAACCCATGACCTGCATTCCAGACAGACATCAAGCTGTCGACATTGTTAGTTGCCAAGTACCAAAAAAAAGCCATAGTAACAAAAAGAAACCATTTATATATTATATCCATCACCATATTTATTACAATAGCTGCAATTTATTTTATTAAAATATAGTGAAAAGATTACAATTTAATTTAGCTGTTATCTTTTTATTTTAATTTAATAAAAACAATTCTGTGACGGCAAAGCTGAATTTACAGCATCATTTGAGTAACTTACGTTGAACCAAAGCAATAGACATTTATTTGGGATTTATTGTTAGTACTGTTCACATGGTTAGAGTACTTTGCACTGTGTGTGTGGAGCGTGGATGACCGTGTTTGTCTGTCACCAATGATTTTTGACCCAGGAAAAACCCTGTTACTCCAGCCTTTTATGTCACCGTTATATATATTTTTGAGGATTCTTTGATGAATATAAAAAAAAATAACTGTTTCAATGATTCAACTCGGTGGCAAATGATGTTTATATAGGACCACTGACAGATTAACATTACACTTAAAATGTGGGTTTCTAAATGTTGTAAAACGCAAGATTTTACCTTAAGGGATCGTCGCTTTGTTTTACTGGCTGCATTTATCCGTGATGTCTGCATAAAGAAAGGAGATTGATCAATATGTTGAGCTTTCAGCAAAAAACACTGAACCAAAAATAAAAATGGATTTGTGTCTACTCACAGAGGCAGGGGTGGAAGGAGCACTCTTGCTGGGCTCTGGTGAGCTCTCTGTCACTGAGAGGGAGCTGTTGGATCCAGTTGACAACACAGATTCATTCCCGGGACTGGCTTCAGTCTCCTCCTGCTGCTCCTCTTCCTCTTCCTCACTCTCAGAGTCCTGAGTTATGTCCAGCAGTGGGAGGGCGTCTTCATCTTCTTCCTCATCCTTTTCCGTCTCTTTCTCTGTCAGTGGCGTGGTTGGTTCTGTAGATTTTGTGGTATTATTTTTTGTCGTTTCTTCACTAAGGGGGCAGGTGGCAGCAACCGGAGGTGCAGGCTGGTCTTTGACGGCATCATTTGAGTCTTCGGTGAGGTCGATAGTGGCTTCGGGGACAGAGCGGACTGGGGAATGCTTCCGTCGGCTCATGAAGCAATCAAGAGGACCGCGGCCATTTACCAGAGCCGGGCCACGGCGCAGCGGGGTGGAGGAGCTGTCCATATCATTTTCTCCATCAGAGGCACTTGGCTCAGAACACTTTGGGGCAACCGGACCTTTGGTTCTTTTGGGTTCACTGCATTCCTTGGGTTCTGGGTTGAGCCTTTTAAAAGGTAGACGTGCTGTAAGGAGGTAACATTGTTAGTTAAGGCTGGAATACACTACTACACGACTTTCAAAATGTGAACAGATTTTAAAACACTAGCCCCTGGTTTTGCAGACAAGACTTACGGTACTTGAACATTTTGAGTTAACTCGCTTCATTTGCGCGTGACATTCACTTCACAACAGACGCGAATTTGCATCATGGGAGGGCTTCTGCCAGCCGGCTCGTCGAGAAATGGCTGACATGGGCTGTGTTTACACATCTTTTTTTGTGAAAATACTACCTGGTAATGTGTGACAAAACTTGGTTAAGACTTTTTCAGGTGATAATGTAGCTGTTTAAAGCTCAAATTTATGTTTATTTATAAAGAGTGCCTATTTGAACATCTTATCTGGCGTTTTCGGAGTTGTGAGATCCAGGCGATCGGCGGAGCTCCACACTCGTTAACCCTGGCGAGAGCTGCCTTTCCTCGGCTAGTCCTTCAGACATTTGCCGCTGGCTCAGATGTTTCTGTGGTGTCTCGAGCTATAATTCGCCTTGTGTATATGTAACGGGCATCTTCGGTCTCATGGATCTATAATTTGTTCCCTTGCAAATCATTTAGGCTGAGGGCAAAGTGAAGTTTCATTACTTATTTATTTTTAGGCTATAACTTTACGTTACAGTTGTAGCCGACTAGCACTGACTTGAATGTTTGCCTGAATTGTTTGCTTTATTTCATGTATAGCTTATTAAACCTTTTACTTATACTTTTGTATTATTGATCATACATATACTTGCATTTACAAAAAGAGACTGGGTTATGTTTTATGTCTTTTAATGTTATCACAGTGATAAGATATGCACTTGTCTGAACCAGATATTAATATAAACCAGATTTTCCCCTCATTGTTGTCACTACTAGAGCAAGCTCCTGATTGGTTAACGCGGCGTGAATACCAGCCAAAGTTCAGATTTTTCAACTCTGGCGATTCGCGACGCAGAATGTCTATTCGCGTCTTTGCATTGACTTAACATGTAAATCACTCGCACAAAATGCTTCATTCGCGTCCGGTGTGAACGCACCATTTTGACAACCTTGTCTAGTGTGAGTACACCCTTAAATGCTTAAATAAGTCCTTATTTTTGTTTGTTTGTTTTTTGCGCACAAAAAGTACTCGTCACTTCATAACATTAAGGTTGAACCACTGGAGTCACATGGACAATTTTAACAATGTCTTTACTACCTTTCTGAACCTTGAAAGTATGAATTCAATTGCTGTCTATGGAGGAGTCAGAGAGCTCTCAGATTTCATCAAAAATCTTAATTTTTTAAATCTTAATGTGTGTTCTGAAGATGAACGAAGGTCTTACGGGTTTGGGACAACACGAGGGCGAGTAATTATTGACAGAATATATGAATATATAATACAGAATATATAATGACAGATCGACTTTTTGTTTGTTTTGGTTGTCCTGAAATTTTCGACTAAAAATAACGTTAGAAAAAAAAAAAATGTATTAGCTGCGCACTGTGCGCAGTACTTGGTGGCCTTGTTGTCTGCCTAAATTAATTATAAATAAACATAAAAAACTAGTCGGCTATTTGCAGTATATTAAATCGTTTTTATTTTGGACTGAAATGAGTCTGACACACACAAGTCTGTCGGCTCTGACAGCACTGCATCACGTGCACCATCATAGCCTATGATTTCCAAAAATATAGTACTATGTTGTCAACTAGTGATATCATCACAAGAACTTTTGAGGAATATGCAACATAATTTAGACAATTGTTTTTGTCATATGTATTATAATAACTGACAGACACTATAATTTCAGCCACTCTGTGCAGCTCGAACATAGGATCAGCTCAGCTCCGCGGCTGAGACACGAATAGACTATTAACTTAAAGATTTTACTCTTAAACATAAAATGCACGTCAACTTTAATAAAAAAGGAATATTTATTAAACAAGCCAGATCAAGAGCAGAAACTAAATAAAGTGCAACTCAAAACAGACGGGGCAACCTAACGCAGACAAGTTAGCTTACCGTTTTTAGGTGATATGACATGTTTGTCGTCGAGCTGTGATATGCAAACTGTTGCTTGCAAAATTTGCATTCGACTTTTTTCCCATTTTCTATTTTAAAAAAATGCTGCCACACTTTGTTGACATGGTAGAAGAGGACTGACTAGGAAAACGCTCTAACAATTAAAAAATAATAGGCCTATACAGCAAAGTAGTGTACTTCAATCTGTCTCTTCTCCAGCGGGTTGGGCTAATCCAAAAGAAGTGAAAACAAGGGGGTATTCTGAAGACAGACTGTTACCTGTGAAACAGGGGTGCTCTGAAAACACCCCCATTAGCAATTAAGGCCAATTTATACTTCTGCGTCGGACCTACGCCGTATCCTCTACGGCGCAAGTTACGCGTTGGTTTTAATTTATACTTCTGCGTTGTTGTCTGCGTAAATGTGCAATTCCACATGCAGACCGCTAGGAGGCAGTGTCCACGGGCATGTTGATGGTAACCCACAGTATCAAGGCAAAAGCCAAAGAAGAAGCAGCTTGTTTAGTGTTTACATTGTCGGAGATCAGCAGCCGTCAGATAGTGGCTTTTTTTGCAGCTTGAGTTATACAATACAATACAATACAAATTAAGCATCTCTAGTTGATTAGTAGAGTTACATAAGAGGTGATCTGGCGCTGGAATGCGTTTTTGAAATCACGCAGAGTGCTCGTGGCCGCTGTTTTCAGTATCGGTGGCTCGTGGACGAGCGCTTCAATCGATTGCTGTTGCGGAGACTATTCATTAAGTTGAAATCACAAAACGAAATGCGCCCTAATGTGTCCCTGTTCTTGATATACAATCACTGATTAACATCTTAATAAATAACATCTTAATAAAATAAATAAACTATACACAGCGGATCTATGTATTTATTCACTAACATAAACAATCTCTGGACTACAAAATATTGAGTTATATAGCAGATATAAGGATGAAACTATCATCCCATTTCTGGACACACACATCGCAGATTTTCTTTTAATTTATTGACCTGAGGGAGGGGTTCTGGCAGACCAATCACAGCGCTTGCGGTCCGCGTAGAATTGACGCGTTGTTACATTTTTGGAGAGGTGCGCGTCAGGGTACGGCGTAGGGTACGCGCGCTTCACACAGCCTACGGCGTAGCTACGGCGTACACTCGACGCAGAAGTATAAATTGGCCTTTCCAAAAATAGTGCTTTCCACCTGATGAATGAACGCGGCCAAGCTGATGAAAGGAGCGCGGCCAAGCTGATGAAATGAACGCGGCCAAGCTGATGAATTGAACGCGGCCAAGCTGATGAATTGAACGTGGCCAAGCTGATGAAATGACAGGGTATCTGCAGGTTTCACCAAGTCAAATTTAAGACTTTTTAAGACCTTTTCAAGACCATTATGAATTAAATTTAAGACCTATATCACGCAATTTTAAAAAAAAAACGTACAAAAGGAAATGCAGAATCACAAAATTACTTGCAAAGCAAATTCATTTATTCAAATTGAACAAAGTATTAGTAATCTTGCACTTCCTCATAGCTCAATCCCACCAGGATTAATATACAAACACACTACCGGTCTAAAGTCTGAGAACGGTAAGATTTTTAAATGTTTTTACATTCTGCTCACCAATGCTGCATTTATGTTATTAAAAATACAAAAAGCTGTAATATTGTGACAGTTCTGTTGTGACTGTTTTCTATGTGAATATATAGTAAAGTGTCATTTATTCCTGTGATCAAAGCTGAATTTAACATCATTACTCCAGTCTTCAGTGTCACATGATCCTTCACTAAATCACTAATCATTCTCATATGAGGATCTGATGATCAACAAACATTTATGTTTATTATCAGTGTTGAACACAGTTGTGTAAAACATTTTTTTTGGATTCTTTGATGGATAAAAAAAAAATAAAAAAAATAAAAAAGATTTCTGAAGGATTATGTGACTCTAAAGTCTGGAGCAATGATTCTGAAAATTCAGCTTTGAATCACAGAAATAAATTCTATTTAACATATATATTGAAATATAGTTATTTTAAATAAAAAAATAAAAAAACATATTCACACTAATACTGTCTTTGCTGTATTTTGGATCAAATAAATGCAGCCTCGGTGAGCAGGAGAGACTTCTTTAAAAAACATTTTAAAAATCGAACCGTTCTCAAACTTTTGACCGGTAGTGTGTGTGTATGTATATACATTTTTTGTGAGATCAAAATTACTGATTTTGTGATGGTCATTTTCAGAAATGTGCATGTTTCTTTTTTTTTCATAATTAGGATGCCACATTTACCATATCATTATATTAGATGCACAATAGTCACACATGGCAATAAAACAAACAAAATGCATGAATCTTGTTTGACAATAGGACAAATAAATACAACTTAAATATACAGATACAAACAGTGCTTTAAGTTTAGGGCTACTGTTTGTTTTTCCCCGTTGTTGTTGTTTGATTAATACTAACGACACAGGCAGGAGGGGGTATAGGCTCGGCTATATTGGGTTGCTTTCACTTTAAGACCTACAGTAATGATGAGCCCATAGATATGGATATGTATGAATATGCCTAGATTCGGTTCACTCGCGCGAGCGCTGACCGGCGGCAAACGCCTGCAGAATCCGCGGCCAGTCTGACATCAGTCCGTGTGTCAGTAGCGAATGAGTTCGGGGTTTTCACCGCTTTTTAAACTCTTTGTTTAGTGCTATCGGGCATATCAAACTTTTATTTGGTCATTATACGAGATGGCAGGTGAGAAAGATTCGCCTTTGCTATCACGATCGCGTGAACTGGAAGAACTGGAGAACTGAAGCTGAAGAATAAAATCCGTTTGATGCGTCTGTGGTACAATCAGAAAGAGCCTCGCGCCAATAACATGAAAGCTGATTGGCTGCTATATAAGATGCATGTTGGTCTCTCACTAGCGAAAAAACGAACTAACAACACACACACACACACACACACTCTCTCTCTCTCTGTGAGCAATGGAGTAGCGTTACATGGACTTAGGAAAATTAAGACCCGTTTAAAATTATTTAAGACCTAGAACTCAATACTTCAGCGAATTTAAGACTTTTAAGGCCTTAAAATTTTGATTTTTAATTTAAAGACATTTAAGACTTTTTAATATCCCGCGGGGACCCTGAATGAACGCGGCCAAGCTGATGAATTGAACGCGGCCAAGCTGATGAATTGAACGCGGCCAAGCTGATGAATTGAACGCGGCCAAGCTGATGAATTGAACGTGGCCAAACTGATGAAATGAACGCTGCAAAAAAATCGACCAATCAGAATTTTGATCGAGCCAGAACGTATCGACTGGGAGATTACAACCCTACTGGATTCAAACATTCTTGGAAACATTTGGGATCATGTAAGTACAAGGGTTGGGTACTAAACTCTGTACTTTTAAGGGTACCGACCAAATTTTGTCGGTACTACCGAGTACCGATTCACATTAATCAATCGGTACCAAATTTCAGTACCTGAGAACGCATCTGGTGATATAGACTAGTGTCTGTGAATATTAAACCGCAAAAAGACCCTTTAAATACAAATCCTGCGTGTCTCTGTGCGAATGAATGCGTAGACGCGCAGTTTAGAGTCTATGGGTTTACCTCACACACACTCGCACTGAGAATCGCGCGTGATGGTCGCCTGTTTCCATCTCTGCTGTCTCATATGAGGACATGAATGCACGAACGTCATCTCCAGAGCCACTGAATGAGCATTTTACCATTTCATTTGAGAAAAAACGACCGTCATATCATAAACACACAGAAACTCAAATTCACGGCAACCCGTCAAAATAAAAGTTTGGCTAACTTGACAAATAAATTACTGTTGTACAGTAGAATTTAAATATGTCTCAATGTAATAATAATACTAACACTAATGTAATAATACATTATCAAAACTTTTTTTTTATATAAATTACAATATTTCTTCATGTTTTAATTTTAACCATATATAGCTCAGTTGTGCAGCACTTTGTTTGACAAAAAAAGTTTAATTAAATTAAAAGATACAATAATGTCTTAATTTGATTACCAGAAAATACATAACATAATTTGTGGGAAATCTTTTCATAGAAATTAAATTAAGAAGAAAAAAATAATAATATGGTTGTTTTTATGAATTAAATGAAGTACCTAGCCTACTATTTACTAGTAAATATTACAGTAATCAAACATCACAGACAATGGCAGACCGCGACCAGGGCAGCTCTTACAGGTTCTTTACATGTAAACATTCCAAAAGTACCGAAAAAAGGTACCGTTGGGTACCGGTACCGGTACTGGTTAAAATGTGAATGGTATCCAAACCTAGCAAGTACACATCAACAAAAAAAATATATATACCACTTTTTAGTGGTTTTTGGATATTTTAATTCAAAAATCTTACATATTGTGCCTTTAACCTTAAGACATTAACACTAATTTTTTTTATGAATATAATATCTTGTTTTTATATTATAATAATCAGCAGTAATGGCCACTGACAGGCATCTAAAAGGTTGGCATGTCCTAATATATTGAAAGTGAGTCAATATGGCATCATTTCATGTCAGTAAATAATAAAAAATAAGATCTCAAATTTGCCAAAATAAATAATCTAATAGATTGGGTCCTCAAAGTATTAGTAAACCACACTGCATTGCGCTGGGTGGAGATGGTTTTACATTATTTGACCAGAAACATCAACATTTAAGTTGTTTGTGTTTACCTTGAACAAGCTTCTTGCTGGTATTAGCTTTGCCCACACAATCCATGCCTGAAATATAAAGAGCATGGTAAGGTAAAAGAAATACTTGCAACAAAAAAAATCAAATGACAACAATCTGACGTGAACTTTAACATGTTGTTAATATCAATAATTGACGCAAACACAAAAATACTCGTTGTCAAAGCACATCTCGCCATAAAGGTGATGGCTAAACCTGCATGCTACCACTTGACAGTCACAGCCGAACCCGAAGAATTTGTTTTCGAGGATAAATAGTAACTTTAATCTTTTAAATGCTAAAGGAGTCCTCACACAAAGCGCTTAGTGACATTCAAAGAAACGACAATCACGTACTACACGTTAAGCGTTTATTTTTGAACTCCCGCCTTTCAGTGAATGATGGTTTGTAGGCCAGTTTGGCTACTGAACCTGTGAATACGGAGCCATTTAGTCCATCCATTAGCACAAGACTGAGGAACAAAGAACTGGATTGAGCTCAAAACAACATATATGGGGCGAGCGTCGACACAGCACCACAAAAACTGGAAAATATGAACTATACGCGAGGAAAGACGCATTTGTGTGAAACGTTACGTTAGAAAACTAGATTGACAATAACAAATCTGATCCAATAGCTCACCTGCTAGCATGCTAATTAAGGTCATAAAACCCTCGACAACCCCAAACACTACATGAAAAAGTATTTAAAGTTATATTTGCGTAGTTTTTCAGAAAAACTGAGCTAAGCTAAAAATGTTTTTCACACTTTTCTTCTATTAGCCATCTATGTGAGCTTTCTATTTACCACACTATTACCGGTGTATATAGACTCGAAACATGCTTTAAACCGGTTTTATTTCACATTAAACAAACATCAAACCTCTGCGTGGAGTGGAGGCCAAAGGCTCCTCAGCCGCGATCATCACCACCACCATCCGCGCGCCTTTCAGCTCCGTGCGCTCGCGCAGTCCTCTCACTGAAAACGTTAAACGGAAACGGGGAGCGCGTTTTTGGACTCCGTGCACAGCTTCCTAAAGCTAGTCATCGACTCCACGTCTTTCCCAGCTATAGTATTAACGTGTTAACTGCAAATTTGATGTGTTTCTGTAACTTTTAGAGTTATAGATTCAGTTTTGTTCGTGTGTAATCCTGGTCCCGTCGTTCCCGTCTCATCCCCGGGTAGACTCCCTCGCGCTCCCCGCTCAGAATTGGCGGGAGCCTGTTGCGGGGATGGATCGCAGGCTGTGATTGGCCAGCGGCGTACTGCGTCAGAACAACGAAGAGTCACGTTATTGGCTGTCGCGGTTGGTCCCGCCTCGCAACACGTACCAAGAGCTGCGATTTGACAGTGAGTATGATTCTCGAGTAGGATTGGTCAAATGAAAATAACAAGTCACAAAGTTATTCCGTGCAACCAACTGTTTTGCTGAGGGTTTCTTTTTAACCGAAAGCACTTTAAGTTTTGAAATGCGTTTTTCTAAGTACAACTGTTGAGATTCATTGATTCCGTGTTTTTGAAGAGGGTTGACACATTTAACAGTTTTTTTGTTTTTTGACACATTTAAAGATTGATATTTGGGCAGCTAAGTACAAACGTCAGTAATTCTGATCTTGCATTATCTTGAGATAACATCAAATTCCAAAGTACGAAAATGTTCACAAGTTTCTGCCAAAAATAACAGAAAGGTGTCGTATTTATCCATTGCCACAAGGCATGGAAACTGGTAATATTCTAGTCACAAGCGCCGAGACCACACCTTTGATCATCTTATGATGGGGCTTGTAGTCTTCCACAGTTACAACTTCCGTCCGCTACGTGCAAAAACAGACCGCGTCTAGAAATACATTTACCACAATGCATCAGAACGCTTCCAGTCTGCCACGTGACCGCCAGAAGTCAGATCCCATCATCGCAGACGCGTCCCCCTCCAACTATTTAGCGGTGCACAGGTATCGTATGCTCTGGAATACACGTCTCAGGTTTTATTGTATTATTAAAGCAACGTTTTTCAAACACATGAAATAGCTTTTTTTATTTGCGTAGATGTGGTATAGTTTGACTGTCGATTTTCCAATGCAGTTGTGCATGGTTAACTGTTGGCCTGTACTATGTTTCCAAATATCATTAATGCTGTAAAATATCGTTAATGCAGAATTATTATAAACAACACCACCTATTTAATACAATATAAACAAACCCTAAATCTGTTATGACCTTATGTGGCGTGTTCAACAGTTATTTATAATTTGCTTAATGTACTTTAGTTGTGTAATCAGAATTTAAAGGCTGATTATTATATTCTAAACTATTTTTAATGTTGTTATGATATCTGTGTTTCTTTTAGCATTAAAGACCAGTATCAGTATATCAGTTCAAAGAGGGAAAAGTTCATTAGCACCAGAAACATCAACATTGTCCCCCTTTTCTAAAAATTGAGAAATGACAGGTAGGTCAGGATTGGTTTAGCATATAAAAAGTATGTCACTGGTTTTATCCACTTTTTGGAACCTTGTTATTGCTGTGGTTAAAAATGTATACTTTCTATTATTGCCTGACAGATCGAGCGAACAACTTCCCCCCTCTGCCGAAGTTTCTTCGCATAAAGCCATGTTTTTACCAGAATGTGGAAGAGGAAATTCCTCAACCCCACTGCCAGCTTGTGCGTCGTGTTTACAATCTTTGGATCTGTGAGTAAAGAAATGCTAACTTTACTTGGAATAGTTTGACAAACGCAGTTAATATGGACTGGATCTGATGATTGATATTCTATTTTTCCAGTATACTCTATCACACTGTGTGTTAATGTGGTGGCCTGCATTGCCTGGTGGGCCGGAGGAGGTGGAGCGACCAACTTTGGCTTTTCGCTCCTCTGGCTGCTGGTTTTCAGCCCATGTAGCTATACCTGCTGGTTCAGGCCGCTCTATAAAGCATTCAGGCAAGAAAACTCTTTTTGGCGAGGGACAAATTTGCTGAGGTTGAATTTTCAATTTGATTGAACTGTTCTTTTGTCTTTTCAGGGCTGATAGTTCCTTCAACTTCATGGCCTTCTTCTTCATTTTCTTCCTGCAATGTGTTCTCGCCTTCATCCAGAGTCTTGGAATATCAGGTTGGGGTGCATGGTGAGTAACATTGAAATGTTAGAAAATTCGATATTTAATATGAGTTCAGGTAAAGGAACACGCCGACTTTTTGGGACTTTATCTTATTCACCGTATCCCCCAGAGCTAGATAAGTCCATATATACCATTCTCATCTCCGTGCGTGCCATAACTCTGTCTGACAAACCCACCACTAGCCTAGCTTAGCACAAAGACTGGAGGTAAACGGCTCCAGCTAGCCTACTGCTCAATAAGTGACAAAATAACACCAACATTTTACTATTTACATGTTGTGATGTGTATAGTTACATTGTGTACTAAGAACGACGGAGAATAAAAAGTTGTGATTTTCTAGACTGATATGTCCAGGAACTATACTCTCATTCCTGCATAATAATCAAGGAACTTTGAGCCGTACCATGGGTGCAGCGGCGCAATGATATTACGCAGCACCTGAAAATAGGCTAACTTCCGTCAACATAAACAACGTGACAACCTGCCTGCACAGAGAGCGGTGAATAAACTGAAGTCCCAAAAAGTCGGCGTGTTCCTTTAACATAATTTGTGGCTTAATAGCACATCAATTACAGACTATTGCATGCTCGAGTCTAGTGTGGTAGGTTTCCCCTACACACCTGACTTAAAGGTCCCGTTCTTCGTGTTTTTTTTTAAGCTTCGATTGTGTTTACAGTGTGCAATATAACATGTGTTCATGTTTAGCGTGTAAAAAAACAGTATTTTTCACCCAATTTACTTATCTGTATACCGCTGTTTTCACTGCCCTGAAAACGTGTTGATGAGTTCCTTTATTCTATGAAGTCCCTCCTTCAGAAATACGTAACGAGTTCTGATTGTGCCAGCGGTTCCCGTGTTGTGATTTGACCGCAGCTTAGCGAACGTGGCACGGTTCCTGTGTTGTGATTCGACAGCAGCTTAGCGCACGTAACTTGCACGGAAAGGTCACGCCTCTTAACGGGAGATATATGCGCTTAATGATCTCTACAGCGTCCCTAGGAAAGCCAAACAAAGGTGATTTGACTCCGGGATGAAAATAACAGCGTCTCGACGACATGGCGACAAACAGTCAAACGCAACACTTCCTTTTCTCCACGCGACACTTCCTCTTCTCCACGTGGGACAGCAACAAGACCACGCCCCCCTTTTTTCGCGTATTCTTGTGGGCGGAGGTTAGTCTGTTCTACTGTTCTACTGACGTAATTAATGAAGGAAGTACCAGGATGTAGTCCAAGCCGGCCGTTCGCTGTAGGCTTTGAAAGGGAACTTCTGTTAAATAAAATATCTCGCTTGGCATTGAACTTTGAGCTTTATAATTTTACAGGTATTATTTATGCTCTAACAGCAACATTACACACTAACTAAAGTTTGAACAATGGGATCACGAAGAACGGGACCTTTAAGGTAACCTGGGGTGTCTCCTAATCCAGGGGTTTTCAAACTGGGTTCCGGGAAGGTTCTAAGGGGTCCCCAGAAAATTTCCACATACTTTCCAGTATTGTATATGTTTGCTTTGTATCTTTCTAGTGAGTTTTTCTCAATATAGTCCCCTTTATCTTGCTCACTGGGGTTGTAAGGCGGTATTCTTAACACAGTATGTAAGCTGCAGGCCATTTATTGTGAAAGTTGCTTATACAAATAATTTTTATTGAAAATGTCCTTCTTCAGGTTTACACATCCAACATTAAGTATTGCCAATTTAAGTTAGGAAACAATATGTTGTATATTTATAATGTCACACTTAAAGGTCCCGTTCTTCGTGATCCCACTGTTCAAACTTTAGTTAGTGTGTAATGTTGCTGTTAGAGCATAAATAATACCTGTAAAATTATAAAGCTCAAAGTTCAATGCCAAGCGAGATATTTTATTTAACAGAAGTTCCCTTTCAAAGCCTACAGCGAACGGCTGGCTTGGACTACATCCTGGTACTTCCTACATAAATGACGTCGATAGAACAGTAGAACAGACTAACCTCTGCCCACAAGACTACGCGAAAAAAGGGGGCGTGGTCTTGTTGCTGTCCCACGTGGAGAAGAGGACGTGTCGCGTGGAGAAAAGGAAGTGCTGCGTTTCAGTGTGTTTGTCGCCATGTCGTCGAGACGCTGTTATTTTCATCCCGGAGTCAAATCACCTTTGTTTGGCTTTCCCAGGGACGCTGTAGAGATCATTAAGAGCATATATCTCCCGTTAAGAGGCGTGACCTTTCCACGTGCGCTAAGCTGCTGTCGAATCACAACACAGGAACCGGGCCACGTTCGCTAAGCTGCTGTCCAATCACAACACGGGAACCGCTGGCACAATCAGAACTCGTTACGTATTTCTGAAGGAGGGACTTCACAGAATAAAGGAACTCATCAGCCCGTTTTCAGGACAGTGAAAACAGCGGTATACAGATAAGTACATTGTGTTAAAAATACTGTTTTTTTTTTACACGCGAAACATGAACACATGTTATATTGCACACTGTAAACACAATCAAAGCTTCAAAAAGACACGAAGAACGGGACCTTTAATATTTATCTAACAGTTTAAATGTTTTTTCCATACATAAAAACATAAAGATGGATTTTAGGAAGTGGGTCCCTCATAAAAGGTTCATCATTTTTGGGGGTCCTTGGCATCATAAAGTTTGAAAACCCCTGTCCTAATCGACACTTACAAATTTATACTCTACTTGACATCTCCACTTCGACACCTGCTTCGAGTCGGACGACGTCTTGTCTCGCTCATTTTGAACACTTTCACTTGGGAATGGAAGTAAGATCTCTAGTGTCTAGCCTGCCGCGCGGCAGCAATCAGACAGACTACAGACAATGCCTTTGAATGTGCTTTAATCATGGCCAGGAGGATCTTAGAACAATTTCAGAGAGAATCCCCTGACAAAAATAGTTTTTATGGATTGAGTGCATGGCAACCGTGTCATGATTAATTACATGATTTTTCTCCAACATGATTTTGAGTACCTATAGAGTAGTATTGCATCCTTCATATCTCTCTTTAGTTTTATCATTTATAAAAGACAGATATGCTGTACACTGTGTTCAGATTCTTTCTGAAAACAGCTGAGCTCGTGGAGGCATGCAGTGAGCGGAGCTAAAGAGACACGAGCACACGCACACAAAATACATCATGGCATTATCCCTGGATAACGTTTGATTCACTATACGTTCATGTTGTCTACATTATATGCAGCGATTGCCAACAAAACACAGACATTTGATGCTGTTTCACTCACCGCCTGCAGTTTCGACTCATGACCGGGAACAAACAAACACACTTGCAGAACTCCGTTGCTGCTCGGGAAAAACAAACTGCATCCACTGTTTAACACTGGGTTATTTGGGAAGCTGAACATGGCTATCTTTCCCTCACAACCAGAAACACACTTCTTTAGTGACATTGTTGATTTCGTGGTCTAAAAACAAAATGGCAGCGCTGCCGACGCCTACCATAAACCGAACAAAGCTCATTGAAGGACGCGCTCTTGCTCTCGTTCTGGATGATGTGTGCATGCGCTCATCCGGGAGAAGTGCCTATGCAAGCAAATTCGCCCTTTATGAAGTCATACGGCCATACAAAACAAAAACAAAAAACTATCCGAAACGTATTCGAATCCTGAAGGAGTGCATTTGGTACAGAAATACTCCGTCATACATCCAAATTTTGGCCATGTTTAGCATGAGAATCCTTTAACAGTGTATATAAGTCAGAATGCATGAAATAGCATTAGACCCCCCTCCCCTTTAAAGGTGCCCTTTTCACAAGATGTAATATAAGTCTCAGATGTCCCCAGAATGTGTCTGTGAAATTTCAGCAAAAAATACACCAAAGATTAGTTAGACGCTGTTTTTGTGTGTGTCTCTTTAAATGCAAATGAGCTGCTGCTGCTCCCGACCCCTTTTTAAGAATAGGGCAGAGCCTTTACAGCTCGCGCTACTTCAGATAAATGACAACAACAACTGGGTTGTGGAGAACCTCGCACAGTGAGTCGAATTCTCACATATGGATCAATATCAACTTCATTTTCAGGACATGTAAGTACCGCACGTTATATTTTGTGAATGTCTGCAAATCGTCTTTGTGAATGTGCTGGTTAGGACGCTATACGGTGGCTTAAGTTACCATTGTCTCTGTATTCACAGAACTATGTCATTAGTTTTATTTTTAAGAAGTAATAAAGGTGCGCTTCTGAATTGTACAGATGGTGAGAATTTTCGGGTATACAGTACTGAATACAGTAAGACAAATGGTAGCTTTAGCCACATTAAGATGTTCAGAAAGGCGATTTGCAAACGCACACATAAAGTGCAGTACTTGCGTGTTCTGGATATGAAGTTGGATCAGAAAGAGTTTGATTTGATCCATCTTTGAGAAGCAACTTTGAGCAAATCCTGTTTTTACTGACCCTCGTTCGCAAAGCAGTCCAGTGTACAATGATTCACACAAACATATGAATTAAGCCAATTTCTTGGGCACATTCCCTTCACAAATTAAATTAATCCACTGCATCCTCAGTGGCTCAGATGCCTGGCGTTTATTATTACAGACAAAAACAAGAGTTATGTTTAAATAGATGAGACTTTTTTTATATATATATAACTAGCTGCTCTATTTCAAACTTTAAACTTCAAACTATTTCAAACTTTCTGGCTATACTTTTTCAAGCTAACTTAAGTTTGTCTCGACAAACTTTTTAATCTAGTTTACTTTTGCCGTGGCGTTAGAACTGGTACACCGTTCAATTCCTCTGAACTGTCATGGCATTGATTACAAGTCTACTGTGTATCCTTAAATGCTCACATGATGATACTGTAATTCTGAATCTGAACACACTTTTTTTTCCCTTTACTCTTTATTCTCAATTTCATAATTTTTTTGTTCTTTTTTTACACATTGTATATTGTCAAAGCTTCATTTTCTTATTACTGTTTATGTTGATTACTTTGAAAAACTCAATAAAAAAAGAAAAACTGGTACATCGTTGTCGCTTGCGAAAACAAAATGGCAGCGCCGTGGGTGGAAACATGCAGATCAAGGGCGGTAATATTACAATAAGATCCCCTTCCTACGTCACTAGGGAAGCGTGTGACGTAGGAAGGGGATCTTATTGTAATATTACCGCCCTTGATCTGTGAGATGGTGGTCCAGTGGGTTAAACCATGGAACTGATATGCAGAAGGTTGCTGGTTCGATCCCAGCGGTCACCACCAGTGTGTCCTTGAGCAAGGCACTTTACTCCATGTTGCTCCAGGGGGATTGTCCCTGTAATAAGGGCACTGTAAGTCGCTTTGGATAAAAGCGTCTGCCAAATGCATAAATAAATATATATAAATATAAATAAATATATAAATATAAGCGAAATCTGAGCAGCTTGTTTTTTCACATGCTTGCAGAGAAAGGCCAAAACAAAGTTACTGGGTTGTCCTTTTTCGCGTTTTCTGGATTGGTAGATGCAACGGGGACCCGATTATAGCACTTAAACACAGAAAAAGTCTGATTTTCATAATATGTCCCCTTTAAAGCAAATCTGGATTTCTTGTCTACTTCAACTTGTTACTCTAGTCATGAGATTATATATTTAGACAGCCGTCTAGTCTTGTCCATCTGCATCTGTTGTTTCAAAACACACTAACTCTGGCCCAAGTGTTGGGGACATTTAGTTTTCAAAAGCATATTAATGTTAATCCTGCAAGAAAAAGGAATGTTAGTTATGAATAATCAAAAAAAAATCCTGCACACTAGTTTGACCAGTTTTATTCAGCAAGGATGCATTAAAGGCACAATATGTAAGATTTTTGGGATTAAAATATCCAAAAATAACTAGAACAATGTTATATATTTGGTTGACTTGTGTACTTACATTATGCCAATTTCCAACAATGTTTAAATCCAGAGAAATCAGCAATCTTAACCAGGACACGGACCGTGTCTGTGCGTCGCCTGTCAATGACATCATATCCGCCTTACCCTGGATTTGTTTTACTTCGGTAGAAAACATGGAAACACCATAGACACTTTATATATATATTTAGTGTCTTATAAGACAGATGAGCAACTGTTTGGATACTTTTATCGACAGAACACGGTTAGTCTTATTGTTTGAATGTCTTGTTACTCGCGGTAAATCAAGAAAACATGGTTGTACCATGCTTCGAGATAACACTATTTTGTCAAGTGGCTAACATAGCATAATCAGAGAGAGCTTTATTTGAAGTAACATTAATACAGCATTTTGTCCACCATACAAACAAGTCAACCAGCTTTTATTAATATGATATTCTAATAACGATTTAGATTACTGCAGTGTGCAACAAGTGTCGCATGGCAGCCATCAAGCGAAAGTAACGTTATAACTTTCAACACACATATGTATTTTTGTATGATTGTTTTAACCAAGTAAATTTCAATTAGTCAAATAAAGTGACCTGTGAGTAGTAATTCAGCACTTGTGGCAGTTTCATTAGAATGTGATAAAATAATGTGAATTTAAGTGATAAAACATTCCTGTAACAATGTTCAAGTTCAGGAAAAAAGGCGGACAAAGTTAATCGTAAAATTAACAAACAACAAAACGAAAGGAGCGGGACTGGCCGACTGTGGCATATAAGCATAATAAAAACAGCAACGTAAAATTTTGCAGGCTCTCGGCTCATCCATGAACATGATTTCTGCCCGAGCCGCCAATGTCCAAATATGGCCCTGAAATCTTGGAGCCCAAGTATGCACAGTAGTGAGCATGAAGTGGATCCGCGGTATCAAGGCCCCGCCCACAGTCCTGCAGAATCTGTTAGTACAGTTTACTGCAAAACAACAAAAATAAACAGTTATGGAATTGTAGAAATTAAAGTTGAAGCTGCAATCGCCTCCCAAAAATCCCTAAAAAAGTATTTTGGTGCCTCAGTGACTACTTTGCTCTAGGGCTGTCAAAATGGCTGAAAAGCAAAATTTGAAATTCTTTCTTAAATATTAGCAAAATTCGAATTATATTAGAATTCTAAAGGCAATACTTAAAGGGATAGTTCACCCAAAAATGAAAATTAGCCCATGATTTACTCACCCTCAAGTCATCCGAGGTGTATATGACATTCTTCTTTCAGACGAATAGAATCTGAGTTATATTAAAAATATTCTGGCTAATCCAAGCATTATAATAGCAGTAATAGTTGCTCTGTTTTTGAAGTCCATAAAAAATGCATCTGTCTGTCAAATAACGTGCTCCACATGGCTCCGGGGTGTTAATAATGATGCGTTTGTGTAAGAAAAATATCCATATTTAAAAATGTATTTAATTTTTTTCTATGGCTCTGCATCAGCCGTCCCCGCGCCATCACTTCCGGCGAATAAGGTCAAAATACATGAAAAATACCGGCGCGATCATAAATATATACATAGATTCCTCATTAGTGCCTGCGCGGATCGGTCGAATGAGGCATCTACATATAGATTTCTTTGATCGCACCAGTATTTTGACCTTATTCCCCGGAAGTTATGGCGCTGGGAATACTAGATGACATTGTCTGATAAGAGGTTAAAAAAATAACATGAATACTGTTCGTTTTCTCGCAGAAACTGATCGTTTCGTGTCTTAAGACATCAATGTGTCGCCACGAGCCACATGGTTTAATAAGGATTCGTATGTCTATGCGTTTTTACTCTCATTGCTCTCATACTCTAAAATATCCCCATTGACATGCATTATACGACTATCACACTGCAACGGTTGAAGTAAAAATCTTCATTTGTGTTCTACTGAAGAAACAAAGACACCTACATCTTGGATGCCCTGGGGGTAAGCAGATAAACATAAAAATTTAGTTTTTGGGTGAACCATTCCTTTAATGTTAGAGGGAAATGTACTGTATTGTCTCCTATGCCCACAAGAGGGCGCAAGCGAGCGCAACAAACAAATGTAAACCAAATCAAGCATCACATCTTTTATTGAAATGAAATGACATTCCCTTTTTAAAGTGCATTATCTTTTCACACTATTTTTATGAAATAAAATTTTATTTCTGAGCATGTAAGGAAAATTAGGTAACAAAAGTGCATAAAACTGCTGGTGAAAACACGCTTCAACTGACAACGTAACATGAACACAAAATAGCAAACTGACATTCAGAAACAATCCATTTCCACTCACTAAACATCTACATATTGTTTGTCAAAAACACCAAGCGGTCAACGGTCAAGTATGTCTTTGACAGCTGCGTAATATGTGGATACATATAACGTTATACCGCATGATTTTTGCCACCAAATGAGAGGATTTTCATCAGCAGGTAGCGTAACTTCTCTCATTTATATCTCATGCTCCAAAGCCCTGATTGCCCTGATTCTGCTCTGCTCTGTGTCTGACTGTATATGCCGTCGAACAGGTTGCCCATTTTCTCCCCGTCAACTCACTCTTTTTTCCTGCCTTTTTTCAAATGAACAACACAGCCGCACCGCGCTGCACTGGATAAACAAACCTCGTCAGTTACGTCATCATGTCTCGCGCGCCTCTACCAAAAATTTGAATGCACCATTTTTCATTCGAATGTGATTTTTTGTTTTGTTTTTGTAAATTCAACAAATATTCGAAATTCATTTTTTATTTGACAGCCCTACCTTCACTCAGAGAAGCCGTCAATCTCAGCTGTCAATCATGACATCAAGCCCCCGTTTTTATAGCGTCAAAGAACTAACTCAAACCAAACTTTTTTTTTTTTTAAACGAGCACTTGAACACATCACAGTAATTAAAAATGACCTTAAATGACTGAAACCATCTTTGGAAAAAATTTATTTGAAATGTAATTTGATTTAGTTTGTCTCACATCCCATTAGAATACATGGAGAGGGCGGGGTTTATGAGCTATACTGGGACCAGCCAAACTGGGGGCGAGCAAAACGTTATGGCTTCACTTTTCAGAACTTGTGCAGCACACTGTGGAGGTGTAGACTACAGCTCCCATGATTCCACGCTCATTCACGATGTAGTCAATCGTGTGTTATCGTTTTGAATAAGCGACCTCTAGCGGTGAAACTTACATACTGTGCCTTTAAATAGACTTTTATAATGTAAAAAAAAACGTAAGCATAAATATTCAGCAACTGTTTTCAACATTGATAGTAATTAGAAATGTTTCTTAAGCAGCAAATTAGAATGATCTGAATGTGACACTGAAGACTGGAGTAATGATGCTGAAAATTCAGCTTTAAATTCAATCTTTGTGTGGCCATTTTAATACTTCCAATGATGTTAACTTACCATATTTTTCTCTCCTTGCAGTGGTTGGATTGCCACCGTGATGTTTTTCAGCACGAATGTAATCTCGGCCATATTCATGCTCATCTGTACTCTGTGCTTTACCGTAGTTACGGTCCTCATGGGGCTCGTTCTCATCAAGGTATGATTTGCACATACACACAACCAAAAATAGCTTAACTTTAAAGAGTAAACCCTTAAGTCAAAACAAAAGAGCGATGTGTCTCATTACTTTTGTCCCCTCAAAGGTCCATCGGCTATATCGTGGTGGAGGAGGCAGTTTACAGCGGGCACAGGATGAGTGGAGCACGGGTGTGTGGAAGAACGCCCCTGTGAGAGAAGCCGGATTCAACGCCATCTCTGAAACCGGCCCCAGCCTGCCCCAGTATCCAGCCGCTGTGCCCAACTACCCAGAGAGTGGACCCTGGTGATACCTTTTCAGAACTACAGCAAGAGTACCACTGTTAACATTAAAGGGGCAGTTTGCAGAGGGTCGTTACCCAATATTTTTGTGCTGAGAAAACACTTCCGCCAGATCACAGACTTGTGAATGGCTATTTTGCTTTTGTACAATATATATTTTTTAATATAGCAAAAAAGATTGAATCACTATTCAAAGGATGTGTATAAACAGTTTCTTTTTCGTTGAGCTAGGAAGAGTAGATATCTTGAACACTTTAAGTGAATGATAATCGAAAATGTGTCAAACCCTTGTTCTGGCTACAAATTCTGACACAAACACTAACCAGAAGGTTAAATGACCAACCAAAATAAGCAAACTGCTCCTTTAAAGACATCTCAACACACTGACAACAAAATGGTGAAACATTATTGCAAAAATAGCAACCAAAAAAAGGACACTAATATTACATTGATGAATTGATTTCAGTTCATCTGAGCCTTGATTTTTCTTGTCATTTCATTGACTTGTTTGAGAATGAAAAGAATAGTTGCGTATCAAACATCACGTATTTACAAAGATCATCATATATATATAATGTACCGTACTGGTCAAAAGTTTAGAAACATTTCTATTTTTAATGTTTTTGAAAGAAGTCTCTTATGCCCATCAAGCCTGCATTTATTTGATAAAACATACAGAAAAAAACTGTAATATAATGACATATTACAATTTAAAATAATGTTTTTTAAAATATAATTTATTTCTGTGATGGTTTCAGCATCATTACTCCAGTCTTCAGAGTCACATGATCCTTCAGAAATCATTCTAAAATGATGATTTATTGGAAACAGTTATGCTGCTTAATATTTTTTTTGTTACTTTTTTCAGGATTCTTTGTGTAAAAAGTAAAAATAAAAGAAAAAAAGAACAGCATTTATTTAAAATAGAAATCTTTTGTAACAATATACACTACAAGTTTCGGGTCAGTAATTTTTTTTATTCTTTTTTTTTATTTTTTAAAAGACCTTTTATTTAAGAAATTATTCAGCAATGTGTTAAATTGATATAAAAAAAGTGATTAATAAAGATTTATATTGTTAGAAAATATTTCTATTTTGAATAAATGCTGTTCTTTTTAACTTTATTCATCAATGAATCCTGAAAAAAATACGCAGCACAACTGTTTCCAACATTATTGATAATAAATCAGCATATCAGAATGATTTCTGAAGGATCATGTGACACTGAAGACTGGAGTAATGCTGAAAATTCAGCTTTGCATCACAGGAATAAATTTATATTTTAAAATGTATTAAAATGGAAAACCATTATTTTAAATCGTAATAATATTTCACAATATTACAGTTTTTTCTGTTTTTTTGATCAAATAAATTCCGACTCGATGAGCATAAGAGACTTCAAAACATAAAAAATAGTAGTGTTTACAAACTTTTGACCGGTAATCACTTTACTGTTTTAGGGAAAGTGATTTTTGAGGGGAAAAAGCATGTCCGAGTGTTCTTTTCTAAATCATGGCAGCTTTTCTATTTACCTCAAGAAATTTGTTCTTGCATCACTTCCACATAAGTGCTTTTGCAGTTAATAATTTTTTTTTTAACTTCAGTTAATTATTCACTTAGATTTTTAAGATTCGCAAGCATGAATTGAATGTCTTTGCATATGACACGCCCTTTTATACATTGCAGCATATAACTTAATTTCCTTGCAAACACATCTTGTGCCTGCTGTCTTTCTGTTTAAAGCTTTTCACATCTTTGAATCGGAGACCGCCTTAATTCTTCATGCATATTCAGCATGTGTGAACCAATAGCTTTAGAGTTTTCCGCAAGTGCTACAATTTATTGGTGGATGTGGCTATATCCTGTGCTATTTTTACTACTGGCATATAAATATGTATTGCGCATTTATTCCTTGTTTCATCTCACTGTGTTTTCAGTCGTGGTTGGCTGGAGGCTAAGATACTCAATTTTAATATGTGACTTGATCTTTGGTCCTTTTTGCTCAAGATCTCCCTCCACAGAGCCACAGGAGGTTGATTTTGCTGCGTTCAATGACTGGCTTTGTGTAGCCAATGTATTTAACAATCCTGCATATGAAATGTGACTGGAATGGCTCTCCAGCTTTAGTTCAATAAAAAAAAAATCCTTTTCAGACTGTAGTGGCTTTTATTGCAGTCACTCCCTGCATCTAAATATGCATGCATAGTAGTTCCCTACTAATTAACTCTTTCCCCACCATTGGCAAAAATGTCCAGCTTTCTGTGTTTTCACTGTTAAACAGTAGGGGGGAGCTATTACACATCTTCTGAAAGAGTACAGAATCTCCTGATCAAAACACAGGCGAAAAAGAAGCAGAAACAAGCGATAGCATATGTTAGCAGATGCACATGTAAAATAACGCAATCATCAACATTAAACAGCATATAAATCAAAATTGCCTAATCTTACAGAATGAAGTGTCGACCCAGGACGAGCTATAGGACTGTGCAAGCATTGAGGGTGTTGATGACTCGATCTCTATCGGTTTCATCATCTGAATCCAATCTGGATATAGTCTTTGACAAAAACACGATTTTCTAGGGTCATATGAAATCAATTTATTTATTTATTTATTTTTGATTTTTCTCGATTCCGGGTTTCTGTTCTTCTTTTTATTTACTCTAATGGTTAAATGAAATGTTAGTAATCAAAAAACGTATACAATTTAGCAACAATTTATTTAAAATTGTAACCAAAATTACATGTTCAGTGAAATACGTATTCTATTTATTTTATTTTTTAACTAAATTCTGTGTTTTATGTTAAGTTTTCTGCATTCCATTGTATTTTAATAATCAAAAAGCATGTCTAATTGAATTATTTTCAATTATTTTCCATTCCTATGACTTTTTTTTTTTCCTTCAGAAATTCCGTGTTGTGTATTTAAATTTTTCTGGCAATCAAATGAAGGCATAAAAAACCTGAATTTATCTTTTAATCATATGAAATAAACAAACTTTGTCAAAGCGCTGCACAACAGAGCTTTACTGTTCAAATTAAAATATGGAATTGTGATTATTCCTAAAAAAACATTTTTTATAATTTATTATTTTTTATATTATTACATTGAGACATTGTAGCTAAATTCTACTGTACAACAGCAATATATTTCTGTCACAATTTCTTCAAGTTAAACCAAACTTTTATTTTGACGGGTTGCCGTGAAGACCTTTGAGTTTCTGTGTTTATGATATGACAATAGTTTTTCTCAAATTAAACTTTGCTGATGAAGTGACGGCTTTGGAAATGAAATTCATTCATACATGTCTTCATATAGTGAGGCGGTAGATGCTGAGAACACTGGTGAGAACACGTGTCACTACACGTGCTTCAGTGTGTGTGTGTGTGGTAAATTAAATTCACACAAAGACGCAGAACATGCAGGATTTATATTGAAATACTCTTTTTGCAGTTTAATATTCACAGACCTTAATATACAGGTCCTTCTCCAAAAATTTGCATATTGTGATAAAGTTCATTATTTTCCATAATGTAATGATAAAAATTAAACTTTCATATATTTTAGATTCATTGCACTCCAACTGAAATATTTCAAGTCTTTTATTGTTTTAATACTGATGATTTTGGCATACAGCTCATGAAAACCCAAAATTCCTATCTCCAAAAATTAGCATATCATGAAAAGGTTCTCTAAACGAGCTATTAACCTAATCTGAATCAACTAATTACACCTGCAAAAGATTCCTGAGGCTTTTAAAAACTCCCAGCCTGGTTCATTACTCAAAACCGCAATCATGGGTAAGACTGCCGACCTGACTGCTGTCCAGAAGGCCATCATTGACACCCTCAGCAAGAGGGTAAGACACAGAAAGAAATTTCTGAACGAATAGGCTGTTCCCAGAGTGCTGTATCAAGGCACCTCAGTGGGAAGTCTGTGGGAAGGAAAAAGTGTGGCAAAAAACGCTGCACAACGAGAAGAGGTGACCGGACCCTGAGGAAGATTGTGGAGATGGACCGATTCCAGACCTTGGGGGACCTGCGGAAGCAGTGGACTGAGTCTGGAGTAGAAACATCCAGAGCCACCGTGCACAGGCGTGTGAAGGAAATGGGCTACAGGTGCCGCATTCCCCAGGTCAAGCCACTTTTGACCCAGAAACAGCGGCAGAAGCGCCTGACCTGGGCTACAGAGAAGCAGCAGTGGACTGTTGCTCAGTAGTCCAAAGTACTTTTTTCGGATGAAAGCAAATTTTGATTGTCATTCGGAAATCAAGGTGTCAGAGTCTGGAGGAAGACTGGGGAGAAGGAAATGCCAAAATGCCTGAAGTCCAGTGTCAAGTACCCACAGTCAGTGATGGTCTGGGGTGCCATGTCAGCTGCTGGTGTTGGTCCACTGTGTTTTATCAAGGGCAGGGTCAATGCAGCTAGCTATCAGGAGATTTTGGAGCACTTCATGCTTCCATCTGCTGAAAAGCTTTATGGAGATGAAGATTTCATTTTTCAGCATGACCTGGCACCTGCTCACAGTGCCAAAACCACTGGTAAATGGTTTACTGACCATGGTATTACTATGCTCAATTGGCCTGCCAACTCTCCTGACCTGAACCCCATAGAGAATATGTGGGATATTGTGAAGATAAAGTTGAGAGATGCAAGACCCAACACTCTGGATGAGCTTAAGGCCGCTATCGAAGCATCCTGGGCCTCCATAACACCTCAGCAGTGCCACAGGCTGATTGCCTCCATGCCACGCTGCATTGAAGCAGTCATTTCTGCAAAAGGATTCCCGACCAAGTATTGAGTGCATAACTGAACATAATTATTTGAAGGTTGACTTTTTTTTGTATTAAAAACACTTTTCTTTTATTGGTCGGATGAAATATAAATTTTTTGAGATAGGAATTTTGGGTTTTCATGAGCTGTATGCCAAAATCATCAGTATTAAAACAATAAAAGACCTGAAATATTTCAGTTGGTGTGCAATGAATCTAAAATATATGAAAGTTTAATTTTTATCATTACATTATGGAAAATAATGAACTATCACAATATGCTAATTTTTTGAGAAGGACCTGTATATTGCTTTAAGTGTACTGACCTGCCTTTTATTAATTTAACAAAAAATTTACAAATTCCGTGAAGTTCCACATTATACAGTAAATTCAGTTTTTATAGCTGAATTCTGCGATTCCATCCACATTTTCCGCGAAAATCATTGGGCCCTAATTTTCGAATGTTATGAAACTACTTATGAAAAAGCTAGAATAAAACAGGTTTTTTGTTTTAAAACAGAGGGTCTGTTTTTCTTTTGATATATTGCATGTTCAGATATTCATACAACAAAATATTCTGGGGGCCATGAATCTTTTGTGAAAATTATCAAAACCACTAGCGCTGCCTGGCAAAAAAAAAAAAAAAGAGTTAAAGGAACACTCCACTTTTTTTGAAAATAGGCTAATTTTCCAACTCCCCTAGAGTTAAACAGTTGAGTTTTACCGTTTTCGAATCCATTCAGCCGATCTCCGGGTCTGACGGTAGCACTTTTAGCATAGCTTAGCATAGATCATTGAATCTGATTAGACCGTTAGCATCTCGCTCAAAATAATGACCTAAGAGTTTCGATATTTTTCCTATTTAAAAGTTGACTCTTCTGTAGTTACATCATGTGGCTAGGACCTATACTCTTATTCCTGCATAATAATCAAGGAACTTTGCTGCTGTACCATGGGTGCAACAGGCACAATGATATTACACAGCGCCTGAAAATAGTCCCCAACACGCTCCCTGTGCAAGCAGGTTGTGTCACGGTGCTGTGTAATATCATTGGGCCACTGCACCCATGGTACGCCACAAAGTTCCTTGATTATTACGCAGAAATGAGAGTATAGTTCCTAGCCATATCGGCCTAGAAAATCGCAACTTTTAATTTTCCGTCGGTCTTAGTACACGATGTAACTACAGAAGAGTCAACTTTTAAACAGGAAAAATATCGAAACTCTTTGTTCATTTTTTTTAGCAAGATGCTAACGGTCTAATCAGATTCAATGATCTATGCTAAGCTATGCTAAAAGTGCTACCGCCAGACCCGGAGATCGGCTGAATGGATTCGAAAACGGTAAAACTCAACTGTTTAACTCTAGGGGAGTTGGAAAATGAGCCTATTTTCAAAAAACGTGGAGTGTTCCTTTAATAGGCGAAAAGCAGTATGTGAAATGAGTAGTATATCCAAGTTCATAGTATAAATTGAGGTAAAACAGGAGAAAGAGAAATGAGTACAACACCAGGTCACGGCACCAAATAATACTGACGTGCTATGATCGCATTGACATTCATACAGAAGCGCAATGACCGAGGTGCTGACAGAGTGAATGTCACAAAGATTGCGAAGTTCGCAGATGGTATGCAATTTCAGATGCAGCTACTGCTTAGTTGGATGTTTTACCTTCATATTTCTTAAAGTTGAATTTCTTAAAAATGTATTTTTTATTATGAATAAAAAAATAAATAAGTACAAAAATTCTATATAAAAAATTCTTAAATCTCAGACTCGTCCGTAATGAACTTAAAAACATGATTGCCCGTTGACGTATCCCCATTGGAGTTATTCCTGCGGAAGCTGGTTGCTTCAATATTACTGTTTGTTGTGACACACAACCTGACCATTTGCTGTTTACTGTCCACAGCATCATTTCCTGTGTGCATGTATTCCCTTTCTGGAAGATTCCTGGGGCTTTTAATTGGCTGTCTCCCACAGCACATAAATGGAGAGATGTGGCCCATGTACAAGTTCCAGATCAGCAGACATGCCATCATAACGGAGATCACGGCCAGCGCCACTTGCATCACTACCCATTTACTCTCACTGCTCTGAATTGAAAAATATGGCGGAGACTCTTTGGTTTTATGCAAACCTGATGTTGTTGTGTAGCTTCCGGGAAGGATTCCCAATGTGGTCTTAATCTTATCGGTCACATCTACTGGTAATTGTTCACCTAAGTCATAAATGGCCAGTGTTTGGGTGTACTGTCTCCCTTTCGCCCACTCGAGTGACGTGCAAGTATAGCGTCCCGCATCAGTGACTGAGGCGTTGTTGATAAGGATGCCATCACTATAAATGGTATACTTCCTGTTTGAGTAGGGGAGTGGCTTTCCAGCAAAGTTCCAGTTGACTTGGGCCAAGTTAGAGTCTGCTCGACACAGCAGCATGATGTTGTTTCCCATCACCAGGGTGCGGATCTTTGGTTCCACGGTAGCTGATAAAGGGAAAACCATGTTAAATAAAGCCCTGATTTTAATGTCGAATCAGAACGAAAAGTTACTACATACCTGTTGTTGGGCATTGAGTGGCATCCCCGTCTTTCAGGCTTTGTATCAGATTCCTGAAATGCAAAAAGTACACTTAAATATAGTCCGGTAGATATTAGATATGCAAAGCGGTGGTTAAAGGAATGATTTACTCAGCCTCAGCTACAAAAAAGCCACTCTTTGGGGCAGCGCAATGAAGGGAGGGGTGTGTTTGTTTGGGTTGATTTCAAATACCAACACTGTTTCTCCGGAATCACTTATAGGGCCCTATGATTTCCACAATGCAAAAAACGCAGACGGAATCGCGGAATCCAGTCATAAAAACAGAATTTACTGTATAACACAGACTTTGTCAAATTTTTGATGAATAAATAAAAAGCAGGTCAGTACACTTAAATCAAATTGCAATGTAGACTAGTGTCTGTGAATATTAAACCGCAAAAAGACTATTTAAAGCTACACTGTGTGATATTTTCCCCCATCTAGCGGTGAAAGGGTATATGACCATCCAGTAAATATTAGTTTATTTTCGTCCCAATTCCGATTTCGTTTTAACTCCTACGGTGGCCAATTTAGTCCAAGATTAACATGGCTTCCAGTTCGAACCAGCAATCCCCCTCTTCACATTCGCCATCGAGTTGTAACGTGTGTGTCCGGGTGAAAAATACAGATAGCTCACTCAACGCAACTGGAGTCGATGCAAACACGGAGGCGATTGACATCAAACAGCCCGCACTTTATTCCCCGCGGAACCCCCCACAAGAGTCCGGCACAAACTCCACTTCCGTCCACAGCATTACCCAACAAAACAAAAATAAATGAATGTTTGCAACAGAAGACAGAAAATAATCCGCACACATGGAAGCTCGAGGCGCAGTGCGCGCACACACACACACACACACACAGAACGCAGGCGCTCCAACCAGGGCGAACGCTCTTAAAGGGGCCGCACTATTTTCCTACTCGTTACACAGTGTTAAAACGCAAAAGGCGAAGCTTGAATTTACGGGTATGTCCCTCTTTGGCTAATGTACTTTCAAGATGGAGGGGCAACATGGCGACCCCCATTCGAACCCCTTACCCGTATGTATTTTCAATGGCATATTATAAACTTACGAGAATACTTTATTACTTGAAAGAAGTAAATATACATTAATGAGCACATATATTTTTGAAAGAACTAAGTGTTTTTAGCTAAGGATAAACTAAAAAAGTTACACAGTGTAGCTTTAAATATGAATCCTGGATGTTCTGTTGGTCTCTGTGAATAAATGGTTTTGCATGAATGCATGAATTTGATCTCCAGAGCCGTTCTGAGACTTCATCAGAATTGTATCGTTTCATTCGAGGAAAACTATATATTCATATCATAAACACACAGAAATTCAAAAGGTCTTCACTGCAACCAGTCAACATAAAAGTTTGGTTTAACTTAAAAATTGTGACAGAAATATATTACTGTTGTGCAGTAGAATTGAGCTGTCTCAATGTAATAATAGCAATAATAAATTATTATTAAAACTATTTTTAAAAAAAGGTTTGTTTAATTTTATGATTAAAAGATAAATTAAATGTTGTATGCCTTCATTTGAGTGTCAGAAAGATTTAAATACACAAACACAGAATTTCTGAAATACATTTTTTTTTAAGAAATTAAAAAAAAAAAAATGTAATGAACATTTTTTTGTTTTTATGAATTCGATTAATTAGACATGCTTTTTGACTGTTAACATTTAATTAAACCATTAAAATGGAATCCAGAAAACCTAAAACAGAAAACACAGAATTTTTGTAAAAATAAAACAGAATTTGAGAAAAAAAAAGAAAAAAAATTATTTCATAGGGCCCTAAATGTAATTTTTATAAAGCTTGTAATAAATTGTGTACGTCTCATGATTTCGACATGCTTTTTAATTACTAAAATTGAATTTAACCATAAAAAATCTTGTCCAAAAACGAAAAAAATAAATGTTAAGTTAAAACGGAAAAAACTGAATTCGGGGAAAAAAATAAATGGATTTCATAGGGCCCTACACTTACTGCACTTTTAATTCAATGTTAACATTTTAAATGATTATTTTAAAATTAAATAAACCAAAAATGTAAGTTATTTGCTGAAAAACAAAATAAGTTGAATAAATCTACAATATTATTACATTAGATATAGTGAAAGGGTATTCAGAAGACTTGGAATATAGTGTACAAGACACTTTTAAGGTTTCTTTTTTTGTCGTTGTTGGTGTTTGATAGCCCCTGGTCAGTATACGCTTGTTGTATGGAAAAGAACAGCGTGGACATTCTTCAAAATATCTTTTTTTTTTGTTCCCCGGAAAAGGAAAGTCATGTAGGTTTGGAACGACGTGAGAGTAAGTGATTTTCCTTGATATGGGATTGTTCTTGTCGTGTGAGTGTCTTACCCGTTTGCATTCTCAGGTGATGTGGGTAATCTAGAGCACCGTAGAGCTGTGACGTCCCAGGCACAGTAAGGGTCTCTGGCAAGCACACAGTCCAGACAGGAAGAATAACGACCGCAGTTGCTGACGGGCATCTGGACAACCCCAGACGCAGAGCCTGCATACAACTGGACCAGACAGACAACTCATGCTGATTCATGCATTTTTTTCATGATGAACAAACTAAATATTCCACCACTTTGGCTTTCTAATCCTTAACGATTAAGATCCATTACATTATATTCAAAACACAAGTATAAGTGTCTTTAAGACACAAAAACAAACACACAACGTGACCATGTTAGTTTGATTCATTAACAGCTGACCGGTTCTTTTTATTGATTCAAAAACATACAGTGCAACCAGAGTAGCCCAATTCCCAAAATGAATGATTCATACAACCAGTTCTTTTAGTTTAAAGTTGAGTTACTGGTTTGAATCAGTGCACTTTATAATATACAGCATTAGCAAAGAGAGAATCACTTTCATATGTAAACTAAATGGGCATTATAACTAAACATTAAATCAAATCTATATCTATACCCAGCCCATTTTGCAGTACCTGATTCTGGTGAAGTCGTAGGACGTCAATTGTCTCAGTGTTCTGAAACAGTTGAACTTCTTCAATGACGTGCATTTCTCCATCATAGTTCACTGCTTTCTGTACATATCCGTGTTCTGATGGAAAACAGAAAACAATTGACTTCTACATCCAGCTTTTCAACACTACTCAACAACAACAACAACAACAAATTCAATATGTTGTGATTCAAACAGCTCCGTCCAAGGTACAATTAACATTCTTCTGAATGACAGTTTACACACACCCTCTAACTGACTTTAAAGAGCTGCTCTGCCCTAGAGGCTAATGGGAATCTCACCTGTGCCGACAAACATCACAGGATAGGACTGTCCGTCCGATGCAGTCACGAGGTCCACGACAAGGCGGGTCAACAGCGGGCCTCTCTTGAGCAGCTGGGGCTTGCCTGTGATTGGACGGACGGCGTCGTCCATGAGAGGCCGGTCTCGGATGAACTGTAGGGTTTTATCAGGGAGGTCCAGCGACCCTTTTATTCCCAAACTCCTCACTGCGTTGTTGATGCACTGTGAACATTGCACATGAATATAAGATGGGGGAAACTTTCATTAAAAAAAATATTTTCTATTTTTAAATATAATTAAAAGAATTATATTCATTGACATTCGTTACAATATGATTTAATATACACAGGGTTCTAAAAGTATACCATGGTATTTTAACATTTTAAAAGGATAGTTCACCCCAAAAATTTAATTTACTCGCCTTCGAGTTGTTCCAAACCCGTATAAATGTCTTTGTTCTGGAGCAGATCTCCCCCCATTGGACCATATTAGAAAAAAAAATACTATGATAGAAACATTCTTCCAAATATCTTCCTTTGTGTATAGCAGAACAAAGAAATGTATACAGGCTTGGAACAACTTGACGGTGACTAAATGATGACAGAATTTAAAATTTTGGGATATTACATGCTTCACCTTAAAGGGATAGTTCCCCCAAAAATGAAAATTAGCCCATGATTTACTCACCCTCAAGTCATCTGAGGTGTATGTGAAATTCTTCTTTCAGACGTTGGTCATACGTTGGAACGGCAGTCTCATGAACGCCCGTACGACAGTTAGCGGAAGTCAGAGATTACAGTTTGTAAAATTTTAAATATGGATTTTTCTTACACAATGCATGGCTTCGCTTCAGAAGGCCTTTATTAACCCCCCGGAGCCGTGTGGAGCAGTTATATGATGGATAGATGCACTTTAATGGACTTCAAAACAGAAACAGCCATTCACTTTTCAAACAGCCAGGACATTTTTTAATATAACTCCACTTGTATTCGTCTGAAAGAAGAATGTCATATACACCTAGGATGACTTGAGGGTGATCATTTTCATTTTTGGGTGAACTATCCCTTTGAAGACCATTAATGACCACTCACAGCTCCTGGTCGGGGGACAGGAAGCTCTCCGTTGTACGTGACCCACTTCACATCAGACATTTCCACGGTCACCTCTGTCTTAAATTTGCCGCGAGAGAAGACCTCGCTGATATCGGTTACATTAAATGCACATACCGCTGAAGACTGATCTGTTGAGCTCCTGCATACACAAACACATCGAATGAGTGATTCAGATACAGAATACACATGAATGTGTAAAAAAAAACAACCACGCTGGACAAAACTTACGATTGAGAGGTGAAGACAGCGTAAAAGACACTTTCCCTCCATTTCTTGTGGCGGACATGGAAGACGTCCTGTATGACGTAGGGCAGACTGGGCTCTGGGACAGAGCATTCCAGACGAGCCTTCAAGAAGGAGGTCCATTTCTTTTGGAGGGTCCTTAGACCACCCATATCGCCCTGTAAAACGGGAAAATGAGATAAAGTCTTTACAAGATCAGGGCTAAATATGTTAAATCCTTCGGTTTGCACAGGATAAATGGATCGGTGAAGTGTTACCTTGCAGACTCTGGCGACACGCGACACCACAAGCTTGTTGTAGAAGTCGTACTCCACGGCGTTCTCACTGAAGAACATGTAGACTTTGTCATCGTCGCCCTCGGGACTGTCCTCACTTTCTGGGACCATGTCCATGTAGACGAAGCTTGGCTCTTGAGTGGGTAGAGAAATGTGACTTTTCACTTTGTTCCGAGCAGTTGCTATTGTTAACTAAAACTATTCAAAATTGTTTTCCATAACTGAAATAAAGCTAATTTAAAAATTTTTTTTTAATTAGAAATGCTTCATTGCAACTAACTAAAATAAGTTGTAGTAAATTACTAAAAATTATACATTTTAAATAGTAAATGACTAAAAATGACTAACTTAAGTTAAATAAAATTACTGAAACTGAAATAGAAATAAATTAAAGCTAAAATAATTATAATAAAAAAAAACATTAAAAAAAAACATAAAAATGACAAAAGCACATAATTACTAAAGCTTAAAATTAAAATGAGAACTGAAGATAATTCAAAAAGGCTTATTTAAAATATTAAATACTATAATAGAAAATATTAAAAATAATACTAAAATAACACTGGTTCGGTTATGTTAATAGCATCGTTTTAACTCAATATCCAAAACAAAAGTTCAAAACAATCATTAAACTTAAATTTCAATCAACAAAGGGTGCGTCTCAATCTGCTCTCTAGTTCAGTAGTCAGGGCACGGATCCAGGAATCAGTCAATGGGCTAACTCCCTGATCAGTGCCCTGACTACTGAACTAGGGAGCTGATTGAGACGCACCCTTTCTTTCCAGGATGAAGTGACGTACCATTGAAGCTCCTTAACATGGTGCGCAGTGTACTGGGAGAGGTGCGGAGTAGGACCGGCTCCGAACCCAGAAAGGTTGAGGACGTAGCAGAATACAGGTCTTGATCTATGGCAAAATAAACAAATGAATTAAAAATAAATATATTATTTATTATAAATAATATATTTAATAAATGTTCTCCTCCACAATGCAGTTAGCGTGCCACTATTATGCTATTTTAAAGGTTCCTAACTTTGTTTTGGACGTCCTCCTACAATAGGTTTACAATTCTCTCAAAATATACATTGAAGCATCACCGCTTTTCTCAAAGAGTCTGAAAAATGGTTAGTTTGAAGATTCAGTCTCTCTAAACCCCTCCTCACTGCTCTGATTGGTCAGACGGCCCAGTCTGTTGTGATTGGTCTACTCTGCTCTGATTGATCAGACGGCCCAGTCTGTTGTGATTGGTCAGACAGCTCAGTCTGTTGTGATTGGTCTACTCTGCTCTGATTGGTCTACTCTTCTCTGATTGGTCAGACGGCTCAGTCTGTTGTGATTGGTCAGACGGCTCAGTCAGTTGTGATTGGTCAGATGGCTCAGTCTGTTGTGATTGGTCAGACGGCTCAGTCTGTTGTGATTGGTCAGACGGCTCAGTCTGTTGTGATTGGTCTACTTAGCTCTGATTGATCAGACGGCCCAGTCTGTTGTGATTGGTCAGACGGCTCAGTCTGTTGTGATTGGTCAGACGGCTCAGTCAGTTGTGATTGGTCAGACGGCTCAGTCTGTTGTGATTGGTCAGACGGCTCAGTCTGTTGTGATTGGTCAGACGGCTCAGTCTGTTGTGATTGGTCTACTCTTCTCTGATTGATCAGACGGCCCAGTCTGTTGTGATTGGTCAGACGGCTCAGTCTGTTGTGATTGGTCAGACGGCTCAGTCTGTTGTGATTGGTCAGACGGCTCAGTCTGTTGTGATTGGTCAGACGGCTCAGTCTGTTGTGATTGGTCTACTTAGCTCTGATTGATCAGACGGCCCAGTCTGTTGTGATTGGTCAGACGGCTCAGTCTGTTGTGATTGGTCAGACGGCTCAGTCTGTTGTGATTGGTCAGACGGCTCAGTCTGTTGTGATTGGTCAGACGGCTCAGTCTGTTGTGATTGGTCTACTTAGCTCTGATTGATCAGACGGCCCAGTCTGTTGTGATTGGTCAGACGGCTCAGTCTGTTGTGATTGGTCAGACGGCTCAGTCAGTTGTGATTGGTCTACTCAGCTCTGATTGGTCTACTCTGCTCTGACTGATCAGACGGCCCAGTCGGTTGTGATTGGTCTACTCTGCTCTGATTGGTCAGACGGCCCAGTCTGTTGTGATTGGTCTACTCTGCTCTGAATAGTCAGACGGCCCAGTCTGTTGTGGTTTAGTCTCCTCTGCTCTGATTGGTCAGACGGCTCAGTCTGTTGTGATTGGTCAGACGGCTCAGTCTGTTGTGATTGGTCAGACGGCCCAGTCTGTTGTGATTGGTCAGACGGCCCAGTCTGTTGTGATTTAGTCTACTCTGCTCTGATTGGTCAGACTGCCCAGTCTGTTGTGATTGGTCTACTCTGCTCTGAATGGTCAGACGGCCCAGTCAGTTGTGGTTTAGTCTCCTCTGCTCTGATTGGTCAGACGGCTCACTCTGTTGTGATTGGTCAGACGGCTCAGTCTGTTGTGATTGGTCAGACGGCCCAGTCTGTTGTGATTGGTCAGACGGCCCAGTCTGTTGTGATTTAGTCTACTCTACTCTGATTGGTCAGACGGCTCAGTCTGTTGTGATTAGTCAGACAGCCCAGTCTGTTGTGATTGGTCAGACGGCCCAGTCTGTTGTGATTTAGTCTACTCTACTCTGATTGGTCAGACGGCTCAGTCTGTTGTGATTAGTCAGACGGCCCAGTCTGTTGTGATTGGTCAGACGGCTCAGTCTGTTATGATTGGTCTACTCAGCTCTGAATGGTCAGACGGCTCAGTCTGTTGTGATTGGTCAGACGGCCCAGTCTGTTGTGATTGGTCAGACGGCTCAGTCTGTTGTGATTAGTCAGACGGCCCAGTCTGTTGTGATTGGTCAGACGGCCCAGTCTGTTGTGATTTAGTCTACTCTACTCTGATTGGTCAGACGGCTCAGTCTGTTGTGATTAGTCAGACGGCCCAGTCTGTTGTGATTGGTCAGACGGCTCAGTCTGTTATGATTGGTCTACTCAGCTCTGAATGGTCAGACGGCTCAGTCTGTTGTGATTGGTCAGATGGCCCAGTCTGTTGTGATAGATCTACTGTGCTCTGAATGGTCAGACGGCCCAGTCTGTTGTAGTTTAGTCTCCTCTGCTCTGATCGGTCAGACGGCCCAGTCTGTTGTGATTGGTCAGATGGCTCATTCTGTTGTAATTGGTCTTCTCTGCTCTGATTAATCAGACAGCGTAGTATGTTGCAATTGGTCTACTCTGCTCTGATTGGTCAGATGGCCCAGTCTGTTGTGATTGGTTTACTGCTCTGCAGACGACTCGTTCTGGCAGTTCAAATCGTTTTTTCTTTTAAGAAACAATAACTTTATTTGTCGTGCACTTAGCATTTTTTAAACTTTGCAGACCTTTTACATCCACAAACAACTATATTACACACTGCATGGTAATATTCAAAAAAGCATAAAAGGGCACCTTAAACTACTAAAGAAAAAAGCTGCATGGCGTACATACCAACCATGACAGAAGAGGATCTCTGGAAAGGATCGAAAGGACATTTCCCCCTCCCGTCTTCATGCTTTCCCTCCAGCTTCAGCTGCCCGTCACTGTACGTCTGTTCAAACAAATGCAATGAACACAAGGTTTTTTATCTTGTTTTTAGCACTATGACACCAACGCTTGATGGATCACATGAAAACTTGATGGATCACATGAAAGACGTTCCTAATCTATACCAGGAAGAGAACTGATGGATTACGAAATGCAAACAGTGAGTACAATGACAATGTAAAAGCCAATTATTTAATTTTGTTGTCTTTATTTTAATATATACTTTTTTTCAGAATAAAATAAGAAAATAAAGTAAATAAAAAACTATTATATAACTAAAAGCATGAAAATACTTGTTTTTCTGGTCATGTCACTTACTATGTAATCGCAAGTGGGGCTAAAGGCGTTTGTTCCGCACACGTACATCATGCTGTCGTTCATTTGATGCAGCATCCGTACATAATTATGACAGTCGATCTGAAAAGGTAATCAGATTTTTGATATATAGAAAAGCAATAGTAATATCCCTTGTTTTTACGCTGATGTGTCAATGTGTCTTTGAGCATGTGTGGCAGTTACAAAGATCTTTACTCACGTCAGGATGTTTTCCTTTGGAGGTGCACGCCTTTTGTTTCTCTTCTGTAACCTTCCAAAGCACCTGATGGGTGGAGAGAAACCAATACAGACTATACAGATGTGCTATTTTGATACAGGGTGAAAGAATTCTATGTTGTTGCCAAGAGGTAAAGGAAAAGAAAATCGAACTGGCACCTTAGACTTGGCAACAGAGATATCTTTTATGTCAAGGGCGTAGACGGCCTCTCTCGCCCCCAACACCAACAAACCCAGATCCTCCCTAATCAGCATTGTGGAGTAATTCCAAATACCTTCCTCTTTAAACATGATCACATGGTTATCTACGGACAAAAACATAAATGCATGTAGAATAACAATGAGTTTTCTATTTGTCATTGAAACATACAAACAAGAGCATGGTCTAAATAGAGTTAAACTCTAAAGGAAGTGCTTAACCTTCAGAAGATGTTTGATCAGCAACCACAGGATGTCAAAGTAAATACTACATATATACTGTATGTTAACATATGTTAATTTTTCATACATTTGCTATAGTGCAACAGTGCTTGCCCCCTTTTTCAGCACCACTGGTTCTGGAAGTATTTTTTCAGTCACACTTTAGATTAGGGTCAAATTCTCACTATTAACTAGAACTTTTGCCTCAATAAACTCCTAATTACTGCTTATTAATAGTTAGTAAGGTAGTTGTTAAGTTGAGGTATTGGGTAGGATTAAGGGATGTAGAATATGGTCATGCAGAATAAGGCATTAATATGTGCTTTATATGAACTAATAAACAGCCAATATCCTAGTAATATGCACGCTAATAACCCTATACTAAAGTATTTTTTCCATTAATGCCAATAGGGATTTTAAAAAAAGTCTTAATTGAAGCATTATAAGCCATGAACCAAGCCAACCAGCCATGAGGTCAATCATAACATAACAAACTTTGATTTGAAGCAAAAAAGGACACAAAGGTACAAGCCTGTGCACTTAATGGCTTTAGTGAGGGAAAGAACTACAATCCCATAAAGCATTGAGAACAGTGTAATCAATTTAAAACGATAGAGATATATAAAACTACTCATTTAAAAATGTTGATTATAATTATAAAACCTTTTTTTTGTGCAAAATATTCATATTTAAGTATTTTGAGAGCATATAGGGAGATGCCATTGACTCGATTAAGCCATTTGCAGTGCTTCATGTGAGTGGGCGGAACTAAAAAGCTCTTTTGGTGCATTTTGCTAGTCACAAACTCTGATTGGTGGATTTTTCTATACAGCATCACAGGTTAAACACGTTTGTTTTAAAACCAAGTTGGAATAATGCAGGCTGACGGCTTCAACACAAGCAAATACTATTGATTAACAACATTGTAGCTCACAATAAGCCCGCCTTTAAAGGTTTAAAAGTTATCATTTAAAATACATTTCCCCAAGGAGAAAAATAATAGGATTTTATTTCTGGAACTGTTGCTCTCTATGGGTATTTTCAACCCTGTTACCAAAATTTGGGATAAATCTAAACACTAAAAACCTAGATTTTTCTAGAAATGCACATAAGAAATGTATTTTCAAGTAAAATTAAATAAATAAATATTTGTTTACATTCAAATAAATAGAGACAGAGCGTATTTAGAAGTTAGTTTTCCAAGTTTTCTAATACACTTTCTCATGATCATCACAGCAATTGAGTCCTCCTATTCTCTGAGTTCCTGACAAATATAACATGTCGCACTCTGTCTCAATTGCCTGTATCCACTTTTTTGTCCTTAAATGCTAGTTTTTTGGGTCAACAGCTTATAAAAACTTCTGGGTTTTTCGTTCGGGGTTTTTTAGCTTGTTTACTGTACACCTTGTCACATATCAGCTTTTATACATTGTTCTGTTTTTTGTTATAAGTCAAAAATGACAAGGAGGCCGCTTCACGCAATACGAAGAAAATTACCCCCCCCCCCCCCCCCCCCCCCGTTTTAAGAGAACCCGGTGGGCGTGGTCTCCAGATTATGACGCGTGTCGCTCTGTCTCTATGCCAGATTGTGTTGCAAATTAAACCCACTCAAAAGGTAACAGTTTGTTACCAAATTGATAAACTAGTAGTTACATGAAACCTACTTTTCATAAAGGAAAATATTTGATCAATTATTATTACAATAACAGGGTTGACTATTGAATTTGATGAATGTACTCAACATTACAATTTGTGAAAGAATTTGCATGTAATTATTTACTTGTCCTCCCACCATGTTGTAGAAACTAAAGGGTCCAAATTATGTTATTTCTTGGGTGTATATATATTAACTTTTTTGCTCACCCGCCACTGTGGCTAGTGGTTTTCTTTCGGAGTTACTTGCCACTCAGCATTTTCACTGGCCACAATTTTGACCGATACCATGGGGAAAAACTGCCATATAAATATTTGTAATATTATCTCATGATCTCATGAAACTCATCCCTTAGTAAACACCTTAACTTAAAGCTGCTTTACCTAAACATTCCTCGTATTACTGTATTTAACACCAGGAATTCAACGGTGACTCATTGTTGCCATATAAATATTTGTAATATTATCTCATGATTTCAATATAATTTGACAGCTGGTATATTAAGCTGCTGTCCCTTTAAGACCTGGTGCACGGACCCATAGCATACGCACTTTTAGCGCAAAATCTGCAGGAATAAGTATGTAACGTGGGAGCCCTTCAAATTAAGCACAATACGTGCAATCCCACACCAAAATTCAAGCCCTGTAACAACAAAAATATTCATCCGGAGCAAATAAAAATGAGTGAGTAAAGGGACGGGAATTATTTTTGGCTTAGAAATAAGATTACAATTAGTTAATCAAAAGTGTTACAACAATAAATTAAACGACGATAAAACTGTGATTTACATTGTCATATTTTTATTGTTAGATGCAGTCAGAGGTGTCAAAATCACCCTAATAAGTTGATGTGCAGGCATCCAATGTGTACTTTTAAGTTAGATTATAGTTTAAATGACCTTAATAGTTCAAAACATGAGATTTGTGTGCTGTATTTGCATATGCTAATGCTAATATTTAGCTCACAATTGTAAAGACTCTTACCTTCATACTGAATGGTTTTCCGGGGGGTACTATTTAGATTGCTCCATCCAGTGTAGGCACATGTCAGAAAGATGCCATGCAGAACGATGAAGAACAACAGAGGAGAATACATGGCTTTGTTCTTCACTTGAACAACAAAAAAACCTAAAAAATTATTACTTCAGTATTTAGCATATTTAATAATCAGCTCGTGTTTTTCCATAGTAGATTGGGCTATGTAGGTGTCCATATCCAACATATACGTTTATCATGCGAGAGTTTTTGTGGCCAAAAGTTGTAGTCCATGATGCAGGATGCTGAAGGAGTGGAAATAAACCTTCTCCACTGTCCCGTCTACATCTGTAGAACAAAAAAACAAACGTTAAACTGAGATCTATTTCAAAAGACACACATTCATTTGATCCCACTTCCCAAACACGAAGATTCACCTGAAGGCCTGTTCCTGCATGACGTGCACTGAACCATAGATTTCAACTGGAGGGTGACAATAGAAAACAAAATCCTCCACTTAAACTCATCCCTCAGTAAACTTTACCTAAACATTCCTCGTATTACTGTATTTAACACCAGGAATTCAACGGTGACTCATTGTTGTTGCACAAAAACAGCGACTTGACAGATCATAGCAATCATTTGTGGTTAAAAACAAGAAACACGAGTCGTTTTCCCACTCAGTTCGGGCTGGATGTGTGCAAGGAGGCAGGCTGAGGCATGTGCGGATTAGGGTACGAGGATACCTGAAATTGTTGATGCCTGAGGCTGAAAACTGAAAACGTACACCTCTGCGTGTTCGCGTGACACTACGTGCGATCATTCCCAACGTTTGACATGTTTGAAATGTTTACATTCAAACGAGATGCTCTTGTCTGCGTGTGCGATTGAGCAACATCTGAAAGATCAAGAGATGACGACCTGAGAATAAATGTAAAATAGCTCATTATTTGGAAGTCAGGCATGATGATAAGAGCTAGTTTTCTGAAGAAAACGTGAGTGCTTGCTTGTGCAAAAAAAAAAAGCGAGCATGATTTTTCTACTTTACCTAATTAGAATCAGTTATACTTGTTAGTCAAGCACAGTCCTAGAGGATTAATCAAATGACTCATTCTGATACTCATGACTTTAATGAGCGTTCATCCAATCGAATTATTGCTGAGTAAGAGCTTATCGAGAGAGCCTCTCCCACCTGTTCACATTCTCACAGGGCTGGTAGACTTAGGATGTCTGAAAACTTAGCAAACTGATTTACTGCATTTTTCCTTATCAAGCAATGACTTTGCAGGCAGTGTTTGCGTACGACGGTACCTCGCGAAAAACTGATGATAGGCTTCTGAGGCAGAGTTTAATGATCTACAGCAAAACAGAGCGAGCTTTGGTGATAAGATAACTAAGCAAATATTCAATTACTAGTACAATACTAATTTCTTGCAAGAAATGACATCAAAAGTGGAAAACATTTACACACAAACTGACCAGCAACCGCAACTTTCAGATGGCATTTTTATTTTTTTTTAGCTCAACTGTCACTGAATGGAACGCACAGGATTGTGGGTAGGGCTGTGTGATATTGAAGAAAAATGCGATATCCTTGTTCAATAATGCGATATTCGATATCCGATACGATATTGCTTTAAGTGTGTAAAATCTATTTAAATTATATTTGTAAAAAAATATTTAAAAACTGAGAATGATACCATTCATCGCTACAACTTCTGAAAGTGACCAGCAGTGTTTTAGCAAAAATTCATGTCACAAATCTGACAATATAATTTTAACATCAATGTAAACAAACAAAACATGTAATGCCAATAAATACCAAAAACTCTTTGACTTGGTAATATATAGTTATATCAACCTAAAACGTGTCAACCTAAAACGTAACATCTAGGGGTGGACGATTATTTTAGTTTCATTTATCTTTTTTATTAAAAATAAGAACTAAAAACAGTAGTCTTCACATGAATTAAATATGCACTGATACATAATAAAGCTACAAAGGTTATTCAGCCAAGAGCACTGAGTGATTTTCTCATTTTCTTTTGTTGTTTGACAGACAGTGGCAGGTTTACTGTATTAACAGGCTGTCACATTAAGACCTAATGCACGGATCCTATTGACACACATTCGGTTTCTTTCCCCAACTGATATGTTTATATGAATAGACGGCTCATCAAGACGGCTATTTTGACATAACTGTGTGTATTTGACAGTTTGAGTGTGTAACAAGCAGTGTTAATTTCGTTGATGAATAATTTGTCATAATTGTCGTTAACAACCTTTTTTCACTGATGAAAACGAGACGATAACTAAATAAAAACTAGTGTTGGATGACAAAAACTATGACGAAAATCAACTGTCATTTTCGTCAACAAATAAAAACGAGACGAAAATGTTAGGGAGGGTCGATTAGGGAAGAGATCCAGTCAGAACTGATGTCCTGTGTAACAGATGCGCACATTTGATTTGGACGTGCTGATCTAACCGCTGTTCTACAGGCTCACGCATCCCCAATCCAGCGCTCCAGAGCGGGTCACAATCAGTGAATAGTGCACATTTATGCCAGGCAATTGTTTATGAACTAATGCTGATGAATAAGGACAATGTTTACTTTACGATGTTTATATAGTAATATGTTTTAGACGGTTGTAACAATTGTATCTCATCTGAACTTGAAAGAGCAGCTGCAACTGCAACAGAGGCGCAAACATTTCAAAATAAGAGTCCCGGTGTGTTTTGAGCTTGTTTAACATTAAAAGTCACGCGTTATATATTCGTTTTTGGTTACACAATAAACTGTATTTAATTTAATTCCCATTTAATTTATAGTCAGGAGGAAAGACCAGTATTTGACACATATTCAATAAAGTATCAGGTTATAATAGTTAACTAAAATCATTTAAAAAAACTTCATTACTTGAAATTAAATAAATGTTAACTGAAATAAAATAAAAAATAATAATAATTATTTGAAGCTTTATCTTAACCTGATATGGCCTACTGACTAAAACAGAAATAGAAAGTTATAAAAACTATATAGCTGTTTTTAAAAAACAGACAAAAAAGTGAATTGAGCTCTTTTTTGAGTATTTGTAATGTATGTCAAATACAAAATGATGTCAAAATGTCAGTTCAAGTGACAGTCGGTTATGTAATGCTTAAATGCTTAATGGATTACAATTGAACTAAACTCATTAGATTTTAGGAGACTAAATCCAACTGTAATACAACTGTCCTGATTTTATATATATATATATAATATTTTAAAATGTTATAAATGTCTTAAATTTTAATTACTTATTATTTAACACATTAATTAAAAAAAATTGCCTAATCCATGCACACACACAAAAAAAAACATGAAACAGGAAGTGATATCAGTGACAGCTCATCTAAAGACCCTGATGACATGTCGAGGGAATTACACAGATTAGAGCTAAAAAATCTATTTAATATCTCCCGTGTCATACTGTCATTTGGCACATTTAGCAACTGGTAATTCCAGCTTCAGGTATAAATAGAGGCCTTTTTAATTGAACTGTAAGATCATGGTTCCTGAGCATTCAAATGGTTCAGGTTGAACTGACAGACACACGCTTTGTAATTTATTAACCTGCAGCCTTCCAATGACACTCCATGTGTCACACACATTGCACAACACTCTTACGTTGGAAAACACACCCAGTTTGGCCTTTGTTCATTTCACTAAAACAAATACGCTTTATAACTGTGAATGCTGGAGGTGGCATTCATCATCAGCTTAAGATTAGAGCCCTTTGTACAACAACAACAACATGCGATTGTGGCACTTCTATAGCATATATTCACAAGCCAAGACAATAACAAAATTGTGCTTAAACTAAAAGTACAGGTAAGTGAGTAGGTGCAACATATGAAGACCTGGGTAAACAGATGGGTGTAAAAAAAAAAAAAGGAACATTCCCTTCTAGCGTTCAGGCAAGTCAGAGCAGGACTTGAGAAGCTGTGAAGATGTTGAGTTGTTTTATGTGTGATGTGTCACTTACAGTAGCAATGAGAAGAACACTCAAAATAAAATCCTCTTTATCTGCAAATTTTGGTTCCATGAAGAACTTTTTACATCTATGGAACATTTCCATTCCACAAAAGGTTCTTAAAGGTTTTTTAGATGAATAAAACGTGAATAAAAGGTTCTTAGGGAACCAAGATGTGAAACCCCCATTTTGGAACCTTAATTTTTAAGAGTGCACCTGGAGTCACATTTAACATGTCTATTTCATCACATTAGATCACAAAATATGAAACAAATGCTTTTGTGATTTTCTTTTCCCGAGTTATTTTTCCATTGACATTTAATCAACTAGTGATTTTTGTTAATGCATTAAGTCAGTTTAACCAAAAGTTAAGATTAACCAAAGGTGAATTTCATCACATTAACTATGCGTTTGACAACCCCATTTTAACATTTTTAATCATTTAAAGCGCTTTAGATATTTGCTTGTGTTATCATTTCGTTCTTTAATATTGATGCCACTTGTATCTTGGAATAACATTTAAACATTTAAAGAAAGGGTCCAAATACTTGTGGAGCCATGTTGTCGTTTCTCTTTTCCTTGATCAATAATACATTTAGTCTTAGTAAATTCATGTTAAAGTACACATGGATTCACAGTGAACCCTGTTTAAACTATGAACAAGCTGAGCACCTTTAGCGCCTAATTAAGCATTTAAGTTTTCTTCTACTAAATTAGCCTAAACAAATATTATTACAACTCGCCCAAAAACATAAATCAACCTACCAGAGATGCCAGAAATGCTCTTGAATGGCTGAATAAATGTCGCTCATGAATATGTGTATTCAGTCAGCAACCTGTCGCTCCGAGTGAAGCTACTGATTCGAGTCTGACTGGGTGCGTCACGTGACCCAACCCACACCAGCGACTGCCGCATCCTGCTCATGAATCACCTGTTGACAGGGCTCTCAAGTTTTGAACTGAGTTCAGAGAGAGATTTTGGCGGCGGGGGTTTGGGTGGGCACGGGGTTCTGATCTGAAAAATGACAAATCGTATCAATAAAAACATTTAATTCAGCATTTCTTAGTGTGTGTGTGTGTGTGTGTGTGTGTGTGTGTGTGTGTGTGTGTGTGTGTGTGTGTGTGTGTGTGTGTGTGTGTGTGTGTGTGTGTGTGTGTGTGTGTGTGTGTGTGTGTGTGTGTGTGTGTGTGTGTGTGTGTGTGTGTGTGTGTGTGTGTGTGTGTGTGTGTGTGTGTGTGAGAGAGAGAGAGAAATGTGAAAACCTTTGGCCTAGGCTATTTCATTATATTTTATCCAGACAATGCACAGTAGGCAATTATTGCATTTGTCTATTTCAAAGATGTCAGAGAGGAGGCAAATGGCAAATTAATATTTCATATTTTTTTTTCTTTCCTTTTATTTCATTTCCTTCTGAATCAGAACTAAGGGCTCGACATTAAGCCTGTTCACATGCTGTCCTTCAGACAAATAAATCTGTCATTCACTTGTCCGTGTAAAACATTTGCTTGTCCAGAAGTTTGTTTTTTTTGTGTGTTGTAAATATAATTTATTCTGAAGCAATATTCTCACCTTTGTTCAATCAGCTTTGACATATTTAAATCTGCATATTTGTGATATTTTTACCTTTTATGAAGGGCATTTTTTCCACAATCTTGTTAAATATAAGCTATGCTTCAGCTTTCATTTTATATTTTTAAATTTGATCTATAAATTAAATTAGAATAAGACACTATAGGGCAGTTACCAATCAAATGAAATAATTTACACTGAAAAGTGTTATGAGATTGTTTTACATATTTTTGAATATACAAATAAGAAATGTTGGAAAGATGAGAAAAACTGATGCTGAATAACTGGGAAACATTCTCTAACAGTTGTCATTGTATGTGTCAAACAAGTTGTGAATTTGTTGTAACATTAACAGGAGATCATGACTTACTCTGTGCTCAAAGTAATGCTCGGAGCTCCAGTGGTTTTAAAGGTCCCGTTCTTCGTGTTTTTTTTTAAGCTTTGATTGTGTTTACAGTGTGCAATATAACATGTGTTCATGTTTCGCGTGTAAAAAACCCCCAGTATTTTTCACCCAATGTACTCATCTGTACACCGCTGTTTTCACTGTCCTGAAAACGGCTGATGAGTTCCTTGTTCTATGAAGTCCCTCCTTCAGAAATACGTAACGAGTTCTGATTGTGCCAGCGGTTCCCGTGTTGTGATTCGACAGCAGCTTAGCGCACGTGGAAAGGTCACGCCTCTTAACGGGAGATATATATGCGCTTAATGATCTCTACCGTGTCCCTGGGAAAGCCAAACAAAGGTGATTTGACTCCGGGATGAAAATAACAGCGTCTCGACGACATGGCGACAAACACACTCAAACGCAACAATTCCTTTTCTCCATGCGACACGTCCTCTTCTCCACGTGGGACAGCAACAAGACCACGCCCCCTTTTTTCGAGTATTCTTGTGGGCGGAGGTTAGTCTGTTCTACTGTTCTACTGACGTAATTAATGAAGGAAGTACCAGGATGTAGTCCAAGCCAGCCGTTCGCTGTAGGCTTTGAAAGGGAACTTCTGTTAAATAAAATATCTCGCTTGGCATTGAACTTTGAGCTTTATAATTTTACAGGTATTATTTATGCTCTAACAGCAACATTACACACTAACTAAAGTTTGAACAATGGGATCATGAAGAACGGGACCTTTAAACGAGGATGATGGTGAACAGTTCCAGGATATGCTTTTTTTTTTCACTGGTTGTTGCGTTAAATCTTACCCAGATACATTAGTGCTATTCTCTGATTGGCTATTGTGTAGCCTCTTTCTTTTTTTTGATTGACTGATAACTGGCAGCCTCGACTAACTACAGGGGAGACGCGCTTGATTCCTGCCCGGTTCCATAGAGAGAGCGGCGCGGCCAGATACATTTTGGGCGCTGCCGCATATTAAATATATGATAAATAGTTTTTCTGCGAGAAATACAATGTGTGGCGGGAGTGCGTGACAAAAGACCGAAATGAGTGACTGTCATGCTCAATGCGTGACACTTGAGAGCCCTGTGTTGATGTTGTAGTAGCTATTAAAGATGAGCTGTGCACTTTTCACGTGCTATCGGAATTGTCGTAAATACGAGTTTCCTAGTCGGAAATTGGTCATGAATCGCCCTCTCAAGTCAATCACTGGGAAACTCGGAGCAAATTTTAACAACCGAGTTTCCGAGTTGGGCGTGTCATCAACTTTAATTTAAAGGTCCCGTTCTTTGTGTTTTTTTGAAGCTTTGATTGTGTTTACAGTGTGCAATATAACATGTGTTCATGTTTCGCGTGTAAAAAAACAGAATTTTTCACACAATTTACTTATCTGTATACCGCTGTTTTCACTGTTCTAAAAACGGCTGATGACTTCCTTTATTCTATGAAGTCCCTCCTTCAGAAATACGTAACGAGTTCTGATTGTGCCAGTGCTTCCCGTGTTGTGATTTGACAGCAGCTTAGCGAACGTGGAAAGGTCACGCCTCTTAACGGGAGATATATGCGCTTAATGATCTCTACCGTGTCCCTGGGAAAGCCAAACAAAGGTGATTTGACTCCGGGATGAAAATAACAGCGTCTCGACGACATGGCGACAAACACACTCAAGCACACCACTTCCTTTTCTCCACGCGACACTTCCTCTTCTCCACGTGGGACAGCAACAAGACCACGCCCCCTTTTTCGCGTATTCTTGTGGGTGGAGGTTAGTCTGTTCTACTGTTCTACTGACGTAATTAATGAAGGAAGTACCAGGATGTAGTCCAAGCCGGCCGTTCGCTGTAGGCTTTGAAAGGGAACTTCTGTTAAATAAAATATCTCGCTTGGCATTGAACTTTGAGCTTTATAATTTTACAGGTATTATTTATGCTCTAACAGCAACATTACACACTAACTAAAGTTTGAACAGTGGGATCACGAAGAACGAGACCTTTAATCATGGCGGAGGGGAGAATGATTGCTGCTGTGGCTGGTATTATTTATTGTTTTTTTTCCACAAGAGCTACAAATCCTGGTATTTTCGTTAAAGCAGTAAAAATTTACATGAATAACAATTTGACGTACTGTAGGCTAAAACCCAGCAAAAATGTCCTGTATTTGACTGAAATTCCAGATTCCAGACAAATTGCTCCGGAATATCCATCCATCCCTTCTAGGAGACTAATAAAAAAAATTTGTAACATCAAGTAATCTAATGAGTCATATCATTGTTATATTTTCCAAGCATTGATTTTAGACTGGGAGGAAATTCTGATTAATCATCATACATCACTTGCTATATTTCAGCTACAATTTATACTTGTACTGTCTATTGTTCTTGAAAATACTTCTTACTTTTTATGCGTTACTCGTAACATCAAAAACATAATCTGATTATGTAATGCATGTTACTTGTAATGCGTTGCTTGTTACATCAAAAAGTAATCTGGTTATGCAATGCATGTTACTTTTTATGCGTTACTCGTAAAATCAAAAACGTAATCTGATTATGTAGTGCATGTTACTTTTAATGCATTACTACTCATAAAATTCAAAAAGTAATCTGATATTGTAATGCATGCTACTTTTAATGCCTTACCACTCGTAACATTAAAAGAGTAATCTGATTATGTAATGCGTGGTATTTTGTAATGTATTCCTTGTTACATCAAAAGTAATCTGATTATGCAATGCATGTTACTTTTTATGCGTTAATCGTAACATCAAAAACATAATCTGATTATGCAATGCATGATATTTTTTATGCGTTACTCGTAGCAACAAAAACAAAATCTGATTATGCAATGCATGTTACTTTTTATGCGTTACTCGTAGCATCAAAAACATAATCTGATTATGCAATGCATGTTACTTTTTATGCGTTAATCGTAACATCAAAAACATAATCTGATTATGCAATGCATGATATTTTTTATGCGTTACTCGTAGCAACAAAAACAAAATCTGATTATGCAATGCATGTTATTTTGTAATGTATTCCTTGTTACATCAAAAGTAATCTGATTATGCAATGCGTGTTATTTTGTAATGTATTCCTTGTTACATCAAAAGTAATCTGATTATGCAATGCATGTTACTTTTTATGCGCTACTCGTAACATCAAAAACATAATCTGATTATGCAATGCATGATACTTTTTATGCGTTACTCGTAGCAACAAAAACGTAATCTGATTATGTAATGCATGTTACTTGTAATGTATTCCTTGTTACATCAAAAGTAATCTGATTATGCAATGCATGTTACTTTTTATGCGCTACTCGTAACATCAAAAACATAATCTGATTATGCAATGCATGATACTTTTTATGCGTTACTCGTAGCAACAAAAAAGTAATCTGATTATGCAATGCGTGTTATTTTGTAATGTATTCCTTGTTACATCAAAAGTAATCTGATTATGCATTGCATGTTACTTTTTATGTTACAACTCATAACATTAAAAAAGTTATCTGATATTGTAATGCATGTTACTTGTAATGTGTTGCTTATTACATCACTGTCACATCAACATTAATGCATTAAGTGTTAAATGTTCAAGAAAACATTCTAAAAATGTGCATCCAAAAACACCACAAATTTGACCTTTGATTACTTCAATTTATTAAGACTTAATTGGTGATATTTTCGTTTGACGGGACATATGGTCATGAATATTCAAGAGTCTCTTTTTTTAATTAGAGGCATTTTTGAGTACTAGAAACCTTCTAGAAAATTGCACTTTTTCCTAGTCACTACTACAATTTTAGTATGCATTGTTGCATACGTTCATGAAATACAGATGAATGGATATCATAGCTAATGCCAAAGAATAATCAGCAAGCTGCAAATGAGGCCATGCGAAATTTATTGAATGCAATTGAAAGAACATGTCATTAGAACAATATGACAGCACAGCACCTGAAAGAAAAGAGAGAGACGTGCTGGAGAGATCAGAGAACACACACTGTACAGTTTTCTATCGTGCTCATTTACAGTTAAACCCTCGTTAGAGGCCCAAAATGGCCAAATTATAATTCCGTTTACAGTAGTACCTTTCTAATGGTTTAAAGATGGCATCCTAACAGGCTACTTTGTATTCAAGGCTGTGCGCATTATTTACATTCAAAACACAGACACGTCACTCGAACTACTCAATAGATGTTTGTATGTGAGAACAGGTGTGCATGTTTATGTTTCAAGAGGCAAGCACCAAAAAGAATGACATTTTTTACAATTCCTACTCAAACAAAAGGAAGGCTGCTGTTTTTCGTCAGGCAACAAAAGCCCCTACCCGTATACAGCCACATTTTCCTTTAAGACGATTGAAGGTGCGGTCACATTTAGCTGCATTGTTCTTCGAAATTTTGTTATTTTAATAGGTATTTCCGAGTTTGGTGATTTTGCAAAGATGCCCCCATGCAGAGTTGCTCACGCAAATTCGCAGCTTTGACCAAAAAAAAAAAAATTCTGCCTGGTTTTAAAGTGACTTCTTTGTGAGCTGTGCTTCATGCATCGCTACACTATTGACAATGGACATTTTTGGACCTAAAGTTCGCTAATATGATGGCACCTTACGGGGAATGCTAACAGACTGAGATTTATAACGTCTTAAAATGCCACACAGACTCCAGGCGTACAAAATGTGGCATGTTTTGACCTCTTCAACAAATCAACATTTTTTTAAAAATCATTTTCAAATAATTTACCATTCGAATGATTAAGCCCTCAGTCGCAAAACACGGAATTGTCTCCAACAATCTGGTAAAATATCATTTGGTAAACTGCTTTTAATAGTTCTGCGTGACCCAGGACAGGGAAATACTTCAGATCAGTCGCCACAAGCATTCATAACAGTACAAAAGTATTGAAAATGGAATTACTCCAGCATATCTTCAACTATGGAAATATCGTTGAAACAATTCAGTCCACCATAATCCACCTGATTTTTTAATCGCACCAACCATAAAAAAACTCACATAACAAAAAGGTTGGCTTTTAACCCCTAGTCTTATTTAAGACCTTTTATGAAAGATAAATATTGATTAAATAGATCATAATGCTGAACATTTCCTTCAGTCGGTCAACCCCCCCAAATATATATATATATATAAAAAAAGCAAATACACCTACAGGAACGAATTGAAACGAATTCACAATCCTGCTGTGAATGCCATTAGATAACGTTGAAACCCATCAAAAGTGGGTTCGGCCTGAAAACAATACCCCTCACTGCACATTAGCACACTGGTTAATGAATACTAGATATGACAGGATTTCCTTGCAATACTAAACTGTAATAATCACAAGCTATGCATGTGAGAACCTTTCCATAAGCAGCCAGCCATACAATCATATCAGGACAGTCATAGAAAATACATCAAATTAAAACGAGATTAAAATATAGACAAAAAAAGGCCACACGTCAACATATGTGCGAGATTTCTGTACAAACTAAGAACATTCAGTGCTTTAGTGTACCAAGTTAAAACAACAGGTCATCCATGATAACGTTTCATTATTTTGGCACATTTAAATAAAAACGACACGTACACGGTGCAGTAAAACAACTTGAATCAGACAGTCTTGGGTGTTAGACACATGAGTTTGATCCATTTGCCACCCCGTAGAGTTTTACATTCCAGTTGTGCATAATTTTCGCAAACTTGTGTCCGGACGACAACTGACGGAAGAGTGTAAAAAGTGTTGTAGGATTCGAATATGTACAAACAAGTGCATTGAGATTGTGTACATCCGGCGTGGAGAAACACTAGGATTTTATGGCCGCTACTTTCTTCGGTGTTCCTGGTTTTTTGGTCTGCCACAGGTGGCTTTGGATCGTGATGGCGTCGACATTTGCAGACATGGTCTTGGCTGGGATTTGGCTGAACTGCTTCCTGTCTGAGTTGTACTTGTAGAGACCGTCGATCATCTTGCGTGAGATGGTTTTAGGACCGATGCCGGCCAACTTGCTGGTCTCCTCCGTTTCGGGGCAGTACGTGTAGAGAGAGCGAAACTGGCAGCCAGAATCCCGGAATAGGATCAAGAAGTTGTTGGCCCCTGATTTCTCCATTTCCTTGAGAAAACAAATACATATAATGAATAAAACTTAAAATATAGTATAAATGTAATAAAAATGAACACATGCTTACCTCCAAAATCTTGTTTTTCTGTCCCTCGTTGACTTTGCCAGCCAAACAGCAATGTGCCAAAGCATTCTGAATCATATGCTTATTTGACTTTGCGCTGGGCTCTTTATATAATTTAGGACCTACGGCAAAGATATAGAGGGGGTGTTATGTAATGTCATAGTTTAATATAATATAATCATTTATTGTACCATCTGAGTCTGCTGTTGACCCTCCAGTCCTCTAGACGGAGCCATCACCTGAAGTTTTGAGTATGTTTAATACAAAATATAAGTAGCTGTCCGAAATCGCATATTTCCCTACTATATAGTCGGCGAAAAACAGTATGTGACAAAATAAGTATGTCCCAATTCACAGCACTCATAAAAGAGTAGGCAAAAAGTACCCGCATGACCTACTTCTTCTGGCGAGATTCTTAAAGGGTTAGTTCCATAGATATCCATAATAAAGTCTAGTGCTGGCCAATGGAGGTCGACGTCCGCACCTGGCGGCCATCTTGTCACAGGCAGTAACATTGTTTTCATGGGTGCTTGCACTTTTTAAATAACCATAACTTGCTCAATTTTCTACCGAGTTTCAAACTGTTTGGTTTGTTATAAACGTCAGAGATGTAGTTATGACACTGCATACTTATGAAAAATTATTCATAATTTGTTCAAGCATCCATACTTATAGCCACGTTAATAACGTTTGTAAGAAACCAAACCATTTGTAAATCCGTCAAGATTTCAGTGAGATAAGAGTATTTGTGTTCATGCAGATCACTCGCCTTACATCAGGTACCACAGAGCCTACTTTTATGGATTTTATGTGACAAGATGGCCGCCGGTGATGACGTTAGAGACTCCGCCGTAAGACATATCTATGGTTAGTTCACCCAAAAATGAAATTTAGCCCATGATTTACTCACCCTCAAGCCATCCGTTATCTTAGTCATATTAAACAAGTCCTGGCCCTTCCAAGCTTTATAATGGCAGTGAATTGTTGGTTAGTTTTTGAAGTCCATAAAAGTGCATCTATCCATCATATAACTGCTCCACACGGCTCCAGGGGGTTAATAAAGGTCTTCTGAAGCGAAGTGGCACATTTATGTAAGAAAAATATCCATATTTAAAACTTTATAGACTAAAAAAAAAACTAGCTTCCGGAGGTCAGCGGTACGCAAGTCAACTTATGGAGACAGAGTAACCCTTGACGCATCTGTATTGACAAACGTAAAAGCGCAGAGAATAGAGCAAAACAAAACACCGGTCATGAAATAGTAGTCTAAAACGAGAATTTTTAAAGAGAAATGGCAGAGAATTTCGATATAAGAAAAAGAGGGGCTTGAGTTTGTTGCCCAGCCCTATCAGCGAGAGACGTCAAAGCTTGCGGTGCTCCCGTACATCACGTCAAGGGTTACTCTTTCTCTTTAAGTCGACTTACGTACGCTGACCGTCAGAAGCAAGTTATTTTAGTCTATAAAGTTTTAAATATGGATATTTGTCTTACACAAACGAGCAAAAGGCCTTTATTAACCCCCCGGAGCCATGTGGAGCAGTTATACGATGGATAGATGCACTTTTATGAACTTCAAAAAACGAACCAACAAGTCAATGCCATTATAAAGCTGGGAAGAGCCAGGACTTTTTAAACTCTGATTCTGTTTGTCTGAAAGAAGAATGTCATATACACCTAGGATGACTTGAGGTGAGTAAATCGTGGGCTAATTTTCATTTTTGGGTGAACTATCCCTTTAAGTGTGCATACGATGGACATTTTACTATCCCATGAGGCCTCAGGAGAGGATTTGTGAATGGCGGTGACACCACGACACTGGTAGGTCACATGATAATGACAACATGGCGAATGTTGATTACATTCATACTACACACATTCATACTATATAGATAGAGTAATTACTAATAAGTACCTACTCAAGAGAGTAAGTGATTTCAGATATAGCCCAAATGTTTGGTCATTTCGAAAAACGTAAATGTTGAGAACTCAGAACTATTATACAGGCGATAGCTCCCTCTGGTGGATTGGTGGTGGAGCTGCAGCTGTAGTATTTTAACCTGTGTATTCGGTGTTGGACGTTAATGAGGATGTGGTGGAACCATTCTCCCAGTCTTTCTCTCCGTTACGACTGCTGGAGCGAGTCGGTGACAGGCAACCGTCTGCTGAGTCAGGCCTACTGGGATGACATGATAAACTCAGTTTTCATACAAACTCTGACAGGAACAGTGCTGATACACCTAACAACAAATCCTGCTCTCATGCAAAATCAGGCAGTGAGGTCTTTGTGACCGAATCATAACATTGTGTTTTTTATGTACTTATTTAAATTTCATTGTTATAAGCATCAAATGAAACAACAAAAATAAAACAAATATTAAATGCACATTAAGATCAGGAACATGTATTAGTTTTAACTAACATTATTGAAGGCGCTAAACAAGTCTCTTGCGAAAGTGTCAAAAGCAGTTTTTGCGGTTTCAGTGCCATTCAATGCAATTGTGAGGGTTAGTGACCTTAAACCAATGCTTGTTTAATAATGACAAAATAAAACAAAAAAAGCAGTGATGGGTGAACCATAATAGCCATCTTTATTGTTCAAAGACTGGGGATCATTCCTCGTGTTGCTGCCAAGCTCATAGCAAAACAGGATGTTCTTCTTGAACAGAAGCTGAATGCATAAAGAGTCTTATCCAACTAAGACTGACCTTCTATTTCTCACATGAGGAGAGCTCAAAAAGAAGAAAAGACTGCCAGATGCTAAGCTATTGCTTCTAAGAAGCAAGAACATTCAAGAATATAAAGGAAAAATACAGAGAATCCAAAGGATACTGGGTTAGTATTGTACAATACAGTTAGAGAAGAATATACAATTGCAGGGAAACAGGAAATAAACATTTTCTCATTCAATTGACTGCTTAAAGTGCCTCTTACCTGGGTGTTTTCCTATCCGAGTTGACACTGTCATTATCTCCAAGAGACGCCAGAGACAGGCTGGACACTGAAAAAACACGAGGTCGTGAACCTGGATGCAAAACAACATGGGACAGGGCCCACAGTTACACAAGACAACAGCAAGCCCACCAAACTTTGTGTTACCCTCATAACAGTACAGCTCTCTTTAATGATGTAGCTAAATGGCCTCTCCAACTCCTTCAAACTGTTTAAACTCATACTAAAGTGTTTATGTATATTGTATTCATGAAGGAGCTGTAACATTTACTTTAAATCTGTCTTGTACAGTAGGATGTGTCCAAATAATTAGAACAAAATAATTAGAACGAATGCTTAATTAGTTCAACCACTTAGTTACATTAGTTAGAAAATGATTAAATTGGTTAGAATAGATATTTAAAGCAAGTGAAATGTTATAGTACTTGTTAGAAGGAAATACAGAGGGATGCAGTGAGCTGGACAGGGAAAGGCTGAGAGTAGCACAAAGCATACAGTGCCGGGCTTTGCCAGTAGGGGGCGCTCGCCCTTTACCTGCCGTGGCCCTGACAGGAGTCCTGGGGGACTCCATCACATCTCTATGGATGGACTTGGGCCTTGGTTTCCTCTGCTTGGCCCCCGTAGGCCGCGGTTTGACAAGCGTGTCCATGTCCTCCATAAGCTTCAGCTGTTTTCTCCTCAGGTACTCCTGCTTGATAAATTCCCGCCGGGCTTTGTCTTCTTCCTTCTTCATGCGGTCTTCCTCTGCTTTCAGCCTGTGGAAGGACACAGATATTTAAATCAAGAACGAGGGGGATAAGTTTAGACTTAGGGATTGACAGATGGGCTGGCTGTTACCTGGCCTCCTCTTTCTTTTGCTCAAGTTCCACCTCCAGCTGTTGTTTCCTCTGCTGGCTCTCCCGTTCTCTTCTCAGCCTTTTCTCCAGAAGTGCCGCTCGTTTCATGGCCATGCTGCCCTCTCCTTTCATGTCATCCTGGAAGCATAAACACATTATCAGATCTGACATCATTTTATTGTCTTTTTATGTTCAGGTTTTTGTTCAGTATCTGAAGGCAGTATACTGATGTTGATATAGTTTGAATAAACCAGATACGGTACACTGCTCAGACTCCCTGCAGAATGCTAACATCATAAAATAAATGATTTATTTCCCTCTGTTTCTTGACCTAGATCCAACAGCTACACTTTCCAGTGATCTGTCCTAAACTAACCTCCTTCTGCGACTGTACACGCTAAGAAAAATTCAGATATTAGTCACACCACAGCATTTTCCTGAACTAAAGCTAAGGTAATACAGCATTTTGGGTTCTAACTATGGTCAACTATCTAAATCAACCCGATTTTTTAAAGTTTCTTTATAAAATGTGACTGGCACTGCCACCGCAATGCTAGAGTGTTCTTGATAAGTTGCTAGGGCATTGTTAGCTGGTTGATAATGTGTTCTGTTTTGTTTTAGCTCATTTGTAGGTGTTTGCTAAGGTTCTCTGGGTGGTTGCTTACTAGCTCAGAACATGTCCTACTCCAAAGTCTAGAAAATCGATATTCCCAACAAACATAATTTGAAGATTCAATCATGTTCGTAGCCCAAATAGTGTTGGACAAGATACCCCTGGTGAAAAATCCAGCATTGCTAGTCACCAGTATGTTTTGCAGACTGGGATCAGCATGGGATGCTGGTTTGTTGGTCTCCAGAATGGGAAGCAGGAGTGCTGTTGGACCAGCTAAATCAGCTCAGTTATGCTTGAGAACAGCATGACTATGCTGGTCCACCAGCTAGAGCAGCACCATATCAGCTCTAATCAGCATAAACCAGCCTAGACCAACTTGGAATTCATGCTGGTTTATGCTGGATTTTTCAGGAGGGACGTAATAGTGATAGTAATAGTATTAGTGACGCTTGCTACCAAGCTTCTTAAATCTACAGCCGGGTTCCTCAGATCTAGCCCTGGAGGGCCACTGTCCTGCAGAGTTTAGCTCAAACCATGCTCAAACTCACTTGCCTGCAATTTACTAGTAACTCTGAAGACCTTGGTTAACTTGTTTGGGTGTGTTTGGTTAGGGTTTGAAATAAACTCAGCAGGGCAGTGGCCCTCCAGGGCGAGATATGAGGAACCCTAATCTACAGGATCCTTTGACATTCAAATCTACCTTGAAGAAGAATCCACGGCAAATTTTCTGCTCATCGTCCTGATTCTCCCCTGAAGTCTCCTTTTCGCCTTCCTCTTCTAACGCCTGTCCATCCAGAGGCTTGAGAACAGACAGTGGAACCTCAATCAAATTTTTGTTGGTCTGATGGGCAATGTCAACTGGTTCGGTGGGAGTGACAATAACGGTCTCCATTACGATCTGCGACAAGACTTCTGACACACTAGATTCCACTGCTGGCTTAACCTTCAACTTTTCCCTTTCTTCTGTTAGTTTGTTCTTTTTGCTCTCCCCTCCCTTATCTTCTGGCTCCTCAGCACTCAAGTCTTCTGTTACTGCCTGTTGGGTTTCTTTGGTTGGGGAGGTGTTAGTACCAGAATAACATTCAATAGACAATGACTCAAGACCTTGTTCAATGTCCTTGTCTGTGGTTTCAGCTCCTGATGGTGGTTTCTTCTCACTTCCCAAATAAGAAAACGAGCAGGACACGGACTGAGAAGGGGAGAACCTTCTGAGGCGTGGGATGCTATCCACTGATTGTGGAACCGTCAAGACTCGGTTGAAGGGAGTGATCTTTAGCTCACTGGGTCTGGGTGTCCTTGGTGTCTTGGAATGGAAAGAAGCGGACTTCCTCTTAAGGTTTGTAGGGGAATGGTGTGTAGCTCTAGGGGAATCTGCAGGTGAGGGAGATCCAGAAGAGCGTGCCCCACTCCCTCTGAGCTCCCGCACCTGCTTTTGTGGCGAAGGTTGAAGTGGTGACACAACCCAGGCCTGTTGTTCTCGCATCTGCATAATTACCTCCTGCTGCTGGGCCAGTCGCTGCATCTCAGTCTGCAAGAAGCTCAGGGAAGCATTGAGCTTCTCAATGGAGCGCGTATATTCCATCAGGTCTGCCTCACATGTGCCATCCTCACCCGCAGACTTAAGCGGAGACTTGTCAGGTTGGGGTGTCTCCGCTGGCGTCTTGCTTCCCTCTGAGCTGGGAGTGTCCTCCTGAGATGGTGAGGTGCCATCTACTCCTTTCCTCTTGACAACTTTGAGGAAAGCACTCTTTCCCATCTTTTGACGGTGTCGCGTAAAGGCCGCCTCCACTTTCTTCTTCTGGGCTTCAATGGCTCGACGCTTCTCCTCAAGTCTCATGCGTAGTTGAACCATTTCTGCAGCCATGGCCTGGGCTGGGTCCTTGAATGGCTGGTGTGCAGGGCTGATATCAGGCGAAGGGGCCCAGGAGACAGAGTGAGGAATGCCAAGATCTGAACCATCTGGTGTTGTTCCCTGGGAAGCACCACCTTTGGCCTCCCCATTTGTATTCAGTTTACGAAATTTCTGCTCCGCAAAGCTGGTCATCTTAATCCCAGGTGCAAAAGCAGGGGTTGGGATACTTCCAGCAGGGGACTTGGCGCTAAGGTTGCTGGGACATGGGCTAATAGAGCCTTGGCTATGGCAAGCTTTTGCCTCAAAGTCTTGATCTGTGTCAAGATCCATGCTGACAGTACAATCCTTAAGGGATGAGTCCTCATCTAAAGTCTCTTGGATGTCCTCTGTCCGCACATGGATGCCAGTGTCTACTTCAGTGGTGGATGAGCTAGCAACCCCTTTGAATGATTCTGAAACTGAGTCTAGCTCGCCATCCTTTGCTTTGGGGTTCAGTTCACTTTTATTCTGAAGGTGAAGAAAGAAGCCCTCACCGGCTGCATGGGCCCTGGGGCTCTGTGATTGCTTCTTTGAGTTGTGGATGATCTCAAGAGCCTCTTCGATGCTAGGTGGCCCTGATCCATTTAGACGGCTGTTATGATTCCCTGACTGGCTGTCAGGACAGCCTTCTTCCTCAATGTCCATGTTCTTGCCATTGACAGGCTGAAAGGACAGATTTCTCTTGATACCCCTTGTCCCATGGGGCATCTTGAAACCAAAACCTTCAGTGCTGGCAGACCGAGTCATTCCTCGGCCAGTAGGTGTTTGATTGGTGCACTCTTTATCAAGTGGTATTTCAAAGGACACACCCTGAGCAGCAGACCTGCAGAAAGAAGACAGGATGAGGTAACACTTTAGTTCAGGGTCCAATTCTCACTATTAACTAGTTGCTTATTAGCATGCATATTACTAGGATATTGACTGTTTACTTATAAAGCACATATTAATGCCTTATTCTGCATGACTATATTCTACATCCTTAATCCTACCCAATACCTAAATTTATCAACTACCTTACTAAATATATTAATAAGCAGTAATTAGGAGTTTATTGAGACAAAAGTCGTAGTTAATAGTTAGGTAATAGTGAGAATTGGACCCTAATCTAAAGTGTGACCCAGGACGATATCCAATGGCATGCAGTTTTAAACTCTATGGCTTAAAGTCTCAATAATGAGATGAAATTGCACTTACTTCTTCTCCTTGGGCCAAGTACCCATGAAGCTGTCCACAAATGACATTGAGGTCGATCGCCTGATCTCACCTGTATAACACACATATATAATTTATATAGCACTGGGTGCATTTAGTACTTATATCTTTTTGTCATAAAACTATTTTTAGACTAAGAACTTTAGGCACTATAGGACTTTACCTGAGCCTGAAGTCTGTGGTTGAGGTCGGAGGGGGAGACTTAAACAAAAATAAAAAAATAGGAATATCAATTGAATCTTACATTTGAATTTCAACAGCTACAAAGTAGAAAAAACAAGAGGGGGATTTTTCTATTAAAGATATTTTTATATACCTTGGTCTGTCTGGACTAGGAGGTCTTTCCATGAAACTTCTCTTTGTGACTTTTGAGATGGGCACAGGCGGCAGATTTTTCAGTGAAGGGGCTGGTGCTATTAATCACAAGACAAATGTGTCAATATACAAATGTAAACCCCACTGGCTAATATTTCTGTAATAAATTATAAGATAAGTTTACCTTCAGTTTCTAACATCTGAGGTTGAACAAATGGTGGCTTAACAACCTCAAACCACCAGAACAGTTCAGCCATGAACACAAGATAGTTATTCTGGTAAAACAAAAAACAAAAAATGTATTTTTAGTATTTCATATATATAATAACAAGGAAAGGTGTGCAAGCATTTCCCCCCAAAAATAATATGTTTGTATAAATCTAGTACATGCAATATTCCTCCTCTCCCACAAGATGTCTCTGCAATTCTCTAAATCCTGTTAGTGCATGTACAGACACAACCTGGAGACAAAAACCTCCTTTTCCTTCATATTTAATTGTATAGCTTATATGCAAAGAATGTTAAGGAATTATGTAATATGTTTTTTTATTGCTTGGTCTTATATCACAATCTTTTTGTGTTATGATGACCAACATCTTTACACCAAGACTACAGAATTCATGACCTTGAATTCATCGAGGGTACCTGACAAGATGAAAAATGCCTCACTCTGATACACTATTCCCACTCAGCAGAAATTGTACCTAGCAGTTAAAAGGCACAGGGTAACAGCAGCAATTATCTGAGGCCACTCCCAGAAGACATTACCTCAGCATTTTAATTGACTTTCAACAAAGAGTCCTTGCTCTCTTTATAGGCTAGAGTAGCTCACATCTATTCAATATAACAAACTGATTAAAGCATTTATTCATCATATACTCCAAGGCATCATTCGTTGACCTCTGCAACAGCTTTTAATAAAATATTAAAATAATGTCACTTGCTAGCAAATTAACAACAACAACGCCACCCATTGTCAAATTATTAAAATATACTCTATAGTGAAATTTGTATTTTCTCTCATACACAACCTCATTTTATGCATTGACATGAAACCTCATCTACCAGTGCAATTGGCAATAACTAAAGAAATAAATAAAGGGGTCCACTGGAAACATTTGTATGGAGTGGTTGAAAGAGCCGGAGCAGTTGCGTGTCTGTACCCAGATGGTGTTTGGCACATGCGTCCTCTCCCCCATCTGCCTGTCTACCTACTTATTCACACATAAAGTGTGAACATATTATTAGAAGGCTTATCTATAATTTTAGGGGATGCAAATGTTGCTTTCAATTAGGGATGCTGATTTAAAGTGAATAGCTCACCCAAAAATAAAAACTCTGTCATCATTTACTCACCCTCATGTTGTTACAAATCTGTATACATTTCTTTGTTCTGCTGAACACAAAGGAAGATATTTGGAAGAATGTTTGTAACCAAGCATATCTTGGCCCCCATTGACTGCCAAAGTAGGGGGGGAAATACAATTGGGCCTGAGATCTGCTTGTTACAAACATTCTTCCAAATATCTTCCTTTGTGTTCAGCAGAACAAAGAAATGTATACAGGTTTGGAACAACTTGAGGGTGAGTAAATAATGACAGAATTTTTATTTTTGGGTGAACTATCCCTTTAATTTAGTACAATTAATTGTTAAAAAAATAATATTTAAAATCATGAATTATGCTTCCTGACATGTATGACAATTCCTTAAATCACAGCATGGCAACTGAATGAAACAGAATCTTTAAACATCTTTTTTTTAAAAGATGCCGCTTATTACATACTGAAGATTTTTTGTATTATTACTGCTGTCAATCAATTAAAACGGTAATACTAATAATATTATATTAATTTTGTGATGCTAATAAAAATATTAAATGAGAAAAAAATATATAAATTAAATATTAAACATTTACATAATTATATATACATATATATTCTGTTCATATGTTAACCTATTTAATTTGGGATTTTAACAACTAATGAACCGCACTGAACCTTTCAATAAAAGCAAGCAGCTGGGATTAGAACGCTGACAGAATCTGGGTCAAGGTTACAGCTCAGTGACCTGCTCTCAATTCCGCTCACATCTCTGAGATTCAGCTCTGGAGTCTGGCACTGTATCAGATGCTGATCATGTCCTCTAACCACAGGCTGTTAGGTGCAAATAAAACCCAACACAGTGTGAGATTTTGCTCATTTGTGGAACTACAGTTTAAACAAAAACCAGGTGGAACGTTGATCCCATTAGCACTGCTCTCTGTTTAGGAGTTTCTAAGGTTATTTCAAACAACCTCTTTATGGTTTATTAAGTGTGGCCAGGTTTCCAAATCCATTGGGACTGCCTTAAAATAAATTGCCAAACTACATCTCTACATTCCCTTTTTATAACCACTGACACCAACCGTTTCATCTTATGGATTTCAACACTACCGGCAGAAATGTTCATCATTCATCTTTATTTCAAAAAGAACCAAAGGCTTCTCAGTATACATGACTGAAAATCTTGGCTGCAGATGTTCTTTCTATCCAGTCCAGAGTCCAAACCAGAGAGGGCCAAGATCAAAGACATGATGACGACATAACATTCGGAAAGAAAAAAACTTCCCTTGCATCTGATCCCATCGAGAAAGTCTAGAGAGTTGTTTTATAGCTGACAGAGTAGTCTGAAGGTAAAGACCTCCCTTTTGATGGCATGTAGCTTGCAACACAAGTTTTCTATATTTTTCTACATACCATTTTAAGATCTTAAGAGGACGAAAATCTCATAGAAAAGCAATATAAAACAATAAACAATATAAAAGCAAATTAATTATTCTAATTCGGTTAATTTCAAATATAAACCGTTGGGTTAAAACGTTCAAATCTAAACCGTTGGGTTAAAACGTTCAAATATAAACCGTTGGGTTAAAACTTTCAAATATAAACCGTTGGGTTAAAACTTTCAAATATAAACCGTTGGGTTAAAACTTTCAAATATAAACCGTTGGGTTAAACATTTCAAATATAAACCATTGGGTTAAAACTTTCAAATGTGAACCGTTGGGTTACAAATTTCAAATAAGAACCGTTGGGTTACAAATTTCAAATAAGAACCGTTGGGTTACAAATTTCAAATATGAACCGTTGGTTTACAAATTTCAACTAAGAACCGTTGGGTTACAAATTTCAAATAAGAACCGTTGGGTTACAAATTTCAAATAAGAACCGTTGGGTTACAAATTTCAAATAAGAATCGTTGGGTTACAAATTTCAAATAAGAACCATTGGTTTACAAATTTCAACTAAGAACCGTTGGGTTACAAATTTCAAATAAGAACCGTTGGGTTACAAATTTCAAATATAAACCGTTGGGTTAAAACTTTCAAATATAAACCGTTGGGTTAAACATTTCAAATATAAACCATTGGGTTAAAACTTTCAAATGTGAACCGTTGGGTTACAAATTTCAAATATGAACCGTTGGGTTACAAATTTCAAATAAGAACCGTTGGGTTACAAATTTCAAATATGAACCGTTGGGTTAAAACTTTCAAATAAGAATCGTTGGTTTACAAATTTCAAATAAGAACCGTTGGGTTACAAATTTCAAATAAGAACCGTTGGGTTACAAATTTCAAATATGAACCGTTGGGTTACAAATTTCAAATAAGAATCGTTGGGTTACAAATTTCAAATAAGAACCATTGGTTTACAAATTTCAACTAAGAACCGTTGGGTTACAAATTTCAAATATGAACCGTTGGGTTACAAAATTTCAAATATGAACCGTTGGGTTAAAACTTTCAAATAAGAACTGTTGGGTTACAAATTTCAAATAAGAACCATTGGTTTACAAATTTCAACTAAGAATCGTTGGGTTAAAACTTTCAAATATGAACTGTTGGGTTAAAAATTTCAAATAAGAATCGTTGGGTTAAAAATTTCAAATAAGAATCGTTGGGTTACAAATTTCAAATAAGAACCGTTGGGTTACAAATTTCAAATATGAACCGTTGGGTTACAAATTTCAAATATGAACCGCTGGGTTAAAACTTTCAAATAAGAATCGTTGGATTACAAATTTCAAATTAGAATAAGAACAAAAAAACAGGCTTAAAAAAACATGCTTCCTATTAGAGCAAATAAATGTTATCAGCCGATAAAAGCAATTATTTTCACTATCGCTGATTGTTTAAAAACAGCCAATGATCAGAAACGATTATATCCTGTCAATCAATAGGGGGCGAAAAATGTGTTCAGACTGCAGCTCGTACTGTGTGTGAAGAAAATCTCTTTTGTGTTGAATTAAGGGCAAGTTAAATCAACAGTAACGCATTTACAGTTAAAAAAAGCAACGTTAAAGCATTTGACCCTATGAATTACCCTTAGTTTAAGCCTGGTCCGCTGTTATTCCCTACACCAAACATTATTTGTAGCGCGCCTCACATTCAATAATCGCAAAACGCTTTGTGCTTTGTTACTTGTGATAAGAAACAAAGTCTCAGCTTTCAAATTCTGTCCATTTTATAATGAAATTCAAACAATAAATGGCGTTTTGACGCTCTTAAATGTGACGACAGATCGCTCAAGCATGCATGAACATCAGAAGGTATGTTGAAAGATACAGCAGAATTTACTGAAATGAATTGTGTCTCATGTAATAGGCTAATCAGTGTTTTAATCGGGGAAAAACGTCAATAAAACGTTGCATTTACCTCAGGAAAGTTATCCAATGTTCACATTTTGTTAGCAAGCTATATACAAAAACACTAGAGAGGAGCTTATTTACTCTTAATGATAAGTACGCTTGAAATGTTTTAATGAAAACTATCTTATGAGTTGTTTACAAACATGTAATGGCGCATCTCTACTTCATATATTTAAATATCTGCTGGTTATTTTTAATGCAATTTTGTTGTTGTTTCAGTCAATGGCACTGGTCTTTAGAGAATCTGCTTCTATTGGGAGGCTGGTTTGGGCACCAGCGTTTAAAGGCATGCCTTATGCTTTTGGCTTTTTAACAGGAATAAAGCAAACTCCCACGGGCGGCACTTGCGCTATTGCTAAAAGGGCTCCAAATAACAGCATCCCACTAATCTCATATGTTGTGGCCTAAGAAATTTTTGCAAACCTACACCTGCAGTTGTAACATATCAACGAGTGAAATCAAAGGCTTACTTTGATGGAAGAATGAGCGTAGAGCATGTCCTCCAGATTAAAGTGGCAGCAGTGGTTCAAGTGCTCCCTGCAGAAGTCCTGGATGAGCTGAAGGTTGTACAGACTGTCTGCCAGTGACATGGTCTCCTTCAGGCAAATGTCTGTAAATCAAAGACAACTCAAAGTGCTACACTAATCAGACACTACTGAATGAGACAGATGATCTGGCCTATTTGTCAGATTCTGCAAGGGCTCAACCAATCACAGAGAAGCCCATTAATCATGGAGTCTAAATGGCAGTCATGTGATTCAGCCTTTGGAGATAAATCTAATTGCATCCATCATCATTCTAATCCACAGCTAGGCTCTAGTCCTCAGTAAACAGTTCTAGTCCTCTTCATCACTGCGATTAGATTAACAGGAAAAACTTAACATGATTAAAGTCAAATAAAAGTTTAGGATTTCTAAACAGGTAGTTGTAGACTATTGTATTCACAAAATCAAAGTCTAGTGAAACTTGCAAAATGGCTGAAATTGATTTACAGCATGTTAAAAACAACAATTAAAACACTTTTGTAATGTGACATTTTAAAGTGTAACTGAATATTTAGGGGTAAATACATATAGAATAAATTGAATATAAATAGAATAAATGGCAAAAATAAAATTGTAATCTAAATAAAATATTGTGGAAAAATATAAACAAAATAATCCTATACTATAAATAATATTTCATAGTTTAGAATAAAAAATGTGTAGTATTATTGTATTTATATTTTTCACTGCATTTTTCTAGATGAAAATTTTTGTATGGGTTTTCTATGAAATGGGCTCAAACAACTTAACATTGTATATATATATATATTTATTTTTTTTATTTTTTCAATTTTGTGGAAAAAATATATACATAATGGTAATAATATAGTAATACTAACATTTTTATTTTATAATATAAAACATTAAAATAATACACAATATTATTGTATTTTTTGATGCAATGATAGGAAAACCATTTGTCTATCTAATAATATTCAACAAAAACTTTTCCACAAATATATATTTTTCTGCTATGCAATTAAACCTGAATTGTGCATATCAAGCACATAATTACTTTGTATAATAAGACTATGTACATTTAATAATAAAGTAAATTGGGTTAATTTTGATTACACGTCTTCAACAGCTCCCACACACTACTCCCTCTGAACCTTGCATATTATTTTGTGCACAGTAATGTTGAGGGTTTTGGCAGGTTTACGTACTTCCGAGGCTGACGATGGCGGGGCAGTAGAAGTGCAGCAGGGCGGCGAGGGCACAGCCATCTGTGCTGTCCTTCAGGAGGTTGTCCACCGGGGGGATCCAGGGAACCATCTTGGGCAGAACCTGCTCCTTTCTATAACGTGTCTGGAGCAAAAAGACATAAACAAATGATTCAGTTGAGTAAAACACATCTGACACATTTCATTCGAAAGTTCATGATGGCCTAGTCAACAATTCACTAATGTATGGAAAAGTACTGAAAATACAACATGTGATGGGAACTTTAACTAACAGAAGTGACATTTACAGTTTTTCTCCATTGGTTTGGCTCATTTCTTGAAACCGAAATTACATTCTCAAAACAACATGGACAAATCTCCAAACCACTTGGCAATTGTTCACAACAGAATAGCATTTCTCATTCATTTCATCAAATTGCAAATGTCTAAGTACATGTCTCAATGTCTCAGTACATCTCTGCAAATGATTAAGTACAGGTAGCCTACATTTAGCACAATTTCCAAATAAATAGATCTTGTTGATCTAAACTGATTGTTTGATTCTCAGTCTAATGGTCGTTTGCTCCAAAACGTATCAGCGTCATTTCATTGTATAAGTCATCACATGCACAATAGTCGGTTCAATTGTCAAAATTAGTCAAGAACATAATACCATGAATACCATATATGAATCCCATGGAACATTTGATAAATTTATTACAGCAATTGACAGTCAGGTGAAACTAGAACTTGACTAATGAAGGAGGACTTTCACACATCTCAGATGACCAATCAAACAGTATGTTTAGTTACCTGACAGGTGCTGTCCATGACTGTGAACGCTGCCAAACATGTATGTAAAGAGCTTGACCATGCAGGACCAGTACAATTTCTGAACATGGAGGCACCTGGCCAAGTAAATGAAGAAGGGCAACTGCCTGCTTGAGGAAGAGGAAGAGTGAGGATGAGAGGGGGAGCCCATGGAGGAAGAGGGGTAGAGAGGGGATGGGGGTAGAGAGGGGAAGAGAGGGGAAAGGGGTAGAGAGGGGAAGGGGGATGAAAGGGGAAGGGGGATGAGAGGGGAAGGGGGATGAAAGGGGAAGGGGGATGAGAGGGGAAGAGAGTAGAGAGGGGAAGGGGGATGAGAGGGGTAGAGAGGGGTAGAGAGGGGAAGGGGGGATGAGAGGGGATGAGAGGGGAAGAGAGGGGAAGAGAGGGGAAGGAAGAGGTAGACCTGGAGTAGGATGTGGCCAAAGAAGACGGGGAATAAATTTATCAGATGCGATTTTACTGAGTACCCATGGGTTGACATTGAGAGAGGCTGGACAGAGACTTCAGCCCAACCTCAGCAGATATAAAAAACAAACCTTTGAAAATGCATGAATGAATCAATGATTTTACAAATGTGGAGAGAAATAAATATTTTCATCAATATGCAGTACTGGTCTTGTGTGTACTGTTTGGTCAATATATTCATATACTTTACTCTAACAATATCTCTGAAAAAAATCAAACCCAGATTATATCATTAGAAAAGTAGAAATTTGACAAGTGTTTACAGTAAGATTGAGAACAGCAGTGTGTGGATGGCCAGGAGGGTGACGACGGTAATTTTCATTGTTTTTTTGTTTGTGTGTTATATTACAGTATATTATGCTGTATACATTTTCTTTTTACTCTGATGTATGGAAGTTACTTTATGTGTGTGAATGATAATGGTTACAATTTCCTTGGCAGTATGAGTGCAATGTGTGATGTCAAACCTTGGAGGCTACTCTTACTAAAATCCTATTTCTTTGTTTCAGTTTTATACACAATTGTATTCTGTTAGCTAGACAAAAATGAAGGACTGGGCTAAGACTGAAAGGTGGACATGAGGGATATTTCAATGGTCCTCTGCCATAGTGACAAAAGATCTAAACATTTTGACTTGCAGTGCTTACACAATGCCAAAGGGACGAAGCATTTTGGGGGCACTGACTGTTTAAATGAGAAGGAAATTTAGTTTTGACACATGAGTGAACTGTTTTGGGAGAGGTATGAGCTTTTGCAGGTGAACCATGGTGTTGTGGTGAACCATCCACGTTATTTTGGCAAAAGCACCAAGAGTGTTGAGAACGTCCGGTTTGTTTCAAGAACTGAGCCAAAGCAATTGAGAAGGATCTTTGCCATTTTCGTGGCACTGACTATTTATATGGGAAAGGAATGTAGTTCTGAAGCATGAGTGAACAGTTTTGGTAGAGATATTAGCTTTTGCAAGTGAGCTATAGTGTTGTGCTGAACTGTAAGACTGTTTTGCCAAATGATCTTACAATTTTGAGAATGTAATTTCTGTTTCAAGAAATGAGCCAAACCAATGGAGAAAAACTGTAAATGAAATAAATACCTGAATGGCAACATAACATATATTTTATATGCAGCCTAATATAAATATTTGTATGCCAACACCAACAGTTTATTGCGTGGTTAATGAAGCTGAAGACAATGTGAAAGAGTCGTCATGGCAACAAAAACATGATGGAAGCACGAGATGGAAAAAGCCTGGATGAAATAAGACATTTCACAATTACACTTACAGGAACCAGCTTCATATACCACTTGGTAGGAGACTTCAGCCAGTCAAAGAATGAATGAGAGAGAAAGACAGGGCAGTCACATTAGCAAGCAGAGATTATATAATGCAATCAGCTGTTAACATCCCATATCAGATTACGTGTGACGAGACCTTCATTACTACAAACAAGCTCACCAGAAAACACTTAGAAGACCAATAATGCAACTCTTGAAACTTGAGAGGTGTGGTTACTTTTTCACAACAGAAATAATAAGATAGATAGCTAGATAGATAGATAGATAGATAGATAGATAGATAGATAGATAGATAGACAGACAGACAGACAGACAGACAGACAGATAGAACAACAGACAGAAAGACAGACAGACAATAAGATAGATAGACAGACAGACAGAAAGACAGATAGATAGAACGACAGACAGATAAAACAACAGACAGACAGATAGACAGAAAGACAGACAATAAATAGACAGACAGACAATTAGATAGATAGACAGACAGACAGACAGACAGACAGACAGATAGAACAACAGACAGAAAGACAGACAGACAATAAGATAGATAGACAGACAGACAGAAAGACAGATAGATAGAACGACAGACAGATAAAATGACAGACAGAAAGACAGACAGACAGACAGACAGACAGACAGACAGACAGACAGACAGATAGATAGATAGATAGATAGATAGATAGATAGATAGATAGATAGATAGATAGGGATAGAAATAAAGAAAGGTTAGGACACAGTGTACTGGTTCTTGCCGTGTTCTTAGTTTTCACAGTTTTAAGCTTTTCTCAACTTTTCAAGGATTAAAAGACTGAAAAAAAAAACAGTATCTTCAAAAGCATGCCAAAATATCTGTAGGGATCCAAACTGAAGAAGAGAAAAACTGATACTCTCTGATCTGAGAGACATTAAACCCTGTGAATCACAATATGAATGCATTTTTACCCAATATGCCCTAAGAAGACTGCAAAGTTACAGGATTAGTTTTTTGCCAACGGATTATGTCTAGAAACAAGTGTGTAGTTTGAGACCTTTAAAAGTCTATATAGCTGTAATATACCGGTATATTATATTATATTATGTGTATATGTATGCAGTGCTGCATTCCTCTGGTGTGTTTGTCTGTCAGTCTGGCCACTTCATGCCATGCTGGCTGTTTCAGGATGTTTATAGTGTTGTGTAATCGCCTGACATTCCTCCTCGGCACTGATTGTGTCCACACTGCCTCTCAAACACACACATGCTAGTGCACAGCGCCTCTGAGAACTGACTGCTCTCATTAGCGTCAGATGCCTAGCCCAGAGACGACCACAGGACAGGGTGTGCCGAACTGTCAGACGCCCGACACAGTTCTCTGTGATGACTCTGCATACATCCTCACACATTCTAGGAAGACTCAGATTATGACATTAAAGATGCAATTATGGGGAACAAAAACCAAATGCTGCAAAAGTAATGCTTGGAAGTTAGTGGAGGCTTGTGGTGTCTAGGGGTTTAAGCAAGGACGCAGTGTACATAACCGTAGCGCACTCCTTTCCCTCAGAGAGAAGGTAAAACAAGGTAAGACTGACGTCATCCCGCCGTGTGCGCCAAATATACTGCCACAACGGGACAGGAAGATAAAATGCAAAGCGTTAAAACATGAATCAGCAAACATTTTGCTCTTACATCAGCCTGGCAGAACATCCACATCAGGGTGATACACGCCGCAGGACTGTGATTCAGCAAAGTCAGAACTACCCTCACGCAGCAACATGTTACAAAACACGACAACACGGCTGATGATATTTTGATGAACACTTTTACAGGAGAACCTGAGGCAGCTTTTATATAGAATCTGAACAGACTAACATACCCATGTGGTTTAAAATATTTGATTGATTGACTGTATAATGTTAATTGTTCTGACAATATATTTGAATATTTATGATATATATTTATTGTTTTAATATTTTAATCACAGATTGTAAAAATCTGACTTTTGAATGCTTTAAACAGCCTTTTAAAGTCTCTTTCAATGAATCAATACAAAGTGAAAACTGACATGACATTTTTCATGCTTTATAATGTTTTTGGATGTATACATATATACATATATATATACATATATACATACATATATATATATACATATATACATATATATATATACATATATATATATATATATATATATATATATATATATATATATATATATATATATATATATAAATAATGCCAAAACATGTGAGACTAAATGTTGTGTTTTCTAGTGTGAGTGACAGTGATGATGCAGAGAGGACGGTTTTTTTTTTAGCAATGGAATAATCACACATTATGTATTGTTATATTGGTACATATAAATAAAAAATGTATGTTATTTATTCAAGTTAATTTAGCGAAACACATCTAGGACATATAACTTTGCGCATTAAACAAGATATATAGCGAATATCATTAAAAGGCAAAAAAACAAGATATTATTTTTGTTTCAGCTCTAAATGTTGGTATGAACACATTAATGTCAACAAATAATTAGGTAATGAGTATTCACAAGTCATTTGAATTCTTTTTATGTTCAATATTGTGATGCAAAATTGTATTTAAGCAATTCAGCCTTGTATTGTATTCAATTGTATCAGGATATGAGTTTTTGAAAAATCCGTACAAGAATTTGAGATTTGAAGCATGAAAAATAAAGATTTCACTGCATGTTGGAAGTTGGAGGGCAGAACGTTGTTCCAAGCAGTTTTCAGAGATGTACAAGTGCTCATTATGACAAAAATCCATCTTTATCTCTGGCACTTTTTGTATCTTCCTCCTACGGATGAAAGTGGCATGAATCATCGCTGTTTTTGTAGCTAGAACAGGAAGTGCACACTTACCTTTGGATTCTCAACAGGCTCTGCGTTCTGCGCCTCCATCCTCCTTTGCTCCTGACTTATGATTTCCTTCAAGTATTCGTTCACCTTGAAAATTAGTAAAACAAGGGTTTTGAGCTTCTATGTATTAGTCTATACATGTCTTTTTTTCTATACTACAATTTTTTTTTTCAGAACAAACACAATGGAAAATTAATTATTGTTAAATTATTGAAATATTAACTTAAAATCTCAGGGGTACTTCAAGTAAATATTTATGTATATTATAAAGGTGTTCAGCAGACCAAAAAAGTTTGGTAACCCCTATATTATATTATATAAAAATAAATGATTGAAATATAAACTTAAAATCTCAGGGTACTTCAAGTAAATATTTATGTGTATTATAAAGGTGTTCAGCTGACAAAAAAGTTTGGTAATCTCTATATTAATCCCTATATTATTATATTATTTTATATCTGTTATGTAACGTGGTGCTGAAAACTCAGGAAGACGAGGAAGAACTGGAAACAGGAACTTTAATAACAAAAACTCAGGAAACTATCATAGACGGCACAGAATCCATGTTAACATTAACATAGACGGGCACTGATTGAAAGAAACAAGGAGTATGAATACTAGAACACATGAGGGAGCTAATTAACAGGGCACAGGTGAAAGACATGACTAATTCAGGACTGACAGGGGGGAACACTAGGGCTGCGTCAGAAACCTGGAAAATGCTGCCTTCGGAGGACACATTTCAAGGTAGGAAGGCATCAAGGCACGTCCGAATCTAATGTTAGCTTCACTTCCTGTTCAGCAGACAAAAAAGTTTGGTAATCCCTATATTATTATATTATATTATTATTATATATTATATTTTATTCATTATAAAATATTAAAATAAATTGTTAAAATTTAAATTATTGAAATAGTAACTTAAAATGTCAGTGTACTTCAAGTAAATATTTACTGTAAATTCAAGTAAATATTTATTTGTATTATAAAGGTGTTTGGGAATCCCTATATTATTCCTATATTAATCCCTATTATATATATTATATATTTGTTGATTTGTTGTATATATTCAAATGTTGTATTTTTTATGGCAACAGTAATTCAACAATAAAAACAACAAATGGAACAGAATTTTCCCTGCAGTCCCTCATGGTTTGCTCATGGTCTGTTTAGCATGTGTGTGTACATTTGCGGTATTGTCTTGATTTAGGCTGCCTGTACAGGTGGTCTGCATGGGAATGTAAACAAAAGTGGTCCCGTCACCGACACTCAAAGATGCCCTCAGAGATGATACAGACCAATGAGAATATATTCAAATCATGTTATAAGTGCAACAATCCTCTGTCTATATTAAAGGTTTGTATAAGATGATGACCAGGCACAGTTATGGATAAGTTTGGATGTTATGGAAAGACCTTATTCATCCAGCTGGTGACCGCATCCTCCGTGTCATAGGGCACATCTCCGTCTGGGTAATCGGTGGAGTATTGCTGCATGCACGCCATCACCTTCTCCACACTCACCGTCTCCACTGTGTATGCCATCATCAGCGTGTCAATCATGGCCAGGTGGGCGCTCTGTGAACGACAAATAAATAAAAAGATTGTTAAAACCTGTTAAGCTGCTGACACAGACCCATTCTCCCAAAAATACAGTACATACTGACAATTGTCACTCTCTCAATTGGCAGCAAGTCATTCCTCTCTGGAGTTTGTTGCCCTGGAAACGGCAGTATCTGTCCCCTGTTGCTCGACCCAATTAGAGATTATCTTCCCTGAGAAAGGACAGTTGCTCCTGCTCTTGCTTGATGGCCCATCCACTCTCAACATTACAAATATAATAAGTTGTACATGATGAGTAAAATTGACAGGTGTGACCTCACTGAAAATCACTCTTTCTGAAATAGGGATGTGGATTCTAAAGTATTTAAGGATTCCTTAGTGGAATCCAAAATTTTGGGGAAAATAATTCAATATCAGAAACTATCAAAATAATTGATAGTGATGTATGATGTATAGCTCACACAGAAGTCACTTTCAAACCAAGCAGCTTTCTGTCGGTCAGCGCAGCAAATCCATGTGAATCAACTTGAAATCTGCATGGAGATTTCGCTCTCACTGAAAAATCCAGATCATGTGGATCCTGGAAATTACTGGATTTTGCCCGCGAAGATTTGCTGAACAATGGTAAATGTGATCACAGCTTACGAATCATTCGTTCGGGAATTGGGCTACACTGGTGGCGTGTATGTTTTTGATTCAGTAAAATGAACTGGTTCAAAAGTGTCATTCATTCAGGAATTGGGCTACACTGGTGGCGTGTATGTTTTTGATTCACTAAAACGAACTGGTTCATAAGAGTCATTCATTCAGGAATTGGGCTACACTGGTGGCGTGTATGTTTTTGATTCACTAAAACTGTGATGTGAAACTTAAAGAAAACTAAAGTGAGGACTCAAGTGCGCAAAGGAATGAAATTTTATATAAAATAAACATAAATACAAACAAAAACCCGCAAGGGGGGAAAACATAACTGAAACTTGAACATACCAGGGGATCACAAGAAAGGAAGACGTAGACAGAACAACGTAACCACAAGGACTGAGAACACAAGGGAACTATTTAAAGGGGACAAATGAGGCAGGTGATTAGGGAACACAGGTGGGGCAAATTAAACCAATGACAAGATAACAAGGAGGGTGGGAACTAGACTAGGACGGAAAATAACAAACCCCCACAAGTGCTACACAGGACAGGACAGGTATGTGACAAAAACGAACTGGTTCATAAGAATCATTCATTCAGGAATTGGGCTACACTGGTGGCGTTTATGTTTTTGATTCACTAAAACGAACTGGTTCATAAGAGTCATTCATTCAGGAATTGGGCTACACTGGTGGCGTGTATGTTTTTGATTCACTAAAACGAACTGGTTCATAAGAGTCATTCATTCAGGAATTGGGCTACACTGGTGGCGTGTATGTTTTTGATTCACTAAAACGAACTGGTTCATAAGAGTCATTCGTTCAGGAATTGGGCTACACTGGTGGCGTGTATGTTTTTGATTCACTAAAATGAACTGGTTCATAAGAGTCATTTATTCAGGAATTGGGCTACACTGGTGGCGTGTATGTTTTTGATTCACTAAAACGAACTGGTTCATAAGAGTCATTCATTCAGGAATTGGGCTACACTGGTGGCGTGTATGTTTTTGATTCACTAAAACGAACTGGTTCATAAGAGTCATTCATTCAGGAATTGGGCTACACTGGTGGCGTGTATGTTTTTGATTCACTAAAATGAACTGGTTCATAAGAGTCATTTATTCAGGAATTGGGCTACACTGGTGGCGTGTATGTTTTTGATTCACTAAAACGAACTGGTTCATAAGAGTCATTCATTCAGGAATTGGGCTACACTGGTGGCGTGTATGTTTTTGATTCACTAAAACGAACTGGTTCATAAGAGTCATTCATTCAGGAATTGGGCTACACTGGTGGCGTGTATGTTTTTGATTCACTAAAACGAACTGGTTCATAAGAGTCATTCATTCAGGAATTGGGCTACACTGGTGGCGTGTATGTTTTTGATTCACTAAAACGAACTGGTTCATAAGAGTCATTTATTCAGGAATTGGGCTACACTGGTGGCGTGTATGTTTTTGATTCACTAAAACGAACTGGTTCATAAGAGTCATTCATTCAGGAATTGGGCTACACTGGTGGCGTGTATGTTTTTGATTCACTAAAACGAACTGGTTCATAAGAGTCATTCATTCAGGAATTGGGCTACACTGGTGGCGTGTATGTTTTTGATTCACTAAAACGAACTGGTTCATAAGAGTCATTCATTCAGGAATTGGGCTACACTGGTGGCGTGTATGTTTTTGATTCACTAAAACGAACTGGTTCATAAGAGTCATTCATTCAGGAATTGGGCTACACTGGTGGCGTGTATGTTTTTGATTCACTAAAACGAACTGGTTCATAAGAGTCATTCATTCAGGAATTGGGCTACACTGGTGGCGTGTATGTTTTTGATTCACTAAAACGAACTGGTTCATAAGAGTCATTCATTCAGGAATTGGGCTACACTGGTGGCGTGTATGTTTTTGATTCACTAAAACGAACTGGTTCATAAGAGTCATTCATTCAGGAATTGGGCTACACTGGTGGCGTGTATGTTTTTGATTCACTAAAACGAACTGGTTCATAAGAGTCATTCATTCAGGAATTGGGCTACACTGGTGGCGTGTATGTTTTTGATTCACTAAAACGAACTGGTTCATAAGAGTCATTCATTCAGGAATTGGGCTACACTGGTGGCGTGTATGTTTTTGATTCACTAAAACGAACTGGTTCATAAGAGTCATGCATTCAGGAATTGGGCTACACTGGTGGCGTGTATGTTTTTGATTCACTAAAACGAACTGGTTCATAAGAGTCATGCATTCAGGAATTGGGCTACACTGGTGGCGTGTATGTTTTTGATTCACTAAAACGAACTGGTTCATAAGAGTCATTCATTCAGGAATTGGGCTACACTGGTGGCGTGTATGTTTTTGATTCACTAAAACGAACTGGTTCATAAGAGTCATTCATTCAGGAATTGGGCTACACTGGTGGCGTGTATGTTTTTGATTCACTAAAACGAACTGGTTCATAAGAGTCATGCATTCAGGAATTGGGCTACACTGGTGGCGTGTATGTTTTTGATTCACTAAAACGAACTGGTTCATAAGAGTCATTCATTCAGGAATTGGGCTACACTGGTGGCGTGTATGTTTTTGATTCACTAAAACGAACTGGTTCATAAGAGTCATTCATTCAGGAATTGGGCTACACTGGTGGCGTGTATGTTTTTGATTCACTAAAACGAACTGGTTCATAAGAGTCATTCATTCAGGAATTGGGCTACACTGGTGGCGTGTATGTTTTTGATTCACTAAAACGAACTGGTTCATAAAAATGTTTTGCTTGGGAATTGGACGCACTCTCTGTTTAGTGCTGTATATTCAGTCCTCATCGGCAGAAGGATGCACTTGCGAGAACCGTTAACATTACATAAACGATGTAAACATGGGTCTCCACAGTGTGCAATAGCACTATTGACATTGCCCTCAATTTATCCATTTAAAATAAACAAGCAAAACAACGGATCATCCCCATCACGGTCACTCTGGGTACAAGCAAATTAAAATGTGGCTGTCTTATTAAAAGCCTTGTGTGCACAGAGAGAGGAGACACTTTAGGAGGATATTGATTTTGTTTCGCTGAAAGCAAACCTCATTGAAAGGACCGGTACACAGTGGGTAAAAAGTGAATCAGAAAACATTGCAAGAATTGAGCACATCAAATAAAATTATTTTTGATAATTTTTTAGCTTGCTAAGCGTTCCTTAATGCCTGATAAAAGGTTATTTTTTATATTTAATTTCCATTATTTATATTAAATAATTTTTTATCAATTAAACACAAAAAATATATATAATGTATAGAGAAAAAAAAATCACAGTACATTTATCATTATTTAATTTACAGCATCTTTATCAATGAATATGCTGAATACTCTAAATGCAGATGTTATACATTTCTTAGCACTGCGCTTTTTGCTTCTTGGAAAATGTTCTGACCTTTCACTGTAAATCTGAGCACTCAATGAGCTGAACAGGTAGTTCAGAATGCCACAGCACAGCTTTTCTGTCACATCAGATATGTATGAATGCGGTTATATGGAAAGATTCACTCTGATGGACCCCAGTGACACTGAGTTATGCTGTTCAGTCAGCGATTTTTCTCACTTGAGTGGGTCTGATTTCCTCTCCGCATGAGCTGTGACACTCCCACGTCTCATCGCAGGAAAAAAAACAGAAGACGGTCTGTTGCATAAGAGCTGAGCTTCTCGTTTAAGCTGATTACGCTTATAAATACTTTTACTGATTAAAAAGTTTGAATGGGTGTTATGGTCAGATTTCATCTTTTGGCTTGAGATAAAGTCTGTTCATAATAGCTTCTAAACAGAGATCAATAGCTCAATGGTTTATTCATTTTTGGGCTTTTTTATGAGGACAGCAAGATGGGGAATGATATCGACAGATGTTGCAGGTTAGATTACCTGTTTCTTATGTGAGCAACAAAGCTCAACATGTCTGAAGTGAAATTAATTTACGCATGAAATGTTTTCTTCTGTACTTATTATAATTTCCCACAAAAAGTATTTTCAAATCATGCATTTATAATCATGTTCCCATTGAAGATCTAAAACAAACGCAGCCCACAAATACAAAATTAGGCTGTTATATAATGCAAAACCCATGTGTCCACAAAAGCAACTTTTTCATATATATCTGTCCTTGTAGAAAGGAGAAACTGTCCTGTAATGAATTTCTCATAAAGCACTGCCCCTTGTTTCCACTCCCAACAGTCACTGCTCTTCACGGCATCACGACTGCACACAAAAATACCAACAGGGCTGCACGATTAATGGAAATAAAACCAAAATCGTGATGCAATTATCGAAACTCAAAGGCAACAATCTAATTGGAAAAAAAATGACATACTATATATATCTCCTATATATAAAGTATACATGTATTTGACCACGAATGTTCTATTTATATCAATAATATGGCTGGAAAATAATAATTATTTGTATTATTATTTTATAGCCATATTAATATATAATCACATTTTTAACCAAATTGTGCAGCCCTACAAACACAGCAAAAATATATATATTGCAACCACAATCACAATTTTTATCAGAAAATCATAATTAAAATTTTTCTACAAATTGTGCAGCCCTACATCAGGGTGAGAAAACGATGAAAGAACTTAAAACGTAACGTAAAATATTTCATTAAATATCTGTTTGCTTCAGAATTGTGGGTCATTTAAAAAATAATTTAAAATATATATTTAAAAATACATATATATATATATATATATATATATATATATATATATATATATATATATATATATATATATATATATATATATACACACACACATAGTCCAAACTTCGTTTGGCCTTTAGATTAGCTCAAGAACAGTGCGTAGAGAGCTTCATGGAATGGGTTTCCATGGCCGAGCAACTGCATCCGAGCCTTAGATCGGATGCAGTGGGGTAAAACACGCCGTCACTGGACTCTAGAGTAGTGGAGACGTGTTCTCTGAAGTGACGAATCACGCTTCTCTATCTGGCAATCCGATGGACGAGTCTGGGTTTCGCAGTTGCCAGGAGAACGGTACTTGTCTGACTGCATTGTCCCAAGTGTAAAGTTTGGTAGAGGGGGGATTATGGTGTCTGTGTGTGTGTGTGTGTGGGAGGGGGGGGGGGGGGGGGGGCTGGGCCCCTTAGTTCCAGTGAAAGGAACTCTTAATGCTTCAGCATACCAAGACATTTTGGACAATTTCATGCTCCCAACTTTGTGGGAACAGTTGTGGAAAGCCTTCCCAGAAGAGATGAAGCTGTTATAGCTGCAAAGGGTGGGCCAAATCCATATTATACCCTACGGATTAAGAATGGGATGTCATTAAAGGTCATGTGCATGTAAAGGCAGGTGTCCCAAAACGTTTGGGAATAGTTGGGAATATTATAAAAATATTAGCTTTAAAATACTGATTATTCCTTTGCCACAGCTAAATCAATCTTTGGCCTATAATGCTGAAGAAAATAGAAAAAATAAATCTACATTTGCTTTTAGTCAATTCAAGGAAACTAACTCGTTGTTGGCCTAAATTTAAGGCTGGACAATGCTGATGAGACATACCAGCTGTGGCCGCTAAAAAACAGCACTGACACGTTAGAAACGGCCCTTTGTAAACAGGCTTTTGTTGGAGTCGAGCTGAAAACATTCTCCTTTGGGGCTCCCTCGCCACTCAAAGATAGCCTGAGAACTAAATCAACTGCACAAAACCACATTTCTTCCTTTCGAGTGGACCTTTTGAAACACCTGCCTAGATGTTCTCATTTGAGCGAAGCCAAAAGGCACATCAAATATCGCAAGCATTTAATATTTAAGGTAAGAGAAAGTGATTTCCTGTCGTGTCGAGGTACATTTCATCTGCTGAGTCTGACTGGTGAAGAGAAAAACATCATAGCAGCCAGCCAAGAAAGACACAAGCTAAGCAAAAGGACTGAATAATGCTGATATAGCTTTGTGCAACCTTTCCTTTTAATCCTCAATTTGAAGATTACTTTTACCTTGGCTTTTTGGATTTAAATTGCACTTTGCACTAATGGATCCACCTTGTAAGCATGCTGCCTCCCTCCTTTACAGAGCATTGCTATGGCAACAGAGCGTGTGTGAACACTGAACAGCAGGGACGGGAAAGCGTCATGCCGTCGTGCAGAGCTACAGCATTCATTCAACCTGACCATGACTGTTTGTGATGATGCAGGCCACTAGGATTTGATTGACAATTTGTCTGGCTGTTGAATGAGGATTAATATGGGAGTATTGACATAAAGAACATTTGAGAATAAACTGGAGCTGGAAGTATTGAAAAGTATAGTGCCATGACTTAGGCCCAATCCCATTTCTACTCCTTAGCCCTTACCTTTCCCCTACCCCTTCGTTTTGCGCGTTCACGTGAAGGGATGTCTCGATTCTCTTTTGGCTGGAGTGGTAGGGGTAAGGGGAAGGGCCAGATAGCCCTTCAAACAAAGATTTTTCAGGACCTCACTTCGAACGAAGGGGTATGAGGAGTTTCCCTCCACCAACTACCGTGCTGCTAGAATGTGTATGTTGCCACTCGGGATCGATCACTTGTGTGTCGCCTGGCTGCCAGTTTCTCCGCAGCTAGCTAAACACACTATTTGAGTGATGTGAACATATTAATAATAGTAAAAAAAAAAATATATATATATATATATATATATATATATCTGTTCATCCTTCATAACGCAGTCGATATTTACATCACGTATCATCTGTAAACTCTTGCGTTACCAAGGCAACGACTGACTTGACGTATAACGTATGAACATTATTGCAGCACCACAGTAGATAACGAAACCATATCTGTACCGGCCGGCTCGGATCAGCACGGAATGGAGAGGTTAATAAACAAAGAGTTTGGCCCGATGGAAAAGCGGCTTCACTAGTCTTGTATGTTCTGTATCATTCTATGTATCATGTATCATCTTAGGAAACTCTAAGGCTCATACGTCTTTGAACTGAAAACGAGCACCGTTTTATTAAGTCCAAATACAGCGCAAAACTCTGTTGGGAGTGAGTCATTTGTTAAACGTGCTTGGGCCTGATTTCTGTTAGATATAGCCTACGCACTTCATTGCTGTTCATACAGGTTAAATGTCACAGGACACTAATAAAAGAAACGGGGTATGATGACGTGTAATGGTATAGTAGTTGTGTCCCATTTCTTAGGGGAATATTTTCACCCCTACGCCTTGCCACTCTGTTTCAAGGGGCAAGGGGAATGGGTAGGTGTAGGGGTAGGGGAAGGCGAAGGGGTATAAAATAGAATTGGGATTGGGCCTTAACAGTTATTTCGAATTTGAGAAGCATCTCAAAAAGCGGGGAATACCCAATCAGCATGCGTGCCCTGGGAGCTTTCATCAGTACAGTTCAAATGATTGCACAGAATTTACTCAATCGAATCAAATTTAAATACTTACAAGAAGTAAAGGAATAGATCTACCAAAAATGAAAATTAGGCATCACTTACAAGGGATGCTCTGATCAATCGGCCACAGATCGGTATCGGCCAATAATCACATTCTATGACTCGATCGATAGTAACAAAATTTGGCCGATCTCACGGACCGATCGCAATTTATTGACTTGAACCGTAAAAAAGCCGCTGCCAACGCGCATGCAAACAGTATACAGATGAGACTATTACGCCATGTTTGGCTTTGTAACTTTGCAAAAACAATTTTAAACCCTATTATAATCACATATCTTTATTTAGAGCAGATTGTCTCGATTCAAATGAGCACAAACACCATTCATATGTATTTAAAGCTTATATAAAGCTTGAATGATCGGGATTGGTATCAGCCGATCATGATGATAAGAATCGGTGGTCGTATCAACTGTAAAAATCTCGATCGGAGCATCCTTATCCTTTACTCATCATCAAGCATCCAAATAAAATATTTAAAATTACAGTAAATCACAATAATCTTTTGAAGAAATTCTCTTAATTATAGGAAAAATCTCAAAAAACGTAAAACCAGGAAATACCCAATCACCATGTGTGCCCTGGGAGCCTGCGACAGTATAGTAACAATATTTTTGAATTAAATCTAAATTCTTACAATAACATAATAACGAAAAGTAAAAGACTAGTTCGCCCAAAATTTTAATTTGTTTTAATTTTACTCTCCATGAAGTATACAAATATAACATTTAATATTATATTATATAATAAGAATTAAATGTACATTTCCCCAGTAAATCACAATAATCTTTAGAAGAAATTCCCATTTAATTAAGAAGAATATAAAAAAGCGTGGAAACCATCTGTGCCTTGGGAGCCTGCATCAGTATAGTAACAACTATTGCACACAATACTTAAATCAAATCTAAACACTTACAAGAACCTAATAATAAAAAAGAACTGCCTCCATCAAGCACTGATGCCAAGAGACATGAAGTAGGTCAAGTGTGCATACTCCGCTGGTTTGTGAATTATGCAGAAGTCTATGTCTCGAATGCAATACCTTTAGTTTGGGTTCATGCCATGCAGATGTATTTGACATATTAAAGAGTTATTGGACTGCTTTAATTCAGATGGGGGGGACTTCAGCTATAAGTACGGTAACTACAGGACTCAAAATGTAGTCGCTGCATTACATAGCTGTTCATTTTTTGTATAACAGGTGAGCATATTTCTTCAGAAAATTAAAAAAATGTTCTCAGTGCTGTCACATCATCAGTTGCCTACTGTGCATGTATGTAAATAACCTCCATCCCCGAGGAGCCCACAGCACTAAATATGACTCTCTCTCTCATTGTCTGCCAGGGCCAGATATAGCGCCACGTCATTAAGAGGCTGCATACTTGTATCTCTGGTGTTATAATTTACACTTCAAACGTCAAAACATTCATTAGTCTTAATTAAGCACAATTCATTCTCAGAGTGACGGTGCAGACGTACTATGGACTGAGCATTTTGTACCAACATGAAGATATATCTCATTTCGTAACATCATATATGATGATGTGGGGTTGTTAACACAGAGGAAGTGAGATTACATTGTTTATATTGTACTATATACAGTACAGAATATATATATATATATATATATATATATATATTAGGGGTGGCACGGTACATGGAAAAAAACTCGAACCGTTCGGTTCGCTTGTCTCGGTTCGGAGTGTGTGCGTCGCACGGTTTCGACGCATGCGCAATGTATCCTCGTGCCCGTATGTTACCTCAGACAGTGGGTGTCCTTTTCACGTGAAATAAGAGGTGTGTGTGTGTGTGTGGACATACAGTAAAATAAAGTAAAAGTGGAGTGCTGCAGGTCACGTCACGTGTAGAAATGCAAGTGGGAGAGATAAGGAAGGCTGCCCGGAGTTGGAGGATGCGCCAGCGACGTATAGCAGGCAGGGCAGATGCAGTGCGTATGAAGAGCGGGAGCCGCGCGCATTCACACACTGGCAGTGTTTGTCTCGCACAGCTGAACCGCGGCTCGTGTATTGCAAATACAGACAAATATTGTCCATTCTGTCACATTTTCCGGTGTTCTCCTCCGACCCCTGTCTGTCTCATGCTTTGATTTATGATGGGCAGCATATATCTGCTGCAAATGCGACCGTGTTCCCCTCTGTCTCATACACACATTCATATAACATGCTGTATATAAGTAGTTCACATGATAAATGTAACATTTAAAAGTTAAGATATGCTTCTAGTTTTAATAATTTAAACATGCCTTTGAAGTTTGGGCAAAATCTTCTGGCAGTGTTGTGTTTTCGTGTATTTTATTTTTTTTTCACAGCGCTGGATGTCATATGGTGATTGTGAAACACACAGAACACTTCATGGTGAAATTTGTTAATCAGGTCAGCTGAATTAAAGCCACAGTGCATTGTTCTAATCAAAATTGACATGATTAACTCTGTATATGTCGGACTCTGTAGACAGCTAGTTAAGAAACAACTTCTACATGATATAACAATTTTTTTAATATTGTATCCTAAATTGTGGATGATTAAGCTATATACCATATGCTGAAGTAAATTTCTGGAGTGTTAACGATTAAAAACAACAAGAACCGTACAGAACCGAAAATCGTGACCCTAAAACCGTGATACGAACCGAACCGTGGGTTTTGTGAACCGTGCCACCCCTAATATATATATATATATATATATATATATATATATATATATATATATATATATATATATATATATATATAAATTAAATTAAAAATATAATTAAACAATACAATACTTTTTTCATATTTCATAATACTTTTTCATATTTCATGTCAGACATTTTATATATATACATACACACACAAATATATAATTTAAATAATTGTATTTATTAAAGAATAAATATATGCATATACTTTATTGTATATCTTTAATATAACTTATAATATTGTATATAAATTAAATATACAATTAAAAATGCAATAATTACTCATATTTCATGCATATATTTACAAATATCTTAATGATATATTATAATACAAATCTACATGCTTTATCAGATCTATGTGCGCTGTTAAATTACATTAAACCCTGAACACAATGACTATTATGTCTTTTTTTTTTCTCACTGTGGCGTGACTATGTGGGTGAGAGTGCGAGCTGCATATGTGTGCGTATGTATGTATTTTTGAGCGAGTCTATAATGTAGAATGAATGCGGGGTTGTGTGTGGGTGGGCGGCAGCTGCAGTAGCAAATACGATTCTTCAGAAGAGACTAGAGAGAGAGAGAGAGAGAGAGAGAGAGAAAGCAGTAAAGACATTTTTCCATACAAGATTTTCTTTGTACTCATTTTTGAACTAAAGATTTCGAAAACTTCCTACACAGTCCACTTAGCCCATGTGCAAACTCAGAATGTCACAATTATAATGTCAGAGCTGTAAACACACTTATCACCGTCCAATCACGACAGAGGTCATTTACATATGTAAAATATAGAAGTCTTAAAGGTACAGTAGCAAAAATGCTGCTCAATTAGAAGATGAAAAATGGTCATGTAAAAGTTTGAAAGGGTTATTTCACCCAAAAAAGTTGTCATTAATTGCTCACCCTCATGTAAAATAAAGTTTATGACAAAGCACTTTTTTACTTTCAAGAACATTTCAATGCACAAGCAGATGAAACTCTGATCACCTCACAAAACTCTGACAGGATTTGCCTTTCACATCCAAAATAGAAGCCCCGCTGAATTATTGATGGTAAACCGCCGCAGTCGTTCAGTTGGTGCAGTCAAACTTTAATAATGTGTGTGGAAGTTTCTGCAAAACAGCAGGACTCTGTCATCAAAACCAAAGAGGTGTCCTATCACGTCATCCCAAAAAGAACAGAGGAGATAAGCTAAGTAAACTGGCTCTCAGTTTTATGGAATAAATATATCAGTATAAAAAAAGATAACCAGTAACTGACATAATGAACTTCCAGTGTGCTAAATGTATGCAAATGTAATCAATGTAAGAACAACAATAATCATATATTCATGCACCAAAAGTTCACCAATTGAAAGTATTTTGGACAAAAAAAATAATTTTCATGGCAACAAGCCATTTCAAGACTTTATTTCAAGACTTTATTTCCCAAATGAAAACTTTGGTTTCGATGTTTCTGTGAAATTATAATTTTTTTTGCTGCATTACTAATAATAGTCAGGTCAAGTCACATTTATTTATATAGCGCTTTATACAATACAGATTGTTTCAAACAGCTTCACATTAATAAACAGGAAAATTACAGTGTTCATTTTATAAAATCAGTAAAAAAAAATTGATTCAATTTCAGCTGTAAAGCAGCTCTACAGAAGACAATCGTGTCATTATTCAGCTCAATTTGGTTCAGTCTTGTTTCACTTCAGTTCAATAACTGTCCATTTCATCAATTATTAAATCTTTTTTATATTAAAGGGTTAGTTCACCCAAAACTGAAAATTAGCCCTTGATTTACTCACCCTCAAGTCATCCTAGGTGTATATGACATTCTTCTATCAGACAAATATTATAGTTATATTAAAAAAAGTCCTGGCTAATCCAATAGTTTTTTAATGGCAGTGATTGTAGCTCTCGTTTTTGATGTCCATAAAAGGGCATCTATCCATCATATAACTGCTCCACACGGCTCCAGGGGGTTAATAAAGGCCTTCTGAAGCAAATCGATGCGTATTTAAAACTTTATAAAGTAAATTATCCATATTTAAAACTTTATAAAGTAAATTATCTAGCTTCCGTCCGATCACCTGGATATTTTTCTTTTGTAAGTAGACAACTACTTAGTTGGCTACTTACAAAACAAAAAAATAAAACTACAAATGTAATCAAAACTGGCAGACTGATCATTTAAAAACACTATTATAGGCCAACACAATCCGTCATTTTCAGTGATGCAGGTTGTGTGGCTATTTATTTATAAAATTCACAAGCCAGACTCAAACCCACGTAACCAACATTAGCACCAATTGCCGCGCCAAAGCTCCAACATAATCTAGGGTTTAACTTCAGGGTTATTAGTTACAGGGTTACAAGCCAAAATGCAGCTAAGAAACCACGATTTGGTCCTTTACAACACCTCAGTGAGTCTAATTCTGGCAATAATAACCCAACGGAAGCATAAAACACTACAATCAGATTATGATGTAATGGCTGCAGTATTTTCTCAAAACGGGACAGCCACAAAGCCATACCCAAACAACCCACAGCGCGAGGCTAAACAGGTTAAAGTTGAGCACAGGAGGACTGACAGATCTTGTAGTCAGGCAGCTTAGTGCAGCAGAGCTGGTGTAGAACAGCAGACAGATGGACGGCTTTCTGACGCTAATGAGGATTTGTAGCCTCTGAGTTCAAGGTGCTGAAACATTCATTGGTTTGTAGAAGAGATCAAGCAATACAGGCCTGAATCAATGCCTCCGGCTACATGCAGAAACAATAGCTCTGGGACTCTTAAATTGTAGAGAAATAACTACCAGCAGTGCAACGTGATCATTTAATATAATAAAAATAATCAATTTGTCATGGTGAGCACAGAATATAGTAACTAGTATCATTATTGGCACTATGCAAAATCGTTATTCACGCAGCGAAGAGATTGTTTGCGATGATATATGCTCTGTTGAAGCTGAGGAAGCCAGAGGCACAGCAAACAGCGGCACGGTAATTAAATATCAACAGGAAGTCACTCACACAACAACAGCACTCTTTATATCTTTAAAGCAGATGCTATGAGCCTGAAATACGTCTTCAATTAAACAATGTGAAAACAGAGACAAGATAAAGGACATAAAACAGAGAGAGAATTATGAGTTGTATATCCAAACCACATTGTGGGCCTTTCAAAAGCTGCTTTTGGTTTAATGACTACATGAAACAACACATTTTACTTCCGTAACGTGACGCAATTCCTAGGGAGGCAAGATATATCTGTGCCATACTGAATAGTGGCCGATATTTAGAATACTTTTGATGCCATCTATCGCTCACTCAAAGTGTTGTTATCGTTAACTAAAACATTTTAGTTTTGATAAATAATGCTGAAATTAAATAAATAATAAATATTAAAAGAAAAACGCTAACTTTGGCCGACCCGAGTTCGAGGTCCGGCTTGCAGACCTTTCCCGATCCTGTATCCCTCTTTCTCTCCCACCTCACTTCCTGTCCACTCCATACTATCCTATCATAATAAAGGCAAAAATAAAAATAAATAAAATATAAACATTTTTGCCTTGGCAAGTAACTGAACTTAAAGTTTGTTGAACTACTAAAATGACTAAAACTGAAATAAAAATAAATGAAAGTTAAATCATTTGAAAAACAAAAACAAAATAAAGATGGCACATAAAATGAAAGCTTTTATTTTTGTATTTTCAGTTAACTCAAAATATTAATAAATAAAATAATAGTATATAAATATTAACAAAATAACACTGATATAAGAATTTAGTAGTGTTTTTGAAACAATTCATTTTGACCCGAAACTCACCAGACTTGTCCAAAACCCCAGGACATTTTGCGCACTTGAACCACGAATACAAACAAAATAATTGACTAGATTCGAGGAGTTTTGTGCTAGAAATTAAAAAAAGTAACACATTCTTCCCTCGCGGGTCAATTTGACACCATTAGGAATGAATGAAATGCGAGGAATGCTTCAGTATACACCGAAAAACCTAAAATAATTTTATAATGTCTACATGTGTGTCTGAATGCATACTGAAGAGATAAACTGAAGAACTGACTTTAGGACCCAGCGGAACAGCTCATTTGCTCCATATAGAGCTATAAGGCCATCTAGGGCAAGAGTCATGAAATATCTTGTTATATACTTTTTTACACAAAAGGCAAAAGTCTAGCCTAGACATCTAGATGAACCCTAGCGGCAGCAAATGTAATTTGCAGCCAGGGCGTCTAGCAACTCTCCGTTGGCTTGCGAACTTGAAAAACCAAACTCTTAACAGAGTTAACAAGGCAGAGTTGCGACGGTTCCACGTGATTTCTTTGAGGGGGGGGGGGGGGGGGGGGGGGGGGGGGGGGTCCAACCAATTAAAACAAGTTTGTTTTAATATGGGATTTATCTGAAATAGAGTCGGATATGTAACAAATTTAGAACCACATTCGAAAGTGGCCCGAATTGAATGCCAAAAAATCTGAACGGATATTTTGCTATTTACACATACTATCCTAGATCTGTACCAAATGTCAAGGGTAAAAAATCAGAGCATGTAAATGAAAAGGGTTCTCTCACCATCTGAATGGGTTTCTTTTGCAGGTCTCTCTCGGTCACTAGTCTCTCCTGGTCGGTGACGTACAGGCCCTTCTGAGCCAGAGCCTGGATGACGGCATCATGACCCAGCAGAGGTTTGACAGCGTCGCTCTTCAGAATCAAACTTCCTGCTCGGCAGTACAGCTCAGCCGACAGCAGCAGGCCAGCCACCGGAGGCTTCAGGTGCTCCTGCTCATACTGGTCCCTGTAGAAGGGCTCGTTCAGGTCTTCTGGAACATTGTCTGCAAGATGACAGAACGACAGTTATCGTTACATTGCCGCCAACTAAAGGCCCTGCAAAGTTCTTTTTCATTCTTCGCTTAGGGGTAAAGTTCAAATACATGACCAGCAGCATACTGTTAGCAAACATCCCAACCCTGCCGAGAGCGAGGTTTAGATGAATATGTAAATATGAGCTGCCTGCATTCCTCTCAATAACAAAAAAAATCATACAGCTAAAATGAGGTGTGGAAGTGCTTTGGCAAGCTGTTTCGAACTCCCGAAACAAACTCCTATTGAACGTTTTGGCCTGATTTTGTTCAACATGATCACACCAGTTCATTCTTAGATTTCACTTAATGTATATCAGGGCTTTAATGCTCACTTAAAGTTTGTCTTTAAAGGGTTAGTTCACCCAAAAATGAAAATTAGCCCATGATTTACTCACCCTCAAGTCATCCTAGGTGTATATTATGATATTCTTATTTCTGACGAATAAAATCAGAGTTATATCAAAAAAGTCCTGGCTAATCCAAGGTTTATAATTGCAGTGAATTGTTGGGTCATTTTTGAAATCCATAAAAGTGCATCTATCCATGATATAACTGCTCCACACGGCTCCGGGGAGTTAATAAAGGCCTTCTGAAGCGAAGTGCTGCATTTGTGTAAGAAAAATATCCATATTTAAAACCTTATAGACTAAAATAACTAGCTTCCCGCGGTCAGCGGTATTGACAGAGTTATGGCACGCACGGAGATGAGAATGGTATGTATAGACTTATCTAACTCTGGGGGATACGGTGAATAAGCTAAAGTCCCAAAAAGTCGGCGTGTTCCTTTAATAAAGAAACATTCATGGAATATATGAAAAATCTAAATCGGTACTAGCTTCTTTGTTCTTATTTTTAATAAAAAAACCTAAATAAAAAAACAAAACAGAAAAAACGATATGTTGTTTTAAAAGTTTTGTGTCAGAATTTGGTAATACGGAAAATAAAACAAGCTTTCTGCATTTGTATTTTCTTTCCTGACACGTATGACTAGCTACAGCCACCATCATAAATATGGTAAATTTGGTATGCTAATTATAAAAACCCCAGCAAATTTTCCACAAAACTCTGAAAATTACTGCCACAGTTTGACCTTTTGAGTGCAAAAATCACGACAAAATATGGTGAAATTGATTAATATGACTTTCTGCACATATTTCTGCACCTTCACTCTGTTATATCATAGCAGACAGCTGAGTCGGTGAGATTTTTTCCTGAATTTCAAAGATCAAAGTAATTTCATCTTCGGAACAGCTAAACATAGCTCAAACTCAGCTTGGTGTTTTCCGATCCTCAGTGCAAGAGTAATTTACTCTCACCCGGGAAGATGATGAAAAGGAGAAAGCCCTTAAAGGAAGCGAGATGGTGTCTACCACACAGCTACAATATCAAAAATATCATTATCACGAGTTAACACGCTGACAGAATAAATGGGTTCACAGATCCGAATGAGGTCACCGTATCCATGGAGAACCGAGATGTTTAGCTATTTATGGAGACGGGTGAGCGTTTGAGAGAACGCTTGCGTCCTTATTACCTGCACATGGTTTCAATTTTCTGCATTAAACCTGATTGTGGTAATGATAAATCAGATTTTACCCACTCTGTACGAATGAATGTCTTCATTTGAGACGTGGACAATACGTAAAAATGGAAAGCACCTTAAAATCTTTCATGAAAGGTTTCAAAACATTTCACTGATGGTATCAGAGCCATAAGGCGTTGACAATGTAAGTCAAAAATATGACTGCCGGACCGCGGTTGCCATGGAAACAATAGGGAGGCTGATCGATTCCCCTGCCATACGTAATATGTAGCCAGGAGCTCCTTGCGAGCCTCATCAAAGACAGATGGAGAAACGCAGAAGGGAGAGAGGAACTGCACAGGTGTTTAGATCCTGTACTTTAAAGATGAACAATACGTAGAATAATCATGATAGATTCACAATGATTTAGCTGGAAATATACAATTAAGCAATATTGTAATATTTCAATGATTTTAAAGGGTTAGTTCACCCAAAAAGGAAAATTAGCCCATGATTTACTCACCATCAAGCCATCCTAGGTGTACAGTATATGACATTCTTCTTTCAGACGAGTACAATCAGAGTTATATAAAAAAAATTACGGGCTCTTCCAAGCTTTATAATGGCAGTGAATTGTTGCTTCGTTTTTGAAGTCCATAAAAGTGCATCTATCCATCATATAACTGCTCCTCACGGCTCCGGGGGGTTAATAAAGGCCTTCTGAAGCGATGCGTTTGTGTTAGGGGTGTCGAAATTAATCGTTTCTATGATGCATCGCGACGCAGACGAGGACGATTTTGTAACGGTTCAGTAATAGACCATAACCGATTATAATGTACTGAATATTTTCTGACGTCATTTGTCGCGTACGTGCATTGCCGCGGTAGCGTACAATGGCTGAGAGAGGCGAGACGCGAGTAATTAAAATGTTCCAACTACTTAAAAGCCGACATCTGGGCACATTTTGGCTTTTATGAAGAACCTGGTAAGCATGACCTGGAGAACACATGCGCTGTGTGTAAATCAAAGCTATCTGATTTATCAAAACGATTTAATTTACACTTGGGCACATAAATGTATCTCCGCAAAACGGATATAAATCTGATCTTCAACTACTGCACTATATGCAGATTTAATGGAGTTCACTTTTTTAGCATTGCATTTAGCGAGGAGTAAAATGTACATATGTGGTTTCAACAACCAGATGCCTTTAGACTTTAGTTTTGACTGTAATGTGGCCCAGACCACCTCCTGAAGTGGCTTGTGTATTTGTTTTAAATGCTCCTGTTGACTTCTGTGCCCAGACTTGAGTTTTTTTTTTTATTCATTCAAGAAGCATGTTTTCTTTGAGCAGGTAAAATTAAAGCAGGGCTCGACATTAAGCTGGTTCACATGCTTGTCCTTTGGACAAGTAAATCTGTCATTCACTTGTCCAGATTTTTTTTGTTTTGTTGTTGTTGTAAATATAATTTATTCTGAAGCAATATTCTCACCAGTGTTCAATCAGCTTTGACATATTTAAATCTGCATATCTGTGATATTTTTACCTTTTATAAAGGGCATTTTCTAATAATAATCTTATTAAATATAGGCTATGCTTCAGCTTTCATTTTATTTTTATTTTTTTAAATAAAAATTTAATTAGAATAAGACACTATAGGGCTGTTACCAATCAAATTAAATAATTTACAATAAAAAAATAACAACTGCATTAAATAATGTTATGAGATTGTTGAATATAAAAATATATAAATAAACTAAACAACCAGTAGGTGGCAGCAGGTGACGGTCTTAATGAGTGAGTCATTGAGTCGAATTCATTTAAACGATCATTTAAACGATTCATTCAAACGGATGATTCAGTCACGAATGAGGCAGGCCCTGTCCCAAATGGCACACTTCATGTGCACTTTCGGTCTTGTGGATTTACAATGGTTGCTGCCTGCGCGTGTCCGTTAAGTCCACAAGACCGTAGGGTGTCCCATTTGTCATTTTAGGTCTCAGAAGGGTGCTCGCGAGCTCCCCCTTTGAGGTCGATATGCGCCCTCGATGCGCACTTCTGCCGAGCCCGCACTGGTGCGAGCTACGCAGCGGACTTCTTCCCGGCAGTCAAAGCACCATTATGTCGTGAAAGTTCGGACTCAGAGGAAGACCGTGAGGGTTTAGGGTGCCAGGGCCGCAGTCGTTTACGAATAGGCCATTGAATCTTTGATTAAACCGATTCATTCAAAACACTGAATCATTCAGTAACACACCGTTGCTGTGAGAAGCGTTATGATTCTGCTTGTGATCTTTGTTTGGAACTATTTTCGCTGCTGAAATCGAACAAAAACAGTCAATATTGCATCTAAAATGTAAGTAACTTAATGTTAATTAATCGTTTATGGAACTGTCATATGAAATCAGTGTCATTTTCAGTCGTGATGGTATTCAGGAAAACAGCACTCTTGGTTTTGTGATGTTGCTTTACTGTAGGCTATCATATGTTATAAATATAAAAACTCCACAATTTGTAATGTTAACCGTGTATGTTAACTGAGTTTCTCTGTGTGAGCTGTGCTCATTTGTTGTGATTTCTCCTCGAGAGGCTGTGCGAGCGTCAACAGCGCAACCTTGTTACCGTCAGTTCATTATACATTATAATCCACTATCGATCGCCAATTACACTAAATTAATGCAGAATTATTGTTGCATTTTGGTGATTCCCTAATTATTTTTTGACGTTTTAATCAGCGGTCGGGCAAGTAAAATTCAGTTAGCATTGCACACCAGTTAGGCTCGTCAGACGTAGCGTAAACCTTTATTAACCCTCCGGAGCTGTGTGGAGCAGTTATATGATGGATAGATGCACTTTTATGGACTTCAAAAACGAAGCAACATTCACTGCCATTATAAAGCTTGGAAGAGCCAGGACATTTTAAATATAGCTCTGATTTTATTTATCTGAAAGAAGAATGTCATATACAGCTAGGATGTCTTGAGGGTGAGTAAATCATTGGGTCATTTTCATTTTTGGGTAAACTATTCTTTTAAGCTTTCCCCACTTTTAAGTTTATTTCACACATCCATTTTCACAATAAACCAATGTGCAAATAAGAATGAATGCATTCAGGAGATGGACAGAGAACAGAGTGCACGCCATTAAATTACCAATTCATTATCTCTATCTGTCCCAACTGACCAAAATGGATCAATGGAAAAGCTTTTATGGACTTTAAGCTGACCACTCTCTGTTCATTCAAACAACCACTTGTATTTCATTTGAACTAGTCTGGCGGCATCATACATACAGTATATTAATTTAAAGCCCTGCTGTATACATTATGCTTTAAATATTACTATTGTGGTCTGAAATGTGTTGATTAAATCATTCTTTGTATGGAGAAAGAGCCTTTTATCAGTTTTACTATCATCTGTCCTAAGGTTACACTTCAAGACAAGTCAACAAACGGGTCAATAACACCCTTAAGGCCTGTCAATCAAACTGAGCATTTCCATATCCTCATCCTGGAGTTAAAAGTCTTGTTCTTTGTTTAAGGTCACTTTAAATCAGAGATGCTAAACAATAACACACTGTGAGGGGAAGAGTTGTCATTAGCGTTGCACATGGGCCTGAAGACCTGACTGCGCATTTTAATGAGAGGACCTAAAGGAGACCAGATGGCCGGTGGCTACATCAGTTAGCCAATCACAACGGGTCTGCACAATGTTAAACTATACACAGCTCAATGACTAGCTAGCGAATAAACGGACATCAATCTGTCAATCTAGATGTCAAGCTTGTACCGATTTTATTGAATATGAGCATGAAACTTCATTAACTAATTTTATGAGCATCATATGGTCAAATTCAGCACACAAAGCGACCAACTATGAGCTGAGATTCTGTCACAATGTTCACCACAGTTGAACTCTGTGGCTCATGTATCACATTTTGTTTTTTGGTTATTGATATTCTGACTGATATTTTTATATCAAGTTGCACAGAATAGTCAATCCTCCTGTGAAAAAGAAGTGTGCTTAATTGAATGTGCACTTGTAGTGTACTTCAAATCCTAAAAGTATATTTAAAAAAAAAACTGTACTTCTTGCAGATAATATAATTTTAATGAAAAGTTTATGACTATGTTAGTATATTTGTAATAATGTCAAATAAACGTTTTATTTTAAAGTACATAACAATAATTGTTTTAATAATCTTTTGTTGTGCTTTAAAGAAGTGTAAGGTGTTGACCAACACATGTAAAGTACTTGATTATAATTTAACTGTAGTGTTATTCAATATTATATTTAAATTATATATATAATATATATATATATTATATATATATATATATATATATATATATATATATATATATGGTAAAAAAAACTTAGCACTTGCAATGTAAACACACACACACAAAATTGGACATGATTCGAAAAGGTCAAATGGTCCTGAAAAAAAAATAACTTGTACTGTTCGCGGTCAAAAATGTCCGCATTGGAAACGAATGGAAGACGAATTTAGTGGAAACTTTTGGTACTGCGCCCAAACAAATTCTTACTGAAAGCTAATTTTTTGAGATATCAACCTCAAATTTGGAGCAAAACTTTAGATTTAAGGCTTTGATTTTCTCACAGTAAAAATGTTTTTGGAAAATATATATTTCATCCACAATTTTAAATATTTTTTTGTGCGTTTTTTATAATAAACAAACATATAACTTTTTGTAAGTGTCTCCTTTAAAAAATATCAAACTTAAGTCTGTGCTCCAAAGCATTGAAGATTTACAGTTTAAGTTGGAAATTTCATTTTCAGGTCCATAACAGGTAATAAATGGATCATGACTATTCTATAAATATAATTTAGTACCATAAAATCCCATAAAAATACAAAATAGTAAATAAAAAACATTATCAAACTAAAATATAGTACATTCATTCCATTAAAATTTAACAAATCTTTCATTTTTGATCGACACACAAGCAGTTAAATACATAGCATACACTTCTCAATAGAAATGACATTAAACTACATTTTAGTTTACTTAAATTCTTGTCGGTACATTCAGCAGTACACTTTATATTTCAAAAGACAAAGAAGTATTTATGAAATTTTACTTATAAAGATGTACTTAAGTCCGACTTAAGTGGGTCAAAAAACAACTAATTGCACGTAATATAAATTTAAACTATAATACATTTTCATTTAATTACGAATAACATTAATTTAAGTGTCCAGAAACAGTACATTCAGTTCGCACTTACGTATACTCTTTTATAATATGTTATTTCTGTAATAAGTACTCTTTTTAAAAGTATGCTAAAGTGTATTTCTTTTCTCAAGGGTTTGTTTGAGTTTCCAGATAAGAAACGCCATCACATGACCAAGATCTATATCTATACAAATTAAAATATTGTGTATATGTTGTATCATGTTTAATAATGATCTGAATAGTTGACTGAACAGTTAGAATATTCATATTCCATGATATGTACAAGGTACTACTATGGCAGAATTTGTTTTGTTAGTGTTGGATAACATTTTACATTACACCATTAAGTTATGGATACAATTAATAAACAGCTATTTATGAAACAGTTTGAAATTATACATTGCAATTGTTGAATATTAACATTATGTAACATAATATAATACAAAATCCTGTCAGACTTACTCCATGAGCAAAATGCAATCATTAAAACTCTAAGTATTGCATTATAACATGCATTCATATTCAAAATATGGTTTTATTTCAGTTTGATATCAAATGCATTCAAAGCAACACATTGGCAATCAAATCAAGAGACAAAGATGATGGTGGAGAAAGAGAAGCACGCCACCTACCTGTACCAAAGGCTTTGGCCACCAGCCATGTGAGGCTTGCTCTGATTTTAGCTTTATTAAAATCATAATGATCAAAAGACTTGATGGCAGGAACAATGAAAGTCTTTCTCGGATCCCTGGAGTCGGTCAGATCTCCCATATTCACAGCTGCAGTGTCACATCCAGTACTTACAAAGATGACATCTCTCCGAAGGAATTCAATGCATCGAATCGTACTTTTTGCTTTGTATCTCTCACATATATATCATATTGTGTAACATACATGTGTCATATAGTTGTTCAAACACTCGGCTGGGCTTATTTTCACATCAAATTCGCGCCGATCCGGTAATAAAAGTGGGGTTCTGCCCATACAGCTTCATCCATTCTGGTACCCCATTTGAATTCGGCTGTTTTTCTCCTTAATCCCTGATGTTCCGATTTAGAAGAGGCTGACAAGGTGTTGCTATCTAAAAAGTCTTTGTCTTCTTTAGGACCTCGCCATTCGCTGCCCACATATTCCCATCTGGATATTTACGGTTATTCTCCCTCTATTCATCCAGCGTCCTGCGGTCTCCCTGCAGCAGTGTGAGACTGAGCCGTCTGCGCATGCGCGCTCCGCCCAACACGCCAACAACCCAAAACTGGCAGAAAATGGGATTATGCTAGAAATTGGATGCAGTTACATTTAATAGCATAGATATTATTAATTTTCTCTATCTACACACATAAACACAAATAAAATAATAACATAAAAAAAAAAAAAATTGTATTTTATAAATAGTAAAAACGTGATGTTGTCGTAAACCATTAAACATTAACTTTATTTATTCAAAGTGTTTCGTCTACCGGGAATAATAATAATTTATAATATAATTATTATATAATTAATAAAAAACCTGTATTTTTTTATTTATTTAAGCCATATTAATTAGTACAATATTGTCTTGTGCCATTAATAAACAAAATATACAATGCATGGTCCAGGTGAATTTCACAAAGCTAAATGTTTTAAATAAAGTAATTATCTAAAATAATTATCTTATTGACTTATACTGACCGAGTATGCATGAACTTTTATGTGAATTTTTAATTGTAATATATTATTAATTATACATATTAACTGATATAATAAATGATTGTATACAATTATTATTATTATTATTATTATTATTATTATTATTATTATTATTATTATAAGTAGTAGTAGTAGTAGTAGTAGTACTACTATGTCGTATTTCATTAATTAAAACTTTAGTACAATACTTTGTCCAGGTGAATTTCATAAATCTAAAAATCGGGTTTGTCTCAATAAATGAAAATAATCTGACTGACCTTGAAATCTTGCGAAATATACTTTAAGATATAGGCTACATAAATATATGCTTTATGAAAATCATAATATTAGTAGTTAAATTATGTATTATAGACTGATATAATAAGAATATTACTGACGTATATGTTGGTTATTGCTTCTTCAGCGTTCTTTAATCTTTAAAAACTACAACCCCCATCTTTACAGTAGTGTTTACATGACGTCACATCTATGCGACTTTATAGAAGCGGTTCCGTCTGCAGATCTCGGGTTCTCTGAAATAACGCGTTTTTAAAAGACATATAACCACCGTTTTTCATTTCTTTTAGTTTATATCTGTGTGGTGAATGTGGGCAGAACATGTTTATGCCGAGATCGCTAAAGCTCAAGAGAGCCCCTGAGTCCCATCAGCAGAACCACAAGAGAAGCAAAACCACACCGGAAGACACTGTTTCTACATCTCCATCTGACATCTGTCTTCCAGACGAGACTGTGAATATTGAAACAGAGGAGGAACTCAATCAGGTAGAGTCTGAAGAAGAATCAGAGGAAGAGGAGGAACCAGTGAAGTCATTCAAGAAGAGCCAGAGATGGCCAGAGCCAGGAGAACCTGTGTGCGTCATGTGCGGTCGGTATGGAGAATACATCTGCGATAAAACAGACAATGATGTCTGTAGTCTGGAGTGTAAAGCCAGTCATCTGGCTAAAATGTGCTTGGGTTTTGGCGAGAAGGTCTTTTCTAAGGATCCACAGGAGACCTCTAATGCGTCAATCACTGACACTGAAAGTTATTCTTACAAGGAGGATGTGTTCATATCTGAACTGACTGAGGAGCAGATTAAGAGAGTTCAAACTGAGCTGGCAATCGTGACTGCTGGCAGTGAGGTCTGCAGACCCATTATAGAGTTTGAACACTGTAACTTTCCCACAGCACTCAGGCTCAACCTGAAGAAGGCCGGTTATGAGGCACCCACTCCCATCCAGATGCAGATGGTTCCTGTTGGTTTAACCGGCAGAGATGTGATTGCCACTGCAGACACAGGCTCTGGAAAGACAGTTGCCTTCCTTCTTCCAGTGGTAATGCATGCACTCCAGGTAAATACCTTACTGAACATCTTAGGTATTTTTTATAGATAGAGCATTAAACAATACAGATTGTGTCAAAGCAGCTTCACATTAATAATCAGGAAAATAACAGTATTCATTTTGTAAAATTAATCAAGTATGAAACAAATTAATTTTTCTGTTTCAGCTAATGATGGATGGATGGTTAGATGGATAGACAGACAGATAAATGGATGGATGGTTAGATGGATAGACAGACAGATAGATAGATTGATACAGAGATGAATAGACAGACAGGTGGATAGATAGATAGACAGATGGATGGATGGATGGATGGATGGATGGATGGACGGACAGACGGATAGACAGATAGTTGGATGGATGGATAGAGATGATAGATAGATAGATAGATAGATAGATAGATAGATAGATAGATAGATAGATAGATAGATAGATAGATAGATAGATAGATAGATAGATAGACAGATAGATGGATGAATGGACAGACGGATGGATGGATAGATAGATAGACAGACAGACAGATAGATGGACATATAGATGAATAAGTCAAGTCAAGTCAACTTTATTTATATAGCGCTTTTAACAATGTAGATTGTTCCAAAGCAGCTTTACAGTGTTAAACAGGAAAATAATGCAGCATAATTTTATTAAGCTGTATAGTCATTTGATGTCATCAGTTTAAATTTCCATACGGTGACAGTGTGGGCTTTAGATCAATAATTAGATCAGTAATATATGGTTCATTATTATATGGTTCATTTAGTTTATTAATTAGATTTATTTCAATGTTTAGTTGAAAAATTTGAGTGTCCCCAACTGAGCACACCAAGCCAGAGGCAACAGTGGCAAGGAAACCAAAACCTCATCAGGTGACCTAATGGAGAAAAATAAACCTTGGGAGAAACCAGGCTCAGTCGGGGTGCCAGTTCTCCTCTGGCCAATTAACAAACAGCGTATTATTATTATTATTATTATTATTATTCTGGCAGCTTTACAGGTCAGAGGTCATAATAGATCGGAATATTCGAAGGACCGGAGGCAACACGCTGGAGACGGGTTTATTGTGGATGACATATCGATTTAAGAATTATTAAATTGTAATATTTGAACAATCGGAGTCAACACGCTGAAGACGGGTTTATTGCGGATGACATATCGATTTAAGTATTATTTAATTGTAATATTCGAACAATCGGACTCATCACACTGGAGACAGGTTTATTAAGATGCCGTGTCGATGAGGCAGTTGCAGGGGGAGACTAATTGACACGGTCTCTGCGGACACTTCGGGGTCCTGTGTTGGTCTTCTCTGGGCGCAGGTCCATCATCTGATCAGGATATGGCCCGGATCCGGCTGACTGCAGTAAACCTCGGGATAAAACAGAGAGTCTATCATTAGTGTAGATGCCATTCTTCTGATGATGTAACGAGTACATCAGGTGTTATGGGAAGTGTTCCCGGTTCCGGCTGACCTAGTTAATGCAGCCTAACAATCAATTCATTGAAAAAGTGTTTTATGTGTATGCCACAGAAAAGAGATCTGTTTTTAGTCTAGATTTAAACTGACAGAGTGTGTCTGCTTCCCGAACAATGTTAGGAAGACTGTTCCAGAGTTTAGGAGCTAAATAGGAAAAGGATCGAACGCCTGCAGTTGATTTGGATATTCTCGGTATGATCAACTGGCCAGAATTTTGAGACCGCAGTAGACGTGATGGAGTATAATATGTTAAGAGCTCGCTCAAGTATTGGGGAGCTAAACCATTTAGTGCTTTGTAAGTAATAAGCAAGATTTTAAAATGAATGCGATGTTTATTAGGCAGCCAGTGCAGTGTTGACAGAACTGGGCTAATATGGTCATACTTCTTGGTTCTAGTAAGAACTCGAGCTGCTGCGTTTTGGACCAGCTGGAGTTTATTTATTAAGCGAGCAGGGCCACCACCCAGTAGAGCATTACAATAATCTAGCCTTGAGGTCATGAACGCATGAACTAACTGTTCAGCATTTTGCATTGAGAGCATGTGCCGTAATTTAGATATATTTTTAAGATGGTAGAATGCAGTTTTACAGATGCTCGAAACGTGGCTTTCAAATGAAAGATTGGTATCAAAGAGCACACCCAGGTTCTTCAATGACGACGAGGACTTGACAGAACAGCCATCAAGTGTTAGACAGTATTCTAGGTTACTACTTGTGGAGCTTTTTTTGTCCAATAATTAAAAAATCATTTTTTTCTGAATTGAGTTGCAGGAAATTACAGGTCATCCAATGTTTTATATCAGCTATGCATTCCGTTAATCTTGTGAATTGGTAAGTTTCGTCAGGGCGCGAAGAAATATAGAGCTGAGTATCGTCAGCATAACAATGAAAACTAAGGCCATGCTTCCTAATAATATCTCCCAGTGGTAGCATGTACAGGGTGAAGAGCAGCGGTCCTAGCACTGAGCCTTGCGGTACTCCATACTGAACCTTTGATCGGTGTGACATCTCTTCATTTACTGCTACATACTGATAACGGTCACATAGGTATGATTTAAACCATGACAAGGCAATTCCACTAATACCTACATAATTTTCGAGTCTATTCAAAAGAATGTTGTGGTCGATAGTATCGAATGCAACGCTAAGATCGAGTAACACTAATAGAGAGATACAGCCACGATCGGATGATAAGAGTAAATCATTTGTAACTCTGATGAGAGCAGTCTCAGTGCTATGATACGGTCTAAATCCTGACTGGAAATCCTCACAGATACCATTTCTTTCTAAAAAGGAACATAATTGTGAGGACACTGCCTTTTCAAGTATTTTTGACAGAAAGGGTAGATTTGAGATTGGTCTATAATTGACTAATTCTGTAGGATCAAGTTGCGTTTTTTTAATAAGTGGTTTAATAATAGCCAACTTAAAAGTTTTCGGTACATATCCTAATGACAAAGATGAATTAATGATATTAAGAAGAGGATCTATGACCTCTGGTAGCATCTCTTTTAATAGCCTAGTCGGTACAGGGTCAAGCATACATGTTGTTGATTTTGATGATTTAACGAGTTTAGCCAATTCTTCTTCTCCTATAGCAGTGAATGAGTGTAATTTTTCCTCAGTGACACTACAATGCTCTGTCTGATGTGATACTGTAGTAGACGGCTGCATGGTTAAAATTTTCTTCCTAATATTATCAATCTTACATGTGAAGAAGTTCATAAAGTCATTACAGCTGTGCTGTTTACAATCATCAGAAGTTGAAGCTTTATTTTTGGTTAATTTAGCCACTGTATCGAATCAATACCTCGGGTTGTGTTTGTTTTCTTCCAAGAGAGTTGAGAAATAAGCAGATCTAGCAGTTCTTACGGCCTTTCTGTATGTGATCATGCGCTCTTTCCACGAATTACGAAAGACCTCTAGTTTTGTTTTCTTCCAGCTGCGCTCCATTTTTCTGGCTGCTGTTTTAAGGGCCCGGGTGTGCTCGTTGTACCATGGCGTTGGACTATTTTCTTTAATCTTCTTTAACCGCAGAGGAGCAACTGTGTCTAAAGTACTGGAAAAGAGAGAGTCAATAGTTTCTGTTGCAACATCGAGTTCTTCTATGCTATCTGGGATGCTGAGGAGATGATACTGATGAGGAAGATTATTCAAAAAGCAATCTTTAGTAGCTGCAGTGATTGTCCTGCCATTTTTGAAGTGAGGGGGCGGCTTTGCAACCTTAGCTAAATTAAGTATACAAGATACTAGGTAATGATCTGAGATGTCATCACTCTGCTGCAGAATTTCAACGGTATCAACATTTATTCCATGTGACAATATTAGGTCTAAAGTATGATTATGGAGATGAGTGGGTCCTGACACGTGTTGCCTAACTCCAATAGAGTTTAGTGTATCTTTAAATGCTAATCCCAATACGTCTTTTTCGTTGTCTACATGGATATTAAAATCACCAACAATTAGTACTTTATCTACGGCCAGTACTAATTCTGATAGAAAGTCAGCAAATTCTTTGATAAAGTCTGTATTATGCCCTGGTGGCCTGTATACAGTAGCTAACACAAATGTTGAACGGGTTTTGTCATGTACACTACATAGCGTTACATAAAGCACCAAAACTTCGAAGGAATTATATTTGAAACTAGACTTCTGAGTAATACTGAAGATATTATTATAAATTACAGCAACCCCTCCCCCTTTACCTTTCAGACGCGGCTCATGTTTATAACAATAATCTTGGGGGGTGGACTCATTTAAGGTAATTTAGTCGTCAGGTTTTAGCCAGGTTTCTGTCAAACAGAGCACATTTAGATTATTATCTTTAATAATATCATTAACAATAAGCGCTTTTGGGGAAAGGGATCGAATATTCAGCAACCCAAGCTTTATCAATTGTTCATCTGTATTATATCTTTTGTTTATTTGTTGGACATCAATTAAATTTTTACTGTTGAATGGTTTTGATGTTTTTTTGTATTTACTAATTCGGGGAATAGACACAGTCTCTATATGATAATATCTAGGTGAAAGAGTCTCTATGTGCTGGGATTTATCTGACTCCGGTGACTTGAGACAGCTAGCAGACGGTCGGTTTAGCCAGTTTGTCTGCTTCCTGACCTGGGCCCTAGTGAGTCAAGGTTTAGCTCTAAGACTATGTGCCAAATTACTATAGAGAAGAGCGGCACCACCCCAGGAGGGATGGATGCCATCCTTCTTCAACAGGTCAGGTCTGCCCCAAAAACTTTTCCAATTGTCTATGAACCCTATGTTATTTTGCAGACACCACTTAGACAACCAGCCATTGAGTGATGATAGTCTAGAATAGACAGACAGACAGACAGATAGTTGGATGGATGGATGATGCATGGATGGATGGATGGATGGATGGATGGATGGATAGTTAGACAGACAGATAGATGGACATATAGATGAATAGACAGACAGACAGACAGATAGTTGGATGGATGGATGGATGGATGGATGGAGAGTTAGATAGATAGACAAACATACAGACAGACAGACGGATGGACGGACGGATGGATGGACAGATAGAAAGATTTTTATGGCTCAGTGTTGGCACTCAGGTCATCCTGTTTAAATAGAAAACTCTTTTAAGGGAACAGCTGTTACCCTAGATAGTGAGCGGTCTCCTGTGCACCGCCAGTATGAGTAATTCATAAGAGCAATCTATTTTTGACTGGTTTATAATTCCAGTGCACTTCCTCTGAAAGTTCACAACCAGAATGCTTAATTCAGATACGGGCAAACTGGGCAATTCACATTCACCTGACAGCTATAATGTCACATTAATGTTTCATACATTCAACTTTTTTTTTTCAGTCATTTATGTCCAGATTAATTTTTTTCTGTAATAACAATAGATTTGGACATGACAAAATAAGTTACAACTGATAAAATTTTGTCTTTGATGTTTGAACTTCCCACAAACAATGTATGTATTTCCCAGAGCCAAACTGCTTCTCCGGCTTGTCCCACGTGTCTCATCCTAACCCCGACCAGAGAGCTGGCCATTCAGATAGAGAAGCAGACAAAGGAGCTGGTGATGGGTCTGCCGAACATGAGAACTGCTCTACTGGTGGGAGGGATGCCTTTACCTCCTCAGCTACATCGACTCAAGCAGAAGATCAAGGTAAATATTAATGTTTGTCAGTTAAGAGCTTTATCAGAATCCACAACACTTTATCTGACCAATTCTTCCTTTGTCCAGATTGTAATAGCCACTCCAGGACGCCTCATTGAGATCCTGAAACAGAAGGCTGTACAGCTGGATGATGTCAGAGCTGTTGTGGTTGATGAGGTAAGCATCTATCTATCTATCTATCTATCTATCTATCTATCTATCTATCTATCTATCTATCTATCTATCTATCTATCTATCTATCTATCTATCTATCTATCTATCTATCTATCTATCTATCTATCTATCTATCTATCTATCTATCTGTCTATCTGTCTGTCTGTCTGTCTGTCTGTCTGTCTGTCTGTCTGTCTGTCTGTCTGTCTGTCTGTCTGTCTGTCTGTCGGTCGGTCGGTCGGTCGTTCTGTCTGTCATTTTGTCTGTCGGTCGTTCTGTCTGTCTGTGTGTCTGCCTATCTGTCTCTTTGTCTGTCGGTCGTTCTGTCTGTCTGTCTGTCGGTCGTTCTGTCTGTCTGTGTGTCTGCCTATCTGTCTGTCTGTCTATCTGTCGGTCGGTCGGTCGGTCGGTCGGTCTGTCTGTCTGTCTGTCTGTCTGTCTGTCTGTCTGTCTGTCTGTCTGTCTGTCTGTCTGTCTGTCTGTCTGTCTGTCTGTCTGTCTGTCTGTCGGTCGGTCGGTCGGTCGGTCGGTCGGTCGTTCTGTCTGTCATTTTGTCTGTCGGCCGTTCTGTCTGTCTGTGTGTCTGCCTATCTGTCTGTCTATCTGTCTATCTGTCTGTCTGTCTGTCTGTCTGTCTGTCTGTCTGTCTGTCGGTCGGTCGGTCGGTCGTTCTGTCTGTCATTTTGTCTGTCGGTCGTTCTGTCTGTCTGTGTGTCTGCCTATCTGTCTGTTTGTCTGTCGGTCGTTCTGTCTGTCTGTCTGTCGGTCGTTCTGTCTGTCTGTGTGTCTGCCTATCTGTCTGTCTGTCTGTCTATCTGTCGGTCGTTCTGTCTGTCATTCTGTCTGTCTGTGTGTCTGCCTATCTGTCTGTTTGTTTGTCTGTCGGTCGTTCTGTCTGTCTGTGTGTCTGCCTATCTATCTGTCTGTCTGTCTATCTGTCGGTCGTTCTCTCTGTGTGTCTGTGTGTCTGCCTATCTGTCTGTTTGTCTGTCGGTCGTCTGTGTGTCTGCCTGTCTGTCTGTCTGTCTATCTGTCGGTCGTTCTGTCTGTGTGTCTGCCTTTCTGTCTGTCTGTCTGTCGGTCGTTCTGTCTGTCTGTGTGTCTGCCTATCTGTCTGTCTGTCTGTCTATCTGTCGGTCGTTCTGTCTGTCATTCTGTCTGTCTGTGTGTCTGCCTATCTGTCTGTTTGTTTGTCTGTCGGTCGTTCTGTCTGTCTGTGTGTCTGCCTATCTATCTGTCTGTCTGTCTATCTGTCGGTCGTTCTCTCTGTGTGTCTGTGTGTCTGCCTATCTGTCTGTTTGTCTGTCGGTCGTCTGTGTGTCTGCCTGTCTGTCTGTCTGTCTATCTGTCGGTCGTTCTGTCTGTGTGTCTGCCTATCTGTCTGTTTGTCTGTCGGTCGTTCTGTCTGTCTGTGTGTCTGCCTGTCTGTCTGTCTGTCTGTCTGTCTGTCTGTCTATCTGTCGGTCGTTCTGTCTGTCTGTGTGTCTGCCTATCTGTCTGTTTGTCTGTCGGTCGTTCTGTCTATCTGTGTGTCTGCCTGTCTGTCTGTCTGTCTGTCTATCTGTCGGTCGTTCTGTCTGTCTGTGTGTCTGCCTATCTGTCTGTCTGTCTGTCGGTCGTTCTGTCTGTCTGTGTGTCTGCCTGTCTGTCTGTCTGTCTGTCTGTCTATCTGTCGGTCGTTCTGTCTGTCTGTTTGTCTGTCTATCTGTCGGTCGTTCTGTCTGTCTGTGTGTCTGCCTATCTGTCTGTTTGTCTGTCGTTCTGTTTGTCTGTCTGTCTATCTGTCATTCTGTCTGTCTGTCTATTAGTGTTGTAGTCAAGACCACCTAAACCGAGACCAAGACAAGACCAAGACTTTGAAGGGTCGAGACCAAGTCAAGACCAAGACCAAGACAGGCCGAGACCGAGTCAAGACCAAGACCAAGACAGGCCGAGACCGAGTCAAGACCAAGACCAGTGCAAATCCCCACATTGCATGACACACTTCTGATAAAATGTGGAATATGCATACGATTGGCACTTCTCTCGTGTGTGTGGGTGTGTAAGAGAGAAGTTTTGATAAAATAATCAACAGGCATTGCCGATATGTGGGAATTTATCTTTTTCTTCTATAAGCAAATAAATGCGAATAAACACTTAAGAGCGGAAATGAACTTAACCATTTATTCAGAACTCCTTTTCAATGGTTTGCCATCCACCTAACACGATGCAGGCATTTTGGCCAAAAAAATTACAAAAATTGTAATTGGGAGAACCTCAAACATTGATGACATTATATGCCAGACCTGAATGAACTGCCGTGGCAAAACACTTCTAACAAGCTTACCACCAAGGACAAAACATAAAGCTGTAGTTAATGAGAAAAATAAAATAAAATCTGATCAATGGGAAAAGTGGGTAACACTTTACAATACGGGTGCACTAGTATGCATTAATTCATCCTTAATTAATGCACAGATAATCATGAGTTAATGTATTACTAATGGTGAACTAACCCATTTATTAATGATCACTGCATCAGCAACTAATGAAGATTCTACATGATTAATAGATTAAGTCATCATTAAATTGTTATCAGTTAAATATATCATAATGTATTAATTCCTTAATAACATATTATACTAACTAATCATTTAAATTAATTACCACAACGGGTCAAAGCCACGCATTTCAACTTTCAGTTGTCTGCTTTAATTAATCATTAGCTAATGATTTACAAATGTGTCATTATGTTATGACTTGTTGAGGCACATGACTATTAACTAATTGATTAAGTAATATTTACTTGTGGTTATGGGTTTTGAATTAATTTTGAATTAGTTAATAGTCATGTGCCCCAACAAGTAAAGTCATAACACAATTATACCTTTGTAAATCATTAGCTAATGATTCATTAAAGCAGACAACTGGAAGTTGAAATGCACGGCTTTGACCCATTGAGGTAATTAACACGTTGCTTTACATTATTAGTTCATATAATATGTTATTAAGGAATTAATACATTGACACATTTAACTAATAACAATTTAATGATTACTTAATATATTAATCATGCTGAATCTTCATTAGTTGCTGATGCAGTAGCCTAATCATTAATAAATGGGTTAGTTCACCATTAGTAATACATTAACTCATGATTATCTGTGCATTAGTTAAGTATGAATTAATGCATATTAGTGCACCCGTATTGTAAAGTGTTACCGAAATGTGTTTAAAGTAGCATTTGGTTACATTTAAGAAAAATGAGAGATTGCAACATTTTGTGACCCAAACGTGCACGATGGGGTCTCATTATAATGCCCCCTCTACTAAAAACCCTCTCCACTGGAGCAGAGGAGGCAGGGACCGACAGCACCTTCATGGCCAGATTGTGGAGTTGAGGGGAGTAAAAACTAAAAGTATTTAAAATTAGACACGAGTCAAGCTTTTGGTCTGAAGTTTTTTGTCTAATCATCACAGTAATGATGTTAACAAATAATTTCGTGATATGCTCTCAGTTGTGGTCTTGACCGGTCTTGAAATTAAATCCCGAGTCCGAGACCGAGACGAGACCGAGTAAAAATGCGGTCGATTCCGAGACGAAACCAAGACCTTTAAAAAGTGGTCTCGAGACCAAGACCGATCTCGAGTACTACAACACTACTGTCTATCTGTCGTTCTGTCTGTCGTTTTGTCTCTGTCTGTCGTTCTGTCTGTCAGTCGTTCTGCTGTCTGTCGGCCGTTCTGTCTGTGTTTATCTGTCATTCTGTCTATCTGTCATTCTGTCTGTCTGCCGTTCTGTCTGTCTTTCTGTTTGTAGTTCTGTCTGTTGGTCGTTCTGTCTGTCGGTTGTTCTGTCTGTCTATCTATCTGTCGTTCTGTCTATCTATCTGTCGTTCTGTCTGTCTGTCTGTCTGTCTGTCTGTCGGTCATTCTATCTATCTATCTATCTATCTATCTATCTATCTATCTATCTATCTATCTATCTATCTATCTATCTATCTATCTATCTATCTATCTATCTATCTATCTATCTATCTATCTATCTATCTATCTATCTATCTATCTATCTATCTATCTATCTATCTATCTATCTATCTATCTATCTATCTATCTGTCTTTCCATGTCTGTCTATCTGTCTTTCCATGTCTGTCTGTCTGTCTTTCCATGTCTGTCTGTCTGTCTTTCCATGTCTGTCTGTCTGTCTATCTGTCGGTCGTTCTGTCTGTCGTTCTGTCTGTCTATCTATCGGTCGTTCTGTCTGTCATTCTGTCTGTCTGTCTATCTGTCGGTCGTTCTGTCTGTCATTCTGTCTGTCTGTGTGTCTGCCTATCTGTCGGTCGTTCTGTCTGTCTGTGTGTCTGCCTGTCTGTCTGTCTATCTGTCTGTCTGTCTATCTGTCGGTCGTTCTGTCTGTCTGTGTGTCTGTCGTTCTGTTTGTCTGTCTGTCTATCTGTCGTTCTGTCTGTCAGTCGTTCTGCTGTCTGTCGGCTGTTCTGTCTGTCTGTCTATCTGTCGTTCTGTCTGTCGTTTTGTCTGTCTGTCAGTCGTTCTGCTGTCTGTCGGCCGTTCTGTCTGTGTTTATCTGTCATTCTGTCTATCTGTCATTCTGTCTATCTGTCGTTCTGTCTGTCTGTCTTTCTGTTTGTAGTTCTGTCTGTCGGTTGTTCTGTCTGTCTATCTATCTGTCGTTCTGTCTATCTATCTGTCGTTCTGTCTGTCTGTCTGTCTGTCTGTCGTTCTATCTATCTATCTATCTATCTATCTGTCTGTCTGTCTGTCTGTCTGTCTGTCTGTCTGTCTGTCTGTCTGTCTGTCTGTCTGTCTGTCTATCTATCTATCTATCTATCTATCTATCTATCTATCTATCTATCTATCTATCTATCTATCTGTCTGTCTGTCTGTCTGTCTGTCTGTCTGTCTGTCTGTCTGTCTGTCTGTCTGTCTGTCTATCTATCTATCTATCTGTCTATCTATCTATCTGTCTGTCTTTCCATGTCTGTCTGTCTATCTGTCGGTCGTTCTGTCTGTCTGTGTGTCTATCTGTCGGTCGTTCTGTCTGTCATTCTGTCTGTCTGTGTGTCTGCCTATCTGTCTGCCTGTCTGTCTGTCTGTCTATCTGTCTGTCTGTCTGCCTATCTGTCGGTCTGTCTGTCTGTCTATCTGTCTGTCTGTTTGTCTGTCGTTCTGTTTGTCTGTCTGTCTATCTGTCGTTCTGTCTGTCGTTTTTTATTTGTCTGTCAGTCGTTTTGCTGTCTGTCGGCTGTTCTGTCTGTCTGTCTGTCTGTCTATCTGTCGTTCTGTCTGTCGTTTTGTCTGTCTGTCAGTCGTTCTGCTGTCTGTCGGCCGTTCTGTCTGTGTTTATCTGTCATTCTGTCTATCTGTCGTTCTGTCTGTCTGCCGTTCTGTCTGTCTTTCTGTTTGTAGTTCTGTCTGTTGGTCGTTCTGTCTGTCGGTTGTTCTGTCTGTCTGTCTATCTATCTGTCGTTCTGTCTGTCTATCTGTCTGTCTGTCGGTCGTTCTGTCTGTCTGTCGGTCGTTCTGTCGTTCTGTCTGTCTGTCTGTCGGTCGTTCTGTCTGTCTGTCGGTCGTTCTGTCTGTCTGTCTGTCTGTCTGTCTGTCTATCTGTCTGTCTGTTTGTCTGTCGTTCTGTTTGTCTGTCTGTCTATCTGTCGTTCTGTCTGTCGTTTTTTATTTGTCTGTCAGTCGTTTTGCTGTCTGTCGGCTGTTCTGTCTGTCTGTCTGTCTGTCTATCTGTCGTTCGGTGTTACGTCCCAACTAATCTAGAGGTATGTACGGGACATCAACATAATGACAGACATGTCGTTTTGTCTGTCTGTCAGTCGTTCTGCTGTCTGTCGGCCGTTCTGTCTGTGTTTATCTGTCATTCTGTCTATCTGTCGTTCTGTCTGTCTGCCGTTCTGTCTGTCTTTCTGTTTGTAGTTCTGTCTGTTGGTCGTTCTGTCTGTCGGTTGTTCTGTCTGTCTGTCTATCTATCTGTCGTTCTGTCTGTCTATCTGTCTGTCTGTCGGTCGTTCTGTCTGTCTGTCGGTCGTTCTGTCGTTCTGTCTGTCTGTCTGTCTGTCTGTCTGTCGGTCGTTCTGTCTGTCTGTCGGTAGTTCTGTCTGTCTGTCTGTCTGTCTGTCTGTCTGTCTGTCTGTCTGTCTGTCTGTCTGTCTGTCTATCTATCTATCTATCTATCTATCTATCTATCTATCTGTCTATCTGTCTGTCTGTCTTTCCATGTCTGTCTGTCTGTCTATCTGTCGGTCGTTCTGTCTGTCTGTGTGTCTGCCTATCTGTCTGTCGTTCGTTCTGTCTGTCGGTTGTTCTGTCTGTCTGTCTATCTATCTGTCGTTCTGTCTGTCTATCTGTCTGTCTGTCTGTCGGTCGTTCTGTCTGTCTATATCTATCTATCTATCTATCTATCTATCTATCTATCTATCTATCTATCTATCTATCTATCTATCTATCTATCTATCTATCTATCTATCTATCTATCTATCTATCTATCTATCTATCTATCTATCTATCTATCTATCTATCTATCTATCTATCTATCTATCTATCTATCTATCTATCTATCTATCTATCTATCTATCTATTGTCTGTCTGGGTGACAGACTATCTATTGTTCTATGTATGTACTGTTCTATCTACTGGTAATTTATAAAGTTATTTTATTTATATTTTAATCAGTGTAATTGTTAATATCATTCTCATAAACATCTAAAGGCAGATACCATGCTGAAGATGGGATTCCAGCAACAGGTTCTTGAAATTTTGGAGCACATCCCTGAAGAGCATCAGACGCTGTTGACGTCAGCCACCATTCCCACAGGAACGGAACAGCTAGCGGCTCGTCTCACACGCAATCCTGTGAGCATAACCATAGGACAGAAGAACCAACCCTGCGCCAACGTCCGGCAGATAATCCTCTGGGTGGAGGAGCCGTCAAAGAAAAAGAAGCTTTTTGAGATTTTAAATGTAAGTCTACTGTAAAAACTACACTCAAAATTGACCCATTTGCTTTCTTGATCCATGTTTTTGGGGTTTTTGTACACAATTCATCTGTGGAAATGCATCACATTTTGTTTTAAAAAGAAAAGAATATTCACATTTTAAAACAAAATAAGTTTGATTGACAGCGTCTTTTTGGCAGAAATGCATTTACAGTGCAAGTCTCTGGGGCAATTTTTGCTGCTGTGTCTTACCCTCCTCTCCAGAGGAAATGGGTGGGTCCTCAAATGGCTTTGCTCCAGGAAAAGTAGCAACGGCTTACCAGGGACAGAAATCAGGAAAGCATCTTATAAATCACAACTTGTGGAAATAAAATGACCCCAGGATTACTGGATTTTATTCTAAAATATTATAATATATAATATTTTAGAATAATTGTCAATCAGAAATATATGACAACTAACTATAAATATGAATTCATAAATATGAAATTCAGTAAATGAATAAGAAAATAAAATTATTTATTAATATGATATTTTAATATTTTAGAGTAATTGTCGATAAAAAAATGAAATTACAAATTATAAATATACATTTATAAATATGAAATAAAAAAAAAATATTTTTCATATTTTAGATTAATTGTCCATTAACATGTGAAATACCATTTATAAATAATTTGAGTTCATAAATGAAATGAAATAAACAAATAAAATTATTTATTAGCATTATTTAATATTTTAGAATAACCATACAAAAATATTAAATATCATAAATGATAAATATGAAATACAACATATGAATAAATAAATAATATAAACAAATAATTCTTTATTACAATTATATTTATTATTTTAGAATTGTCCATCAGAAATATGAAATAGCAGTTCATAAATATTAATTCATAAATAGCAAATAAATCAATTGTCCAACAAAATATGAAATGGTAAAATGTATTAAAAAAATATTAATAAATGTGAAATTAAGTAAACATATAAATAGATATATACATTATATATTAATATTATATGTAATATTTTAGAATAATTGTCCATCAAAAATATGAAACTACATAAGTGATAAATATGAATGTATAAATGTGAAATTAAGTAAACTAACTAAATGCAATTCTTTAATACTTTTATATGCAATATTTTTAAATGATTTTCTGTAAAAAAAAAAATTAAATGGCATAATTGGAAGTTTTTTCTTTTTCTTTTTTCTTTTTTTTACCATATATTCAACAAAAACATTTTTACTAAACAAACAAAAAGAAAGTGAAAGCCCATTAATGTTTTTATACCATTAATATGTTTTACATTGTTTCATTTATAGTACATCTGTCATTTTCACTTATATTATTGGGTTTGTTTTAGTAGAATATTATTTAAATTATGTTTTTTTTGTATGTTCACAGGACGGAAAGCTCTACCAGCCGCCGGTAGTTGTATTCGTAGACTGCAAACTTGGGGCCGATCTGCTGTGTGAAGCCGTGCAAAAGATCATGGGACTAAACGCAGTCGCCATCCACTCGGATAAGACGCAGTGGGAACGCAACAAAATTGTAAAGGTAATGCAATTTTTTTTTAAGCAGCCCACAAATATATATATATATATATATATATATATATATACAGTGAGGAAAATAAGTATTTGAACACCCTGCTATTTTGCAAGTTCTCCCACTTAGAAATCATGGATGGGTCTGAAATTGTCATCGTAGGTGCATGTCCACTGTGAGAGACATAATCTAAAAAAAAAAATCCAGAAATCACAATGTAAAATTTTTTAACTATTTATTTGTATATTTAATCATTTATTTCCATGATTTCCAAGTGGGAGAACTTGCAAAATAGCAGGGTGTTCAAATACTTATTTTCCTCACTGTATATATATATATATATATATATATATAATATAATATATTTGTTGGTGTTTTAGGGTCTACTCGAGGGCCAGTTTGAAGTGGTGGTCAGCACTGGGATTCTTGGAAGAGGGCTGGACCTGGTCAATGTTAAGCTGGTAGTGAACTTTGACATGCCAGCTAACATGGATGAATATGTTCATCAGGTATGTGGTGTTTTATAACAAAAAAACAATTACACGTCGAAGGTTAATTTTTTGTAATGATACACTTTGTTTAAACCTTTCAGATTGGTCGAGCTGGTAGACTGGGGCACAGAGGCACCGCCATCACCTTCATGAATAACAACAGCAAACGGCTGTTCCTGGACATTGTGAACCGAGTGAAGCCCACCGGCTCCATACTGCCGCCACAACTTCTCAACTCCCCCCATCTGTTCGAACAGCAGAGGAGAGCCAAACAGAGGAGTAACCATGGAGAGGAGGACGTCATCGGAACCAAGAGCAACCTCATCGACATCATCAGGAAGCATGACAAAAGATCTGCCAGGAAATAACTAGCACATGTATTTATTATTAACGGTTTTGTTGTTGCTTTTGTAATTTGTGTTTTCAATAAATGCTACAAGTGATTGAAGCAAATGACGTTTCTGACTGTTTCCAGTATAAAAAAAATCACATCACCCCACATTTTGAAAATGTTAGTAAAGTTAATGGAAAAGAATGTAAAAATTTGGTCAAGTCGATTAATATATATATATATATATATATATATATATATATATATATATATATATATATATATATATATATATATATATATATATATATATATATATATATATATATATATATATATATATATATATATATATATATATATATATAATGTATACAGTCAAACCAAAAATTATTCAGGCACCAGATAAAAATTGGGGTGCATTTATGTAGTAAGTGAGGATAGCAAAATAAGTAGTTTTACTACAAATACTATGGTTAAGTGAAGCACACTTACGAAAATTAACCATGGTTTTATTGTAGTAGTTTTACCACAAATACCATGGTTAAACTATGGTTAGAGAAGCAAAACCATGGTTAATTTGCGGTTACCATGGTTTTACTACAATAACCATGGTTTTTTGGTTTTAATTTGTAGTAAAACCATGGTTTATTTTCGTAAGGGCAAAACCATGGATAATTTGTGGTTACCATGTTTTTTTGGTTTTATTTGTAGTAAAACCATGGTTAACTTTGGTAATGTGTGTTCAATTTAAAATGGCGTCTAACCTGACTAAAGTCTATATGATATAAGTAATTTGATATAAAAGAAAATTAAGCTGAAAAACTATTATCATCTTTTGTTATTGTTTAAATCAGCATAAACTAAAGACGGTACAATAAAGATTACCGCAATGTCGAAATATATTAAATCATTTTTTCACTTTAAACGGAGGGAAAATGTGCTTTATTGTGACAATATCACAAGAAAGTTATCAATATTAATACAAACTGGCTTTATTTGATTATATTTACGCTTTTTCTTTTCATTTAACCGCCCAGTTCAGGCTTGGAGAGATTCAGATTCAACCGTATAACTCTGTAGAGACACTGCCATCTGTTGGTGGGTGGCTGTTACTTCGTGCCCTTGCGTCACTCTGAGCTGGCCAATCACAGCACGCCTACTGTTTTTGAAATAGAGCGGCGGTATGGCGGAGCGTAGAGACAGTGAGCTCAGCTGTTATTATTGATGCTTTGAGGCGGAGTACAGTCAGTTACTTTCTCAACATCAAAACGGAAGTAAACGGGAAGAAGAAATGACTGCGATTTTAATCCGTTCACAAAATAACGTTTAATTTACAAAACGACTGTTTAATGACAGGATATCGACACTTGCAGGTCAGTTTTAGTTATGTGTTTACGTAAATATGCGTTTTAAAATAATTTTACAGGTTATTCAACTCGTTATTATAAAACAATGAAGACATTTGTGGACTGAAGTATATGTGGGACAATCTTAAAACAATTTTAAAGTCAAGTGTTGTGTTTGGACCCATACAATTATGGATGGATCAAAAGAAGGAGAGAGCACATCATCTTTTAATAAAACAAAAGTGAACAGGACTTATGTGATCTCAGGAGTCACAAAATGTGGAGAAAGCAGATTTAAAACACCATCTTCTGGTGCCAGACTCACTCTTCAGAGAAAACCCAGCAAACCCCATGTAAACCACCATGAAGAAACCACACAAGAGAACCAAAGAGAAGAAAAACCCCTGACCCTTCAGCGCCGGACTAGAACAGGGTCCATGAACAGAACCAAAGTCCTGACCGAACCAAATCCAGCACCATCTTCAGCAAAAGACTCCCATACAACCATTAAAACACCTGGGAAAACCTCATGGGGTACTCAGGAAACAAGCTCTGAGAAGGTCAGTGCCACCCATGATGAGGGTAAAACCATTTCAACACCTACAAGAAGAACCCAGTTTGAAAAATTAAGTGTCAAGAGAGACGTCTTTGAGAGGTTAGCTGGTAAAGATGCATCACGACCCACATCTACAAAGACCACAACTGCTGGAAGACAGAAGCCACCACAGATGAGCACTGAAAGTGGTAGATCAACCTGTGAGAAGGTTCTGATTGGTGGTTTAAATAGGCACATGACACCCACATCACATTCAGCACAGGTGAGGAGACCTACAACCCTAATGAGCTCCACAGCTCATGGAGGAGCGAGAGTTTCTAGAGCCACTGCTGCTGAAGGAAAAGTTCCTCTTGAAGCTGTGAGCAGATCAAGTGCTCTTCAACCTCAAGAACTGAAGATGGAGGACAGTGCGGTCACTGTTGCAGTTCGAGTAAGACCTTTCAGTTCAAGGTAAGGAAGGGTGTGTTTTTAAACGTTTATTTTGGCGGCATGTTGTTTTGAGGCCATTTTTAGTAGGCTGTACAAATTTGTTACTTTAAAAATCATAAAAAAGTGACTTTGGCCTGTCTATCTGACTATAAAATGTCATAGATCACAAAAAATCACAAAAATTTTCTATTTATTTTAATTACAACAATCATAATATTTTTGTCCAATGTTTTTATTTTATTTCATGCAACCCTTTTACAGAATGCTTTGCCCCCTGTTAAAAATATGACATTTCATAAAGTTGTGGCACCCAGGAAAATATATTATTTGAACCCAGACAAGCATGTAATCAGATTTCTTTTTTGTAATTGTTTACACATATTGTCATTTTGACAGCATTTGCCAACCATTCACCTTCTTATTCAATTTATTATAAGATAACACATTTAAAATTAATTATCAGTAATTAAAATATAGGGGTGCACGATATTAGGGATGCGCAGTATATATCGGGTATCGGCCAAGATGTACTTTTTTGATGTTAGAAAGATAAGAAAATTTGGCCAATTCATTAAAGGGGTGGTCACCTTGTGTATTTAAAGGGATAGTTCACCCAAAAAAGAAAATTCTGTCATTCGACACCGTAACTTCGGAACACAAATGAAGATATTTTAGTTGAAATCCGATGGCTCAGAAAGGCCTTCATTGACAGCAATGACATTTCCTCTCTCAAGACCCATAAAAGGTACTAAAGACGTTGTTAACAGTCCACCTCACTACACGAAGCACCACGACGTATGCGTGAGAATATGATGTAGAGCCGGCGTTCTCATAGATATATATACGTTGAATTCTACATTGATTGTGCTTTAGGTCTTGGCGTAGTGCTCAAAATGGCGCTGAAGTGTAAATTTCCTTAGATGCCCGAACCGTGAGAAACGAATAAGTGCACGTAAAAGAGCCTTATCAAAGCTGGCTCTACGTCATATTCGCACACATGCGTCGTGGCGCTTTGTGAGTTAAAGGGTTAGTTCACCCAAAAATGAAAAATTCTGTCATTAATCACTTACCCTCATGTCGTTAGACGCCCGCAAGACCTCCGTTCATCTTCGGAACACAAATGAAGATATTTTAGTTGAATTCCGATGGCTAAGAAAGGCCTCCATTGGCACAATGTACACTCTCAAGACCCATCAAAGGTACTAAAGACGTTATTACAAAGTCCATCTCACTACAGTGGTTCTACAATAACTTTAAGAAGTGACGAGAATAGTTTTTTGCGCAAAAAAAACCTAAATAACGACTTCTATAGTGATGACCGATTTCAAAACACTGCATCATGAAGCTTTGAAGCGTTATGAATCGGCGAGTCGAATCATGATTCGGATCGCGTGTCAAACTGCTGAAATCACGTGACTTTGGCGATCCAAACCGCTGAATCGACTCACTGATTCATAATGCTTCGAAGCTTCATGATGCAGTGTTTTGAAATCGGTCATCATTATATAAGTCGTTATTTAGGGTTTTTTTGCGCACAAAAACTATTCTCGTCGCTTCATAAAGTTATTGTAGAACCTGCACTGTAGTGAGATGGACTTTGTAAAGACATCTTTAGTACCTTTGATGGGTCTTGAGAGTGTACAGTGTTTCTGAGCCATCGGATTTCAACTAAAATATCTTCATTTGTGTTCCAAAGATGAACAGAGGTATTACGGGTGTCCGACGACATGAGGGTAAGTAATTAATGACAGAATTTTCATTTTTGGGTGAACTAACCCTTTAATGTCAGAGGCCCAGACGTAAGACAAGCACTTGCTGAATAAAGTTATTTAGATTATTTTTTTTGCGCACAAAAACTATTCTTGTCGCTTCATAACATTATTGTAGAACCACTGTAGTTAGATGGACTTTGTAACAACGTCTTTAGTACCTTTTATGGGTCTTGAGAGTGTAAAGTGCATTGTGCCAATGGAGGCCTTTCTGAGCCATCGGATTTCAACTAAAATATCTTCATTTGTGTTCCGGGTGTCCAACGACATGAGGGTGAGTAATTAATGACAGAATTTTCATTTTTGGGTGAACTAACCCTTTAAAGCCAATAAGATTATTTCCTTCAGCGGAGGCACTTCAGATGTGCACTGTTCGCCATGATGGTTTTGAGAGTTGCTTGAAATATGATTGAAATCGCTTCAAAAAGCAAAATACACTTAAGTGCAGCGCAAGACTGTCATATATGCTACATAAAATTATAATGACACAACATTACAATTGTGTGCTTGTGACATGGGCAAACTGTCTCTCAAAAATTATATAAAAATTTGGATTGGATTTTAGATTTTATAGATTATCGATAGAGTTATCGGCTTTCAAATATAAAGAATTATTGGTTGTCTGGTAAATTTTTCATATCGGTGCATCCTATTCTCGCTAACTCCTACTGAGTTTATTTAATTAATAATAATGTATACATGTATAATAGTTATTGCAAGAAAATTCTAAATAGTTTAGTATTTAGTTTGACCTGAATATTTTAGTATAATAATTAGGGCTGTCAACCGATTAATCACATCCAAGATAAAAATCATATGTGCATGTACTGTGTATAATTATTATTATGTATATAAATACACACACATGCATGTGTATATATTTAAGAATTTTTTTATATATAAAATATTTATATTGTATATAAAATAAAATAATATAAATAAATATATTTTAGTTAAATGTATTATTTTATTATTATAAAAACTATAATTTATTATTTTTTATAAATTTAATTAAATTTATATATTATTTACATATAAATAAAAAAATCTTAAATGTATACATGCATGTGTGTGTATATTTTATAGGTACATAATTAATATACACAGTACACACACATTATTTAAACAGAAACTTTTATTTTGGCAATTAATCGTTTGACAGCACTAATAATAATGTAAACTATTACAATAATATAATACAACAATCTATATAAGATTGTATAATATAATATTCTATTATATAATTACATTATAATATATTATTTTAGTAGAAAATGGCACATATTTGTACTTAAAGTTACACCATTTTTTTGTGTCACCAGGGAGAAGAATGAGAAAGCCCGCCAGGTGATCTTCATGGACAACCAAGAAACTTTAGTGCAACATCCAGATACTAAACAAAACTACACATTTACCTTTGACTTCTCTTTTTGCTCCATCAATGAATCGGATGCAAGTTTTGCCAGTCAGCAGATGGTTTATGAAAAACTGGCTCGGCCCTTGCTTGAAAGAGCTTTTGAGGGCTTTAACACGTGTCTTTTTGCCTACGGCCAAACAGGTTCTGGAAAGTCCTACACGTAAGTGATGTTTCTCTTTTTTGATAAATATTTAATAAAACATTTAAAGGAAAAAACGCTATTTACATGAATATAATATTTAAGTGTGATTTTGGTTGTTTTACAGTATGATGGGTTTTGGTGAAGAGGCTGGAGTTATTCCCAGATTCTGTGAGGAGCTTTTCTCAAGATTGTCCAGAACTGAAACCAAAGAGGTTACTGTCCCATAGAATGATTATTTATGTATGGATGAATTATAAATATAGTGTGTTTAAGCTTTCTAAAAGCAAGTTTATTTATATTAAAGATCGCTTGCCATCTGGAGATGAGCTATTTTGAGGTGTACAATGAGAAAATCCATGATTTGCTGGTGGCAAAGGATGAACATAACCAGAAGAAAATGCCTGTGAGTACAACTACTCCTCAATTAAACGCATTACATGCTACAAATGTCATGTTTTTGTCCCCCCTAGTTTATCAGCTATTCCTTTTTTTAATGTCTTTTCCAGTTGCGTGTCAGAGAACATCCTGTTCACGGGCCTTATGTTGCAGACCTATCCACGTAAGCAAACATTTAAACAAAACGCCACGGTTACTAATATGCTCATGGAAAACCTGAGAATTGTTTTTATTTAGGTGTCTCTTATTTTTGTTTGGTTTGGTTTTGGTTGTTTTTTTTTATTTTTTATTTGTTGTGTGTGTTTTAGTTTTGGTTTGTATTCAGTTGTTTTTGTTATTTTGTTGTGGTGTTATTGTTTTGGTTTGGATCTTGTTTTTGTTATTTTGTTTTGTTGTAATTATGGTTGTTTTTATTTTGTTATTTTGATGCATTATATATTTGTTTTGTTTTGTTTGGTTTTGATTAGTTTCTGGGGGGGTGTAATAATTTCACTTTTGGGCCCAAACAAGGGACGCCAATTATGTAGTGATTTACCTTCGTCCATCCAAGGACGTTAAGTAAGGTAGTAGGGGTGGCACGGTACATGAAAAAAACCCGAACCGTTCGGTTCGCTTGTCTCGGTTCGGACGCATGCGCAATGTATCCTCGTGCCCGTATGTTACCTCACACAGTGGGTGTCCTTTTCGCGTGAAATAAGAGGTGTGTGTGTGTGTGTGGACATACAGTAAAATAAAGTAAAAGTGGAGTGCTGCAGGTCACGTCACCTGTAGAAATGCAAGTGGGAAAGATAAGGAAGGCTGCCCAGAGTTGGAGGATGCGCCAGCGACGTATAGCAGGCAGGGCAGATGCAGTGCGTATGAAGAGCGGGAGCCACGCGCATTCACACACTGGCAGTGTTTGTCTCGCACAGCTGAACCGCGGCTCGTGCTCAAATATTGTCCATTCTGTCACATTTTCCGGTGTTTTCCTCCGACCCCTGTCTGTCTCATGCATATGGGCAGCATATATCTGCTGCAGATGCGACTGTGTTCCCCTCTGTCTCATACACACATGTATATAACATGCTGTATATAAGTAGTTCACATGATAAATGTAACATTTAAAAGTTAAGATATGCTTCTAGTTTTAATAATTTAAACATTCCTTTGAAGTTTGGGCAAAAACTTCTGGCAGTGTTGTGTTTTCGTGTATATATATTTTTTTTTTCACAGCGCTGGATGTCATATGGTGATTGTGAAACACACGGAACACTTCATGGTGAAATGTGTTAATCAGGTCAGCTGAATTAAAGCCACAGTGCATTGTTCTGATCAAAATTGACATGATTAACATGAAAAATGTTACGCCAATGTTTCGGACTCTGTAGACAGCCAGTTAGGAAACAACTTCTACATGATATAACATTTTTTAATACTGTATCCTAATTGTGGATGATTAAGCTATATATCATATGCTGAAGTAAATTTCTTGAGTGTTAACGATAAAAAAACAACAACAACAAGAACCGTACAGAACCGAAAATCGTGACCCTAAAACCGCGATACGAACCAAACCGTGGGTTTTGTGAACCGTGCCACCCCTATAAGGTAGTGATTGGTACTCACGTCACCGCGGACGTTGTGATTTTTGGATCACACGTCACTTAAGGTGTGGTTATGAGTACATCAGATGACCACCTTCCCCCTCTCTTAGTTTGGGACACTAGTCAAGGTCTTTTACCTTGGCTCTATGAGAACACTCCAAACAGGAGGCTGTTCAATCATTTTAGATTGAATGTAAAGTGGGGAGAGTTGGTCAGCTGATTTATCTGAAAGATTGGTGAGATTTCTCACTTGTAGAGCCTTTTCTGTATTATCAGCACAAGTAAGACACAATTGTAATAAAATAGATTTTTATTAACAAAAGATAAACAAGAATAACTAACACAACTTCTAAATGTATACAATGAATGATAAAGGAATAAAGTGCATAAGATACATAAAATACATGTGATTAAGTTGAGTGTGGCTATGGAAAAGTTGCGTTATCTTATGGAAAAAACTGTTGTTTCTCTGAAACTAAGGTGAAGAACCTTATTATGCATCAAACAAATAAATGAAAGATTATTTGTTATCAACTAGCATCAGTTAAATTACCTCTAATGTAAATGAGAAAATCATATACTGATAATATACAACAATGCCATGGTTTCTGGAAAGAGGTTTGGTTAAGTGATATTTACATTGCACTTGGTTGAGTAAGCAGTCCGATGGAGGTGACTTCTTCCACTGGTTGTGCTGGGTGACAATGCAGTGGGAAAGGAGCTGGAATCCGTTTCAACAGTCTTGAACACGAAGATCTGTGGGATGCTGATCTCCTGGAGTACCAAAGGGTCCTAAAATCTGGAACACACAGATGAGGCCCTGAAGTAGGTGCAGAAGGTCCTTAATTTGGAACACGCAGACGAAGGAACCTCGAAGTGAAGGTTTGCTCTCCTGAGCTTAACCTTGTTGCAAATGTCTCTGTGTGTCTTCTGACTCTGTGGGTCAGACACTCAGGACTTGGTCTACTGTACACTGGACTAAAACTCTGAACGTATTGGTTATTAATGTCTCTTTCCTCACAGGCTGGAGGCTCAGAACATGGTCGTATCTGTTGCTGCCTCACAAGCTGTAGACTCAGATCCTTGGATCTTTTGTTGTCTCTCTGGGTTAACCCGAGGCTCAGAACTTGGTTGCTCTGTCACAGTCTCTCTCAAGGAGAAACTCAGAAATTGGTAAACTGTTTGTCTCTCTCCAGGAGAAACTCAGAACAAGGTGTGTCTGTTGACCTTTATCCTTTTCTGAATAGGAGGAGTTTGCAATTTGGCGCTTCTCCATTCCATTGTTGCGATTGGCTGCTGGCATCAGAGGGGGCACACCGTGTGGCCCACCCTCCTTTCTCCTGTGGAACTCATTTGCATACTGTACACAGTTAGAAGTCTGTAAAGGGTCTTTAAAGTTTACCAATGCATTTCTCACTTTCCAAACCATCATCAGAATACCCTTGGCAATATTCTAAACAAATAGAAACCAAACATGATGGAAAAAGATTGAAATGTCATGCATTCATTGATTTGTTTCATTAACAGCTGAATCTGTGTAAGATTACAAATAGCTGTCAGTGAGAATACTTATTTATCTGAATAAGTATGAAATGGATGTGTGTAGTTTACATCAGTCTTAAGTTTTCCAAACATAGTTATGAATGGATTTGGATGTGGTCTTTCTTTCACCCACTACTGCTAAGGTCCTGTGGAATTTTTATGGCAGTCATAGACCATGACACTAGGGATTTGGGTGAAGGGCAGAAACTGCATGTGGACCAATGAGATGTCTTGTCCTTCCTGGGCTTGGTACAAGAATTCTTCTTCTTGCCCTCTAAGAGGTGTCTGGCTGTTGTCCAAGCATCTTTATCTGATGGCGTTGGACAGTTTGTTTGTGTCAGTCTACCAAGATCCAATCAAAATGTAGCAATCCTTTGTCCACTGTTATGGATAGAGAGTGGCCCGGCCATAAACTGGGCCCTGGAATGTGCTTTCCACTACAGGGGTATTCCAGAAAGCAGGTTATGTGGCATACCCGGGTATGTTTAAGAGTAAGTAAGTGGATAACCTCAACTTTCGGTTCCAAAAACGGAGGTAACTTTCAGGGTACACTCTAAAAAAAAAAAGGTTCTATATGGCACCAAAAAAGGTTCTTGGCTCGTAATCATAGGGGAACCTTTTTTAGTGCTATATAGCACCAATTTTAGTGCTTCAGTGGTTCTTCAGCGGTTCTTCAGAGGTGCTATATAGCACCTTAGTCAAAGAACCGGTGAAGAACCGCTGAAGAACCACTGAAGCACCAAAATTGGTGCTATATAGCACTAAAAAAGGTTCCCCTATGATTACGAGCCAAGAACCTTTTTTGGTGCCATATAGAACCTTTTTTTTTTTAGAGTGTATGTAAGTAGCCATAGCAACTCACTCTCTGAGCAGGAGCAGGTTATGTTCCAGGGTTAGTTTGCTTAAAAGGGATTCAGATGTGTGTAATATAATTAAAGGTCCTGTTCTTCGTGTGTTTTTGAAGCTTTGATTGTGTTAACAGTGTGCAATATAACATGTGTTCATGTTTCGCGTGTAAAAAAACACAGTATTTTTCACACAATTTACTTATCTGTACACCGCTGTTTTCACTGTCCTAAAAACGGCTGACGAGTTCCTTGTTCTATGAAGTCCCTCCTTCAGAAATACGTAAAGAGTTCTGATTGTGCCAGCGGTTCCCGTGTTGTGATTCGACAGCAGCTTAGCGCAAGTTGTACGGAAAGGTCACGCCTCTTAACGGGAGATGTATGCGATCAATGATCTCTAAGTACAGCGTCCCTGGGAAAGCCAAACAAAGGTGATTTGACTCCGGGATGAAAATAACAGCGTCTCGACGACATGGCGACAAACACACTGAAACGCAGCACTTCCTTTTCTCCACGCGACCGTCCTCTTCTCCACGTGGGACAGCAACAAGACCACTCCCCCTTTTTTCGTGTATTCTTGTGGGCGGAGGTTAGTCTGTTCTACTGTTCTACTGACGTCATTTATGAAGGAAGTACCAGGATGTAGTCCAAGCCAGCCGTGCGCTGTAGGCTTTGAAAGGGAACTTCTGTTAAATAAAATATCTCGCTTGGCATTGAACTTTGAGCTTTATAATTTTACAGGTGTTATTTATGCTCTAACAGCAACATTACACACTAACTAAAGTTTGAATAATGGGATCACGAAGAACGGGACCTTTAATATAGTTAAATTAATATAACTAAATGTGTTATATAGTTATAATATACAATATTATATATTGATTCTAAAGCACTATTATAACAAGGTAATGTTTAAATTATCATTCAATTAATTATATTTATTATTTATTTTATTGCCATCTCACACATGGATCTGCATTCAATTAATTAGCATCAAACAAACAATATAATCCTTACTAATAATAATAATAAATATTACTTATTAAACAAAGATATTGAAAAAATGATTGCACAACCACCAAATAGGTGGCGATGTGCACTAAGTAGGTTATGTAAATCGGCATTAAACAAAAGAAGAAGAGGAAGTAGAATGGCGTGCTTTTTTTTTTTTTTTTTTAAGCGTCTGTTTCCATGGTGAATCATCAATTCGTTGCTCTGTTGAGGATGTCTTGTCTGTTCAGGGTTAACATACTCTGAGTTGTCTGAACTTGCTCACAGACACGTTTTTGGAACCAGCATACCTCGAGTAAGCAAGGTTTGGGTTAATCAACCGAGAGTTCGGAATACACCCCTGTTCTGTTATTTTGGTGCTTTATTGTTTTGGTATGGATTTGGTTTGTTTTGTTCTTTGGTTGTGTTTTGGATTCGGTTGTTTTTGTTTAGTTTTATGCCACGGTCACTAAACTCTCTGTTCTCTTTCAGGAATGTAGTCACGTCCTATGCTGATATTCAGGTAATGTACATGCATGTCTGTTAACTTATATATCCAAAGCCCATTTTTTTAATGTTAATCTATACAATAAAAATTTTTCCTCCGTCATCTTCACAGACTTGGCTTGAACTCGGTAACAAACAGAGAGCCACGGCCGCCACCGGCATGAACGATAAAAGCTCCAGATCACACTCCGTTTTCACACTGGTCATGACGCAAACTAAAGTAAGACCTTTAGATTTATTTGGTTACATTTGCCTCATTGAAGTGATCTGCTACTTTTACTTCAACCAACAAATGAATAGTTAATTAATGCTTGTGTGATTGTTATATTCATATGATGTTGTTTGCATGCGCACAGACTGAGTTTGTGGACGAAGAGGAGCACGATCACTACATCACCAGCCGGATAAACCTGGTAGATTTGGCAGGAAGTGAGCGCTGTAATTCAGCCCAGACCAGTGGAGACCGGCTCAGGGTAATCCAGCATCTAATAGCTCTGTTTATTCTGTGTCATGATTACCCATAATGCATTCTGCTACTTACTGGTCTGTACATGATAACAGGGGCGTATACATGTGCTCTGACAATGGTTGGATTACAACATATTCTGACATATTTTTAATGTGAATTTATTTCTTTTACCTAGGAGGGAGCAAGTATCAACAAGTCTCTGCTCACGCTGGGAAAGGTGATCTCGTCGCTCTCAGAACAGGCTCAGAGCAGAAAGAAAGTGTTCACCCCATACAGAGAGTCAGTGCTCACATGGTGAGAAACCTTTGCTAAAAAACAACACAAAACAGCATTTACAGCTTTTACAATGTACTGCATTTTCACAGTCATTATGTCAGTGTATTTTTTTATTTGTATTATTAGGGGCCAAGCACCTAAGGTGCTTAGGCACCTATTGTATCCGTTCCTGTATTTTTCTTCTTCCGCCATTGAAGTCTATGGCAGCCCATAGAACCGTTTGCGGGAAAGTTATGAAATTTGGCACACAGATAGAGGACTGGCCCAACATTAACCAAGTCTTTAACTCAATCCCTCTAGCGCCACCACCTGTCCAAAGTTCTTGGACAAAGTTCTTGGACTCAAACTCATATTTTTGCCAAAATTTTTGAAGAAATTAAACGTTTCTTCCTTGTTTGATTTACCACATCATTTACTGTGGTAAAGTAGAAAACGGAGTAGGACAGATACATTTTACTTCAAACTTTACTTTATTTAACACCGTTTGTGCTTGCTATTAGACTTGGTCAGGTATTTGTGTATAGCGTATTTCATACACGCCGGAGATTTTTAGTTTTGCTTTCTCTCACAGCGCATAATCAAACAAAGCCTAATTTCTTGACTCTGCAGAAGATCATTTCTTTCTTCACATTTTACTACAAGTAGCCTATCAGTTTTGTAACATCAGGAGAAAACATGAAGATTAGAAAACGATGCTTCTTTCCTGCTCGTGTCATCCCTTTCAGCGCATTTTCTGTGGGGAAATATAAACACATTTTTTCTTTAACTAATATTTAACTTATATTATTTATATTTCGATTATTTACAGATATTTATTTAAATGTTTTACAGGCTGTAGTAGGCTATGTTTCACTGACGGAAGTAGGCCTACTAAAATAAACACACATGTTTGAGCCTTGTTTATATTTTTTATTTTCAAAATGTAGGCTATTTAATTGAGGTATATATACACCTCAATCTCAATTAAATAGTCTACATTTTGAAAATAAAAAAAAAAAAAAAAATAAAATAAATATATATATATATATATATATATATATATATATATATATATATATATATATATATATATAACGAATAATATATTTAACGAATATATAACGGATTTATATATATAATATAGGCTATATAAAAAAAAAATATAGGCGTGCGTGCGTAGCCACCACCCCCAACCAACGCGCCACTGCACAGTTACATTGCCGTGTTATATTTCGTTCTCCCATTCTTGTTCTGGCTTCATCTCTACCTCTAGCTCCCGCTGCTCCTCTTCCGACTCCATTGTGACAGATCACGCAAACCGTGCATTTTTTCGTTTTCATATTGGGGCTTCTGAGAAATGCATTGAGTTTCCTTAATTTATTTAGAGAGTAAATAAACTCATGAAACAGAGAAGTATCGTTAATTTTATCCATTGATTTCAACAATGTAACTGTATTATAAATATCAACTATTTAAATTGTAACTGCAACGGAATAGCCTACAGTTACTCATAATATGTATTCTGAATACATAATGCCGATACATGTATTCCGTTACTGCCCAACACTGAACACAACCTATTAAAGCACTAAGACATGGGAACAGTATAGCTAACATTCACATTTGAATATTTATCGCAAGTCATATCGTCATCGCAATATTAAACAATGTTATCGCACATCGCAGCTTTTCCTCATATCGTGCTGCCCTACTTCAGACCATGCTGACCAAAAGTTATGGAATTCAAGTTGATTCGTCAAATCGTTTCCGATAAACGCACAAACAAATTTTACGTAGCGGTTGCGAAAATAGCTATATCTCCGCAACGCTTTATCGTATTCAAACCAAACTTGACCTGAGGCAACCTGCAGAGTTTTGATGCAGCGCCACCTACTGGTCCGGAGATACGATGTGGTTGACTTATTTTCATGGGAGTAACTTTTTTTGTCTCCTGAATCCTTGCAGAGTCCAACGATACCAGACTCCGATCGAGACGAAACCAGCGTCAGAAGTTCGGAAACATAGGTTGATGATAGCTATATTCTAATGCCCAAATGTCAAAATATTGATAGTAAGGGGTAGTAAAATCCAATCAAAGTCAGGTGTCAGTAATTTTTACATGTTTTTTCATATAAATGTCTATAACTCCAAAACGAAATGAGATATTTTTACCAAAATGTACACACACATGTATGGGCTCACTCCGAGGACATAGGGATGGGCGATATGGCCTAAAATCCATATTGCGATATACATTGCAGCCTCTTGCGATAACGATACATATTGCGATATAAAAATTATAATAGAACCATTTCAGAACGGGTTAGACCCTAAGGAAAGCCAAACTGCTAAATGTTTTTTTTTTTTTTTAAAGAAAGAAACGTTGTATGTAGTTTTGAGAACATTTATTGTGCAAAACTGTAATTATAACATATTGTTGCAGATAAATACAATTACACTAGATGCAGAGACTTTAACAAAATAAAAGCAGAAAGTTTTAAAAACGTCCTGTACGCGCTTATCCATATAATGGCAGTGAATAGTGACCAGGCTAAAACTTTACAAAAATTATACAAAAGTATCACGCAATGATACAGGGAGATGCGTGCCAGATCTGTACCAATTTCGGTACCACAATTTTTTTTTTTTTTTTTAAGTATTTAAAAAAATTTAATGCAATTCAATAAGTTTATCATTTATGATGATAATCATTATAAGTAAATAATACATAAACATTTAAAGGCTGTATGCTGTTTAAAAGTAAACATTGTTTATAAAAAAGATCAAGTGAAAAATAAGCAACCATCTAGGCATAATTTTTATTATTATTAGTTAAGACGAATTATTATTACATAGAGACAAAGTTAAATCTACTGTAGGCTACAACAGTAGACTAATATATTCTGAAAAATTTCTCACGTTAAACCAAACTTTTATTTTGACGGGTTGCCGTGAACACCTTTGAGTGTCTGTTCATTTTATGAAATTACAGTTTTCTCAAATGAAATGGTACATTTTCATGAAGTGATGGTTTATTTGTTAGTGTCCTCTATAGCAGTGTTTTCCAACCTTTTTTCAGTCATGGCACCCTTTGAAAATGTTCTCCATTTTGTGGCACCCCCTCGCATACATTACGCTATAGGGGTGTAACGGTACAGATTGCTCACGGTTCGGTTTGTATCATGGTTTTAGGTTCACGGTTTCGGTACGGTTCAGTATTTGCTATGTTCAGGGAAAAAAGGACTACTGTCAAATAAAAATAAAGAAAATAATAAGAACAAATCATTTAAATACAAGCAGCAGCACAAATAAATACTATTGAGCAAAGATACTAATAAAATAAACTATGTTTTTCAGGTACGCCTAACATTAGTTTTCAGGTACAGAAAATTATCAGATGTAAAATAATATTGCATATTTGACTGTATAAATTAAAGAATAATCCTATTAAACTTACAAAAGCATTTCAATCAAGAGCAGTGAGTGATGTCCTTGTCCTTGGGCAGTAAACGCTACTGCCCCTTTAAGACCTAATGCTCGGATATGTGTCGTCTTTCTCGACTGTATAAAGTTTACTTAAGGCATATACAGACTATGTATGCTAGAATACTCATCAAGATGGACATGCAGACATACTTTTTGTGTGAGTTTGTCCGTTCAAGAGCAAGACTTGAAAGAGAACTCAATATTTGCGTGCTGTGAGACGTGTGCGCGCTTTCGGATGAGTGAACAGAGACACATTTTCTCACAGCGCGCGCAACTTCTCATTTGCGTCTTCTGGCACTACACCCGGGTGATGACGGCGAAAATGACTGGTCATATTCGAACATACGGCAGCGCTCGCATGCATTGAACAAAGTTTACAAAGAGATAATTATTTGAAAAATTTGAAAGAAAAAAAAAATGGTTCCGTTTGGGAAACACTGCAGAGACTACAACGACAGTGAGTGAGCGAGCGAGTGTGTGTGTGTGTGCGCGCACGCACGCGCCCGCTCATCTGTGCGTCGGACGGCTTAAATCCGAACCAAGTCCAAACAATGGATGTTGCACCGGTCTTTTTTACCAGCTCCTCCGTTTCGCTTTCAGCTATGTTTACTCAAGATGACCAATACGATGATGCATTTCTGCCAGTTGCAGCTCATGGCTCTAAATTTCGCGGGAAGATTCTGTCATCAACGTGCGATAGTGCAATAGACTTAATCTCTATCGTAGGCCAATTTTGTATCGTTTATATCGCATATCGTTTATATCGCCCATTACTACGAGGACACATACAAAATTGTAGGATTGTGCTTCTTGGTGGCGCTATAATAGAACAAAACATGAAATTCTACAATGCATTTTTCAGCCTTTTTGCCTTAAATCATCTTAAAATGCCTTTAATTGCTCATTGTTGCAGTTGATCTAACCCTCCCAGTCATGTTGGCATGTCTTATTGGCTTATTTGCGCTTGGCCCTGGTAATGCTGCTTGCAGCTATATTTATTATTATTATTTTCCCTTTATCAGACCTAAATAATTTATGTATGTGTGTGTATATATATGTTGTTGGCATTATTGGTTAATATAATTCAATTACACCAATGTGGTGTATTACCCAGCATTACCCCTTTGACAATGATTTCCCAGCAAAAGTGGAACATAATTTCAGAACTGTATATAAAAAAAATAATAGTGATCAAATATAATTCAAAAGTAATTTCAGAAATATAATAATTAAAAATGTTATTATATCAATTTTACATATATTTTTTAAAATCTATTGTATCACACCAGTGTGATCTCTGTTTACTCAGCAACAGTGGAAAGTCATTTCAGAAGTGCAGACAATTACATAATTTTTTTTAATAATACTCTAATTTTTACATTGGAAGCGAAATTCTAAATATTTTGATGAAAGATTATGAAAACAAATGGGCACTGATGAATTGTGCACAGTAAGACCAGCGACTTATCAAATTTAAGCATGGGGCTTAATTTTCATTAAATGTAAAATCTGTCATAACATGCAGGATGTATTGATGTCAAAAGCAGCAGAAGTGCTTCAGCTCCCTCTTGTGTTCAGGTTACTCAAGGAAAGCCTCGGTGGGAACTCCAAGACGGCCATGATCGCCACCCTGAGCCCTGCGGCCAGTAACATGGATGAGACCCTGTGCACGCTGCGTTACGCCCATCAGGCCCGCATGATCATTAACATAGCCAAAGTCAACGAGGACACCAACGCCAAACTGATCCGAGGTCAGTCACCTGTGTTTAACTGTTACATGTTTGTGTTTATGCTGCTCCATCAGCTGTCATGTTGTGAGAAACACACTGCACAGCTCTCCTCTAGAGGGCAGTAATTCATTATTGTGACGGCCTCAGTGATTTGTATACAGTCACTGACAGGAATTAAAATGTCCTTTTTGTAGATAAAATGTAAGATAAAATGTAGATAATTTGAATGTATATGACATAACCTTGTGTCCAGAGCTGAAAGCAGAGGTGGAGAAGCTCCGTTCGGCTCAGATGAGTGCTCAGGGCATCCAGCCAGAGAAAATGAGACTGTTTCAGCAAGAGATTGCAACGCTTAAGACTAAACTCTGTCAACAGGAGCACGAAATGGCTGAGGCTCACAGGTGCGTGGATGTAAACTACAAAACTCAGTGTTATGACTATGAAAATTAAATAAATTCACAACCTATTTTATTTCCAAATGTAACAGTTTATTTAAGGAGAAATATCTAGTAGGGAGAGACATGAACTGATTGTAATGTTGGAGTAAAAATATTTATTAATATTTTTATTTATTGTGTTCAGCTTATTGACTATAATTGACATACACCATTTAAAACCAAGTGCACAAAAATGGATTATTACTACACTCTAAAAAAAAAAAAAGGTTCTATATGGCACCAAAAATGGTTCTTGGCTCGTAATCATAGGGGAACCTTTTTTAGTGCTATATAGCACCAATTTTGGTGCTTCAGTGGTTCTTCAGCGGATCTTCAGAGGTTCTTCACCGGTTCTTTGACTAAGGTGATATATAGCACCTCTGAAGAACCACTGAAGCATCAAAATTGGTGCTATATAGCAATAAAAAAGGTTCCCCTATGATTACAAGCCAAGAACCATTTTTGGTGCCATATAGGACCTTTTAGAGTGTACTGTTATTAAAATGTAAATACAATAATATCAATGCATTTATTATAAATATAAATATTATTATAAAAGAAATATTTAATTGATGTGATTTTATACAAATATTACTATAACTTATATGATTTTTGATTTATAAAATAACCACACTTATATCATTTTTATTCAGCAAGGATGTATTACATTGATCAAAAGTGACCTTAACCCCTTAACTGTCACCCCCCTTTTTGAGAATACACATGAAAATGCACTATCCAAACTTAAAGGGCTGTAATTCAAGAATGCTTTGGAATATAGACCAAAGTTTGGTCTCGTTTTAAAGAAGACACTCTGCAGATTATTGTTGAAGTGCAAAATATGAAAGTATGAAAAAGTTATGGAAGTTTAAATCTACTGTAAATGAAAAATACTGTACTAAATATTTTTTTATTTCATATAAAATATATTTTACAAAAAAATGTTTTACTCTAAAATTACTATAAAATTAAAGCCATATGTCTGTTGCCAAATTTGAAGTTGATATCACAAAAATTTAAGTCAAAAATTTTGTTTAGGCGCTATACCAAAAATAGCCACCTGGTGTCATTCAAATTCCATTGATTGTTTTTTTTTAATGCATTTTCCTGTAAATTTCTGTCCAAATATCACTTCCATCACAAAGCAAGTCACCAAATATGGACCTTTCCGACAATGTGTTTTGTCAAGATTGGAAAAGATTTGAATTATAAAGTAGTTAAAATAATTGTTGTAATATGAAACATGACACCGCCCACTAGGGGAGAAGCCCGCTAAAATAATTTACAGTACCGTTTTCATGGTAACACAATGTCCGATTTCAAAACGGTTTTCACAGGATGAATTTTGAGTTTGTAAGCTTTCAAATGATACCTAATTTATGATAATTACTTAAATATATGATACGAATAAAAGGCGATCAAAAAAAGAGCACCAGGCGTCCCACCTGTGGGACAGTGACAGTTAAGGTTAAAGACATTTTATAATGTTACAAAAGATTTTTTATTTCAAATAAATGCTGTGGGCTTTCTATTCATCAAAGAATCCTGAAAATTGAAGAAAAGATATTGAGCAGCACAACTGTTTTCAACATCATCATATTAGAATGATTTCTGAAGGATCATGTGACACTGAAGACTGGAGTAATGATGCTGAAAGTTCATCTTTGACTTCACAGGAATAAAATGCATTTGAAATGTATTCAAAAACAAAAGTGAATTTAAATTGCAATCACGATATTGCTGTTGCTGTTGTTTTTAAATCAATCAAATAAATAATACAACCTTGGTGAGCATTAGACTTTTCATAAATATACAAACATCTTACTGACCCAAACAAAGTAGTGTAGTTAATAATAATCAAGGCATGTTTTTCAGTAGGTGAAATTATGAATTTTAATATTTTACCTTTATATTAACTGATATAACAATACATGTGAATAAACATTTTTACTAAAATCTTGGAAGCATTCAGGACTGACGTGCCTCAAGCACAACCGTAAGCTCTCTGAAGTCCCTCCTTCCTTTTAAAGTGCAAAAATTCAAGTCAGCGGGCCCAGAGCCAGGTTGGTTTGAGGGTACGGAATATGGTTTTGGAGTAGAAAAAAAACGAAAGCACATTTCCTCGCCATCCTTGTGCTTGCTACAGTATTTTGATTGGTCTCTGCTCACAGCAGACGTGATGTTAGAGGGTTGAAACATGTTTGGCTGTTTTCCTATTCCATGACATCATGTTGACATCAGTGGAAAAGTAAAGCCGCTCAGATGGAGTAGTCATTTTATTATAAATCTAATTATATTTTAATAAAAGAATGCGAAGACTGTTTTTTCATTGGAATAGCATGCATAGATGAATGTATGGAATATTGTGTTTAATCTGTTTTATGTATTTCTTTTATTACAATTATATTAAATGAAATATAATGAAGCAATTCTTTATATTTTATAATAAACATTTTAGTGCAAGTTTTTGAAAACATCTTATTACACAAATTCAATTTCTTTTTAATTTGTCATCAGAACTTGGAAGGAAAAGCTGGAAGAGGCAGAGAGGAGGAAACGTGAAGAAACCAAAGAGCTGCAGGTAACGACCACTTGCAAATAATAGTCAGACTTCAATGTCTGGTGGATCGATGAGCTTTTTCAAATGTGTTTCATGGCCATTTTCCTTCTTTCTTCTTCACTTTCTTTGTCTGTTTAATCTCTGTAACTCATTCAGCGCTCTGGCGTCACCTTTAAAGTGGATAATAGGCTTCCTAACCTTGTGAACCTGAATGAGGATCCGCAGCTGTCAGAGATGCTGCTGTACATGATTAAAGAGGGCGAGACCAAGGTCGGCAAGCTCAAGTCTGAGTCGGCCCACGACATCCAGCTGTCTGGAGCTCTCATCGCTGATGAGCACTGGTGAGACAGATAACATCCACAGTCTAGTTCCAGTCCCTTCAGTTTTGATTTGTTTAAAAGGAATACATCAGGTTAAAGAGACTGCATGTAACTTTTTTCAAAATTAACTTTGTTACAAATCCTTCCCTCACGGGTCAAAATGACCCAAAGCCCTAAAATGGTCAAGAAAGCTTTTTTAATATAATTTTTGGTAATATTTTTCTATTTTTTTGGAGATTTGTTTTTTGGGGGGGAGATTTACCTTTTTAAATAAATAGATTTTATAAATAAATAATAATTGAAGCACATTCTTCACATTCTTTCAACTTAAATTCAAAATAACTCTAAGAGTTAAAGAGTCTAGCAACTCTCCGTTAGCTTTGCGAGCTGGAAAAACCAAACTCTGGTTAGGTCAATCACATTGTGTATAGAGACGGTGGGCGGGCTTAACATAATGACGGCAGAGTTGAGGCGGTTCCGTGTGCTACTCGTAAACAAAGAAGCTGGCGAACAACGGTCTTTCAAATCGGCTTTGGAAGACTTTTTGAGTTAAGCTTTTCTTTGAGATAAGAACAAAGAACGGCACTGATGTCATTCTTAAAAAAGGAAGATGTGTTTTGTGAGTTTTGCCGACCGGATAACGGCAAAAGTTTAATCTATAGCTCCGCTTCACCTTCCTCATTGCTCTGGTTGGTTGTAGCGCTATCCTATTGCGTGCAGAGGGAATTTGAAAGACAACCGTTTATCCCGCCCCTCGGACTGAGCCCTGCCAATGGTGTGTTCCCAGACCCAACATCTTGATGTGGGTCTAGCTTGTCAGGCTAAAATAACTCACAATTTAATGCATAATTTATTTCACCTCAAAATATCTTTTTATATTTATATTTAAATATATTTTTGCGACCTCTTGTGGAAAAAAAATTATATAACATGATGTTTCATGACTTTTGCCACTAGATGGCCGTATAGCGCTATATGGAACAAATGAGCTGTTCCTCAAGTCAGTTTCTCTTTAGGTTGCATTCAGATACACATGTAGACATTAAAAAAATTTGTAAAGTTTTAGCATTTGTAGTTTGAATTGAGCATTTTTAGGTTTTTCTATGTGTACTAAGCATTCCATTCATTCCTAAGGGGGTCAAATTGACCCACGAGGGAAAGATTTTAAAAACTTTTTTTTTTAATTTTAAGCAACAAAAATTCACAAATCCAGTCAAAAATATTTTTGGGGTTTATTTGTTGTTGAAGTGCGACAAAAGTCCTAGGGTCTTGGACCACTCCGATGAAATTAAAAAATGAGTTTCGGGTCAAAATGACCCGAGGGCAGGATAATTAATGAATCCATACATCATCAATCCTTCTTCCAAAAACGTATTTCTGTCTTTTGCCTATTATAAGTGGGGTTTTGTTGTTTTTGTTGTTGTTTTGTTTTTTTAACTACCTGAAGGGATGTTTTTAGATGGAAACTTCTTGCATGCGTCACTTGCACGTACGTCTCTCTTCATATCTGTAAATAGAGAAAAGTTGCTCGGGCTACTTTGACGCGTGTATGGTATGGGAGTGGCATAGGTTAGTTGTCGCGAGCGAGAAAGTTTGACATGGAGCAGCTAAGTCTCTAACCACTAAATCACTTGTTTAAAAAAAAAAAACACAAACAGGAGAGTCAAAAAGAATGTGACAGAGCTCCTAATAAAAAGAGAATCAACATTGGCCTGGCTTTTCGAACACCCTAGAAACCACATAGCAACACCCTAGCAACCACCCAGAATAGTCTTGCAACCGCATAGCAAACGATTTGTCTGAGACTTAAAAACGTCAAACTTCAAGAATCAAAGCTTAAAATCTCTATCTGTATGTCTGTCTGTCTAATCGATTTCACACTTCAAGCTTTTACAATTACTTCAAACTGGCTAGGCTTTCTCAAGCCAACATCAGTTTGTTCACAAACTTTACTTATCTAATTGAATTATTAGTGTTAAAAGATTAACTTTAAGTGAACGCTAGATAATGACAAAGGTAATTTAAATGTAGCAATAGAGGAAATTAACATAGATCAATCGATATTAGATATATCGAATTGTTTATTTCTAAAATTTGGTCTTGCTTTCAGTGTCATCTCCAGTGTGAAAGGTACCATCAGCATTAAACCGATGCCGAACGCCAAGACCTTTTTGAATGGACATCTTGTGTCTGAGGTTACCGTTCTCCACCACGTAAGTTCTTGTTGCTGTTCTGAAGCGAAACCTGTGAAATGATTTCCTTTCTGAGAACCTCCACATAAAGTTGTTAATCCACTTTTATTTTAGGGAGACCGTGTGATTCTTGGAGGAGATCACTACTTTCGGTTCAACCACCCCGCTGAGGTTCAGAGCGGGAAACGTGCGTCCTGTTGGAACAGTGGAGATGGTCAAAAAGACTTTGAGTTTGCCAAAAATGAGCTGATGTCAGCCCAGAGAGCTCAGTGAGTATAAGCCCAAGATGTTCCACTACAGGAACTCTTATTGGACTTTCTTGATTTGAATCATCACGTTTCTTCATAGACTTGAAGCGGAGATCGAGGAGGCTCGGTTGAAGGCCAAAGAGGAGATGATGCAGGGCATTCAGGTGGCCAAAGAGATGGCACAGAAAGAGCTTTGCGAACAGAAGAGTCTGTACGAGAACAGGATCAGAGCTCTGGAGAGAGAGTTGGTAAGTAGATGCATGTCAATGTATAGCATGTGTGACTCCAGTGTTCTCCAGTTAATCAAATGCATCCTCAGGAGGAGGAGAGTGAAAGGAAAAGAAAACAGGAGCTGGATAAAAAGAGGGTTGTCAGCCAGATAGAGCAACTGCATACAGCAAAGACTCTACTGGAGCAGGAAGTCAACACCCATAAAAGACGTCTGCAGATGGAGGCCCAGGCTACTAGACAGGTACAGACCAGATTAAATTTTTCATAATTGATGCTCTTTTTGAATTTGAATTAAAGTTGACACGAGTGATTGATATGATTAGCCTTTGGCTTGGCTACGTTATCAAACAGCTAATAATGTTACACAAACCATGGTCCCGTTTGCCATTTCAGAGTCCGAGCCTTCTAAAAATCAGTATCCTTAGAAATGATGGTAGGAGAAGCCCTGCCCCACACGATGACTTGATTGGTTACATAGTTGTGATGGTAGGAATTAGGGATGGTTTCAAACCGCATTTGAGACTCTTTGGTTCACTGAAGTTTTAAGGAGAAAATTCTCAGCAAAGGTGTTGACTGTTGAATTTGCACATACAACATACATTTAATATCTTAATTAATCTTTGAACATTATTTTAAAGAATTTCATATATACACTCACCTAAAGGATTATTAGGAACACCTGTTCAATTTCTCATTAATGCAATTATCTAATCAACCAATCACATGGCAGTTGCTTCAATGCATTTAGGGGTGTGGTCCTGGTCAAGACAATCTCCTGAACTCCAAACTGAATGTCAGAATGGGAAAGAAAGGTGATTTAAGCAATTTTGAGCGTGGCATGGTTGTTGGTGCCAGACGGGCCGGTCTGAGTATTTCACAATCTGCTCAGTTACTGGGATTTTCACGCACAACCATTTCTAGGGTTTAAAAGAATGGTGTGAAAAGGGAAAAACATCCATTATGCGGCAGTCCTGTGGGCGAAAATGCCTTGTTGATGCTAGAGGTCAGAGGAGAATGGGCCGACTGATTCAAGCTGATAGAAGAGCAACTTTGACTGAAATAACCACTCGTTACAACCGAGGTATTCACCAAAGCATTTGTGAAGCCACAACACGCACAACCTTGAGGCGGATGGGCTACAACAGCAGAAGACCCCACCGGGTACCACTCATCTCCACTACAAATAGGAAAAAGAGGCCGGTCTGAGTATTTCACAATCTGCTCAGTTACTGGGAATTTCACGCACAACCATTTCTAGGGTTTACAAAGAATGGTGTGAAAAGGGAAAAACATCAAGTATGCGGCAGTCCTGTGGGCGAAAATGCCTTGTTGATGCTAGAGGTCAGAGGAGAATGGGCTGACTGATTCAAGCTGATAGAAGAGCAACTTTGACTGAAATAACCACTCGTTACAACCGAGGTATGCAGTGAAGCCACAACACGCACAACCTTGAGGCGGATGGGCTACAACAGCAGAAGACTCCACCTGGTACCACTCATCTCCACTACAAATAGGAAAAAGAGGCTACAATTTGCACAAGCTCACCAAAATTGGATAGTTGAAGACTGGAAAAATGTTGCCTGGTCTGATGAGTCTCAATTTCTGTTGAGACATTCAGATGGTAGAGTCAGAATTTGGCGTAAACAGAATGAGAACATGGATCCATCATGCCTTGTTTCCACTGTGCAGGCGGGTGGTGGTGGTGTAATGGTGTGGGGGATGTTTTCTTGGCACACTTTAGGCCCCTTGGTGCCAATTGCCTACCTGAGCATTGTTTCTGACCATGTCCATCCCTTTATGACCACCATGTACCCATCCTCTGATGGCTACTTCCAGCAGGATAATGCACCATGTCACAAAGCTCGAATCATTTCAAATTGGTTTCTTGAACATGACAATGAGTTCACTGTACTAAAATGGCCCCCACATTCACCAGATCTCAACCCAATAGCGCATCTTTGGGATGTGGTGGAACGGGAGCTTCGTGCCCTGGATGTGCATCCCACAAATCTCCATCAACTGCAAGATACGATCCTATCAATATGGGCCAACATTTCTAAAGAATGCTTTCAGCACCTTGTTGAATCAATGCCACGTAGAATTAAGGCAGTTCTGAAGGCGAAAGGGGGTCAAACACAGTATTAGTATGGTGTTCCTAATAATCCTTTAGGTGTGTGTGTGTGTGTGTGTGTGTGTGTGTGTGTGTGTGTATGTATGTATGTATGTATGTGTATATATATGTGTATATATATATATATATATATATATATATATATATATATATATATATATATATATATGTATATATATATATATATGTGTATATATATATATATATATATATATATATATATATATATATATATATATATATATATATATATATATATATATATGTGTATATATATATGTGTATATATATATATATATATATATATATATATATATATATATATATATATATATATATATATATATATATATATATATATATATATATATATATATATATATATATATATATATATATACATACTTAAACTTTAGAACAGGAGGAAGATATCCACATTATTATTATTTTGATTATCAATTTTAGTACCCCCGTTTTAATGCATAGTGTATCCTTCCGGAGCATCATTAAATGTTTGAACCTTTTTTAATAGTTGCATATATATATCCACCAAGGCAGTGCTGGTTCGGAGCCAGAGCCTAGTTTCAAATCGTTTGTTTTGTCTTTCAACACCCCTAATTTATATAACTCCGAACCAGCACTGCCTCGGTGGAAAAGGGGTTTCACAGGATTTAAAGGATCTGCTGCTAACATCTTGGTGCCAGATACCACAACACAGCTTCAGGGGTCTAGTGGAGTCCATGCCTTGATGGGTCAGGGCTGTTTTGGCAGCAAAAGGGGGACCAACACAATAACAGTTGCACAATATTAAGCACAACTGTGGTCTTAAAGGGATAGTTCACCCAAAAATGAAAATTAGCCCATAATTTACTCACCCTCAAGTCATCCTAGGTGTATATGACATTCTTCATTCTTACATTCTTACACAAACGCATCGATTCACTTCAGAAGGCCTTTATTAACACCCCAGAGCCACGTGGAGCACGTTATTTGACGGACAGATGCACTTTTTATGGACTTCAAAAACAGAGCAACTATTACTGCAATTCTAATGCTTGGATTAACCTGGACTTTTGTAATTTAACTCCGATTTTATTTGTCTGAAAGAAGAATGTCATATACACCTAGGATGACTTGAGGGTGAGTAAATTATGGGCGGCTAATTTTCATTTTTGGGTGAACTATCCCTTTAATGTTATTCCTGATCGGTGTATATGTATTCTAGGTTATTTAAGTATTTTATTTGTTTCGTTATTTGTTTAGTCAGTTAATTTATATTATTTATCCATTTAGTTATATTATTTAGTTGGTAGGTTAGCTTTATTTTTAATTATAATATTTATTTAACTTTAGTAATATTATATTTTTAGTTTCTTTTAATATTTATTCAGTTAGTTCTTAGTTATTTATTTAGTGAATTTAGTTAGATGTAGTTTAGTTCATTTGAGCTATATTGTTTACTCATTTTTATATAATTTCTTTTAGTTTAGTCTTAATTATATTATTTATTCAGTTCTTAGTTTTTTTATTTATTTAGTGAATTCTGTTAGCTTTAGTTATTTTGTTTAGTTATGCTATTTCATTAGTTAGTTATATTTATTTAGTTTAGTTAGTTTTAGTTATATTATATGTTAGCTTTAGTTAATAATTAATAATAATTATTCTGTTAGTTTGGTTATTTATTCAGTTAGTTCTTAGTTATTATTTATTTTTTTAGCTATTATTTTTGTTTATTTCGGTAATTTTTTTACCTTTTTAGTTATATTTACTTAGTTTCTTTATATTATATTATTCAGTTACGTTTTAATTATGATTTACTTAATTTTAGTTATATCATTTATTTTGTTAATTTTAGTTATTCGATTAGTTCTTAATTGTATTTTTTATTTAGTGTTAGCTTTATTCATTTTGTTTAGTTATTTATTTATTTAGTTTGCTTAGTCTTAGTTATACTATTTAGTTTAGTTAGTTTAGCTATTATTTACATTTAAATAATCTTTTAATTTGTAACCTTATTCAGATTTCTTTTTAAAACATTTCATAGGCGTTGGCTGATCATGATGTCCGTCATGCTAAAATTGTGGAGGCCCTTGAGGCAGAGAAGAGGAAGATTGCAGAAGATCTTGCTCAGATTGAGAGGAAACGTGCTCTTAAATTGACCCAGACCGCTAAAACGGGTACATGGACACTTTTAATTTAAAAGACATGGCGTTTCTATTAGTAATGTTCTTAACAGTGTGGTGTTCACCATATTTTTCTTCAATGTTCACAGCCTACCCGCAGTGGGATGCCATGAAGTTGTCTTTGATGATCGAAGAAGCAAACAAAATCAGTGCCAAACTCAGGAAACACACAGTCTTCAGCAGGTACAATTATTCTGAAAAAGTTAGTTCAGGTAGTTGGCTACAAATTGCCCTTTTGTGAGGACATTTGTAAAACATATCAAATCTTTTCCAGTAGTACAGTAGTTAATTCAATTTATCAATTCTGCATTGTTCATTCTGGAGGTTAAATCTGTTTTATGGAAAAGGATGTGGGTTTGTGTTTTCACAACAGACATGAGGCGACCGATAAAGAGAACGAGGGTGGAGACGCCCAACTGCAGGTTCAAGTTCAGAACACCAAACTGGGAATTTCCACCTTCTGGAGTCTGGAGAAGTTCCATAGCAACTTGGCTGCCATGAGGGAGTTCGAGCAGGTGGCGTAATAAAAGATGTTCACGCAGTTCTAGGCGTAAACATGCTGCTTGAGCTAGCTTCAGTAAACTGGTGTGCATGGTGATGTTTCTGTAGCCACGACGTGGTTCAAAACCTTAGTATACATACATAGCAGCATTTTTTATCTTGTCTTGGTTTAGTTTAGTTTTTGTAGTATCTCACTTAACATTGGAAAGTTTTTTTTTTCTTTTCTTGTATAGTATTTCACTTGACATGGGAAGGTTGTTTTAGTTTAGATTATTTTTGTTTAGTTCGGTTTTATTTTATTTAGTTATTTTTTTGTCTTGTCTTGTTTCACTTGCCATTGGGAAGTTGTTTTAATTTATTTTATTTAGTTTAGATTAGGTTTTTTTTCAATATTTTTATTTATTGTTTAGTTGTTTTATTTTGTTTTTTGTCTTGTTGTGTTTGCTTGACATTGGGAAGTTGTTTTAATTTATTTTGTTTTGTTTAGATTTTGTTTTATTTCAATATTTTTATTTATTGTTTAGTTCTGTTTTATTATAATTAGTTTTTTTGTTTGTTTTGTCTTTTGTAGCATTTCACTTGACATTGGGAAGTTGTTTTAATTTAATTTATTTTAGTTTTATTTCTATTTTTTATTTAGTGTTTATAGTTATGCTTTGTTTTGTCTTGTGTAGCATTTCACTTGACATTGGGAAGTTGTTTTAATTTAATTTATTTTAGTTTTATTTCTATTTTTTATTTAGTGTTTATAGTTATGCTTTGTTTTGTCTTGTGTAGCATTTCACTTGACATTGGGGAGTTGTTTTAATTTATTTAATTTATTTTAGTTTTATATAAAAAAAAGTAGTGTTTAGTTATGTTTTATTTTATTTAGTTTGTTTGTTTTGTCTTGTGTAGCATTCACTTGTCATTGGGGAGTTGTTTTAATTTATTTGATTTATTTTAGTTTTATATAAAAAAAATTTAGTGTTTAGTTATGTTTTATTTTATTTAGTTTGTTTGTTTTGTCTTGTGTAGCATTCACTTGTCATTGGGGAGTTGTTTTAATCTATTTGATTTAGTTTTATAGCCTATCAAATTTTTTATTTAGTGTTTAGTTCTGTTTTATTTAGTTTGTTTTGTGTAGCAATTCACTTGACGTTGGAAACTGCGCTACACTTGATTTGGACACAGTGCTGCGTATTTAACCTCCAACTTGGTTGTTTGAACACAATAATACATGAGGCTATTTGAAGCCTGTTTATTTCCTTGTAATTACCCAGTAAAAGCAGGAAGCATGTAGTATTGGCATTTGTTCTTATTATCATAAAAGAATCAGCGGCTAAATCAAGTCTGATGTTTATTGGCTGTAGGGGGAGAGCGGCTCTAAAGATGACGACGTGTTTTACGACCCTAATGATGAGTGGGAACCGGACCTATCTGCCTCTTCCTCAACCTCATCTTTCTCTCGCAGAAGGTATTTGAATTTATTAGTCCACGATGGTGCTGTTCTGCTCTCTGTACTTGAGAAACGAAAGAACAGAAGTATACTTTGTGCCCAATACTGGTTCTTGTCTTCCATCATGATGTTATTTTTCCACCTATAAACCAAGCCCTCAGGAAAAGCACATTCCTGCAGCATTTTTTAATCTATTTTCACTGCCTTCATGAACATGTGACTACAGCAAAATTCAGTATTAGTGAATCAAAACTCCTTCTACACCTCTGAAGGCCTTGTTCCCAAAGCTTATAGATATTCTTTTGCTTCTCTGTCTGTGAATTTTTTTTTTTTTCTTGTGTCTTTCACTCCTCGAAATGAACAGTAAAGGATGTTCAATTCAAAGTGTACATCATGTAACTGGCTGTTGAAGAAGAATTATGTGGCTGTTAAAGATGGTTCAAGTTCAGATGTTTCTGTTTCTTGTGACCCAGGAGTAGAAGTTTACTGAAGAGCAGGAGGATATCTGGGCGTCTCTATGAGATCCGAGTGCACCCTATTCAAAGCCTACATTGTGGTCCCTCACAGTCCACTGGTAAAGTAGCTTTTATATCCTCTATATAATGAAGTGGCTTCATTATATAAAGTTTAATTGTTTAAATTAATTTAATAGTCTAGCGCAGATTTTAGCATCATTTAAATTCAGGTTTGGGAATCGAATATCATGAGTTGGATACTTTTAATTCCGATTATCGATTCCTGTGTGCGCATTTTAATGTGGTTTTAAACCCTTAGAAGGCAAGAAGACACGAAAGAGAACTCCATTCGGCACTCGTGCCTCTCATATAGTGCATGAAAACTGAATTGAGTTCTCTTTCGTGTCGTCTTGCACTTGAACAGACAAAATGATGTCAAAATATCCTCGTAAACACAGTTGTTTATGTTAAAGTTAGGGTAGGCAATTTCGGAGAGGCTAGCAATAGCAAGCTAGCTTTGAAAGCATTATATCCCACCCTCCCTTCACAGTGCTCTACAAAGCCACGCCTCCTTCAAAACACTTGAGCAGAGTCTGCAAAGCATTAAATTACATCATGTCACAAAGCACATAACATTACAATAATTATGAACGTAAGCAACTTACAGAACTTACTTGTAGCTCCTGGCTTCTGCAGGTTCATTTCGCCATTGATAGTGTTGACATATTTACAGGCAGGAAGGACATCCTATCATTGCAATCGGACCGAATGCAATGATTGGACAAACATGTTTTGGTCCTGAGACTTCCACAAAAGATATATGTGTATATATATTTTTATATTTAGACCACTTCTATTATTGATTGCTCTCAGGATGTGAAAAGAGTAACAAAAATGGAAAAAAACATGTAGGGCTTGATTTTTGTCCTTTGGGAATTGATTGGATAGTAGGAAGTTAGGCGTTTGCTAACTAAATGGTGGCAGATCTGAATGCCAGTTTTTGCAGTCATTTGGGGAGGATATTTAGTCCCACCCTCCGCCGAGACACACACGTCATGAAGAGAACAGGCGTCGTTTCGAGGGGGAGGTTAACGTTTTTGATGGGAGATTCAAAGAAAAAAATGTGATTGTGGTGAGCAGCGAGGCCGAGGGACCGCGAGGGCTCTTCGACAGCGCGTCCCTCCTTCCTCCCGGGTTTCGGCACCACTGTAGTAAGGTATGTTTGTACGGGAAGAAGGAGGCGGGAACCGGCGAACAATCAAAAGAAGTTTTAATTAAACAAACAAACTAAAATGGCGGCGACAGCCCCTCACGGTCGACTGTCGCCTACATACAAACAAATACAAATGAAAATAATAAGCTGCAGCCCCTCACGGTCGACTGCAGCAACACATAACAAAACATAAATAAAATACAGCATAAAATCCAGGCCTGGTCCTCTCTCGTCCCTCACTGTCGTCGCTCGTCCTTTATAGTCCCTCACTCCTCCGCGAGAGCCGAGATCGCTGGCTCACAGCTGGCGCTCATCCTCTCTGATGAGCGCCGCCTCGTCCCGCCCTCGCGGTCCCTCGGCCTCGCTGCTCACCACAGTGATGTGCACGGATTAATTGTTTATAATAAATACCACAACGTGATTTCATAGTGACTGTTTTTTTATACATTGAATGTCAATAGGGTCAAAACAATGCTGTTTTGGTTCCCATTGACTTTGACACTGTATGGACAAAAACAGTTGAAACCTTTTTCAAAATGCTCAAATATAGTCTGGTTAGGCAGCTCACTAAGTTTTGGAACATATTTTGAAAGTGTTTATTGTAACAAACTATTAGGCTGAATAAAAAAAACAACATAAAATAAGTAAAACTTAAAATGAAAACTAAACATAATAATACAAATTTGCATTAATTAATAAATAATACAAAATGAAAGCTAACTCAAAAAAACACAATTAAATACTAATGTAGTACATATAATTTATAATAAAAAGAACAGGCTAGCTTAATTATTTTTTTCTTTTTTAACCTACTTAAGAAATATGACTGCATCACCCTGGGAACTGTTGAGTGGCTTTGATATTCCGTGTCTTTTTTTTCAGGTTTGATGAACAAGCCGTCCTCCCTGCACTCTAGCACGTCTGACTCCGCCCTTCCAGGCATCTGCAAAGATCTGATTGGTTCTGCTGTCTCCCGTCTGCGCTTCTGTCAGTCGGCCGAAGAGAACGAAAGCTTGGCCGACAAACTGACCCTAGACCTGTTGGCGATTCACAGCGCTGTGCGGTCCATCACGGACCTTTACGAGCACCTTGACGACAGTCAGGAGAACCGTAAGCGACCAAGCGTTTTTAACAAACCTAAATCAACAGAGCCATTCATCAGTGTCAATATTCAGCTCAGTATGAATGCACAACACCTCTGTCATCACAGCGCTACACAAAGAGCCTCATTTCGTTCTGTTTGTGTGTATGTGAGCAGTGTTTGCCTGCAGTACTGAAGCCCAGACTCATCTGGTGAAGGCCACCTCTGCTGTTGAAAGGGCCGTGTTCATTACGAGGCACTGGGTCTCCAGCATTAAGCCCAGCTCTAACACAGTGTCTCAGAGAGCCGAGGAACTCAAGATGGAGGTCAAGAAAATCGGAGGCTACCTTCAATTACTCATTCAGGTGCTCATCAGGGTTAATGGTCAATTAATACAACGGTTGTTGCATTTATGTTCAGTGATGCTTTTATATCTATAGAGGGACCGTAGAAAAAAAAAGGCAATCATCTTATTAGAAATGTCGTAAAATCAGTGTCTGGTTGACTGTTTTTTTCTTTTAATATTTTACTTTGTTTTAAAATACTTTTTATTATAAATTTTTTAATCACCTTCATTTTCTGTATTGTTGTTCTAGATTCAAATAATAATAATAATAATAATTATTATTATTATTGGGTGTATTTATTCAACATTTAGACATTTTCATAATTCTTTTAAAAATTGGATTTGAACTGATATGCAGTGATTTAAATTTGCATAAATATATGCAATATATACACTATATTGCCAAGTTTTTGGAAGCCTGCCATTACATGCACATGAGATCACATTCTTAATCCGTAGAGATTCATATAGAGTTGGCCCACCCTTTGCAGCTATAATAGCTTCAACTCTTCTGGAAAGGCTTTCCACAAGGTTTAGGAGTGTGTTTATGGGAGTTTTTTCACCATTCTTCTAGAAGGTCAGGCACTGATGTTGGGCGACAAGGCCTGACTCGCAGTCTACGCTCTACTTCATCCTCAAGGTGTTCTATCGGCTTTAGGTCAGGACTCTGTGCAGGCCAGTCAAGTTCCTCCACACCAAACTCGCTCATCCATGGGTGCTTCTCAATTCTTATTTGTGCATCCTCCTTTCCTTTCCTAGCTTCCTTTCGACGCAAGGAAAAGACCCAAGGACGGAGGAATTGAATCAAGTGAAATTATGTATCCTTGCTCCCTTTAGCGTCACTTCAAAGCGTCGTCAATTAATGATGAATCTACACCGCTGGGTTTAGCTTGCACGTCAGGATTCTTGAACATTAGAGATAAAGTAAGTAACCCAGACTCATCCATCGGATTGCCAGACAGAGAAGTGTGATTCGTCACTCCAGAGAACACGTCTCCACTGCTCTTCAGTCCAGTGGTGACGTGCTTTACACCACTGCGTCTGACGCTTTGCATTGCACTTGGATGTAAGGCTTGGATGGAAACCCATTCCATGAAGCTCTCTATGCACTGTTCTTGAGCTAATCTAAAGGCCACACAAAGTTTGGAGGTCTGTAGCTATTGACTCTGCAGAAAGTTGCCGACTTCTGCGCACTGTGCACCTCAGCATGTGCTGACCCCACTATGTGATTTTATGTGGCCTACCACTTCGTGGCTGAGTTGCTGTTGTTCCCAATTGCTTCCACATTGTTATAATACCACTAACAGTTGACCGTGGAATTTTTAGTAGTGAGGACTTATTGCACAGGTGGCAACCTATCACGGTACCACTCTTGAATTGAGCTCCTGAGAGCGGCCCATTCTTTCACAAATATTTGTAGAAGCGTCTGCATGCCTAGGTGCTTGATTGTATACACCTTTTGTCCATGGAAGTGATTGGAACACCTGAATTGGTGTCCCAATACTTCTGGCAATATAGTGTATTAACAGATATAACTTTTGAGATATATATATATATATATATATATATATATATATATATATATATATATATATATATATATATATATATATATATATACTACAGCAGGAAGTAATACTACAATATTTCACTTGGAATATATATATATATATATTATTAAAGTTATTTACGTAGTGGTTGGGAGCAGAGCGATTCAAGCTGCTTTTTTTTGTAAAATGAATTGAAAAGTAGCTGATATCAGTTGGAAGTTGTATTTTCAAACTCTTAAGTGTTGCTAATACAACTCCTTTTGCATTTGCATGTAGAGAACATATTCACATATTGTTTTCCCTTCAATTTAGTCCTTAAAGTTTCTTTACTTGGTTTAAAAAAAGGTGTTAGTCTTACATTTACCTTCATAAAACCTGCAGAAACCAGATTATTAAAGGAAGTATTGTTCATTGTTAGTCCATGTAAACTAATGTAGTTAACTAGTGAATTTTGGTGTACTATGTATCAACATTGGAATTTTGGGTAAAGGCCTTACAAGGCCGTGTTGGTCTTTCTGTGTCTTGGTCTTTCAGGGTTGTGACTCTGAGATCTCCTCCATGGTAACAGAGGCCCGGAGGAAGGTTGACAATTGTATGACCGTGGCTCTCAAAACTGTCGGTTTGCTGGCGGCAGTGAATGGGACTGATCTTCATTTATCTGAACTTGGTTCAGAGGACATAAACAATGTGGGTAGATTTCCTCATCTTTTGCACTTTGCAGCCCAATAGTAAAGGTTTGACTAGTCGTTAAAGGTGCACTATGTAACATATTTTTTCAGTAAAATATCCAAAAACCATTAGGCCAGTGTTATATATTTTGTTCAGTTGAGTACTTACAATGTTTCCGACTATATGTAAATTGTGAGAAAATTGCTATTTTAACCAAGTAACCGGGACGTGTGTCGCCTGTCGATTGTGTCATATCTGCGTTACCCTCGGTTTCCGGTTTGTTTTACTTTGCAGAAACGTTTTACTCTTACTGCAGTGTGCAACATGTGTCATAGCAGCCGCTGAGCAAACGCACGGAGTAACGTCATAACAATTTTCACCACATTCAGATGTATCTAATATGATAAACAGAGCTGCGTTACCTCATACTCATGACCAGAAAAGCGGAAATGGCGCCGGCGACTGTGGCATAATAAAAGTCCCGCTGCTTGCGAGGCATGTGCTGTATTCTTATTAACAATCGCTCCAGCGGCCTTGCTCAGTTCCCACAACACTCGGTCCTGCTCTGCTTCTCACTACAGTAACGTTAATAATCGCATGAACATGATTTCTGCTCGAGTCCTTTCCCGATTCTTTTCCACCGACTGTGAGGTGAAGACCACATGTCCCAAGATTCTGCGCTCAAACTTGGCGTCATCAAACTACGCCTTTGTTTTGAATAGGTGACCTCTAGCGGATAGAAAAGTTACATAGTGCACCTTTAAATAATCAGAATAAAAAAGTCGTACTACTGCTTTTCTTTGCTCTTTCTCTTTAGAGGTCAGTTGTGGATTCTTTGCAGGATGGGATGCATCAAAGTGTGACGGATCTTCTCTTGATGGGTCTGAGAATCTCTAATGAGATGGTTCGAGATACTCAAATGACTCGCTCTGGAACACCGGTAAGTTCTCTTAATAAATATTTCACTTGGAATATTATTGTAAACTCCACAATGAAATCTGGATTCATCCTATTAATAGTGTAAATACATTTAACATGTTTTATATTCATTGATTTAAATATACACTTTAGCACCATTTTAAAATCTTTGTTGATTTTTATGTTTTACAGAATCAGCAATCCTTAATGAATGATGTCGCCCACACTCTGATAAGCTACTTCAACTGCTGTTTGTCGGTACGCCTAACAAACTGCTGTTTTTGTCATTGAGGTTAAAATGTTTTGGATTGATGACCACCCTAACAATGACTGAGGGGGACAGCGCTTGTAAAACGTTGAACCTGAGCGGTCTTATCGCACGTCTTGGGTCGTTTTGCTGTTTAGAAAATAAATGGATTGAGTGGAGTGTCATCTGTCACCTTAATGTGGCTGTAACTGTTATCTTCAATACACAAACTACAGGCTCGTTGTTATTGTTCAGCAAGAGAATGGGATGCTGGGATAAGGAAAAATGGATGCATCTCACCTACTCACCCATTTCCTTAAACCCACCCACTGTACCTAAACCCTGTGGGCTAAAACAAATAAATGACACAGTAATATATACTTTAGAAAAAGAACCAAAAACTAAATAAATAAACCTCCCAAAAACACAGCAAACAAAACCAAATTAAACTAATCAATCATTTTATATATATATATATATATCACATACACATATACACACACACAAACACATGCATATATAACAATAAAACAAAAACGTAATAGCAAATAACCACACCAAGAACTACCCCCCTTTTTTTTATTTATACTGTATATGTATGTATATATATATGTATATGAGTGTGTGTGTATTATGATTAGTTTTTTTGGTTTTGTTTGCTGTGGGTGGGGGATTCTTTGTTTTTGAGGATTGCTTTGAGTTCTTGGTGTGGTTATATGCTATTAAGTTTTTGTTTTATTTATTTGGGTTGTTTTGGGTTTTGTTTTTGCGGTGTGGTCTGTTTTGTCTTGTTTTAGGGAGGGTTTTAATTGGGTTTTTTTGGGGGGGGGGGGTTTGGTTTTTGTTTAGTTTGTTTTAGGTTTTGGTGTGGTTTATTTAGCTTTTGTCTTGTTTTAGGGAGGTTTGTTTGGTTTGGTCTGTTTTTTTTTTGGTTGTAAAAAATGGGGTGGGGTGGGGTTGTTTTGTTTCTGTTTAGTCTGTTTGAGGTTTTTGTGTGCTTTATTTAGCTTTTGTTTGGTCTCTATTGTTTGTCTTGTTTAAGGGAGGTTTGTTTGGTGTGGGTTTGTTTTTTTGTTTGGTTGTAATTATATAATTATATTTTGGGGGGGTTGTTTGGGTTTGGTTTTTGTTTAGTTTGTTTGAGTTTTGGTGTGGTTTATTTTGCTTTTGTTTTCAATTTCGTCTTTTTTGGGAGGTGTGGTTTTGTTTGGTTTGGATTTCATGCTTAAGAGACGTTTGTTCACACTTGCTTTTTCACAGGAGAGGTCAGGTTCCACTGAGAATCGTTCAGAGGAAGATGATGGCTCAGACTTGTGTGATGTTCATAACACAACCGTTAAACTACTCAAGGTGAACAAGGCAATCAAAGACCTCCACTCGTCTCTGTCGCGCTATCTGAGAGGTACGGCATTCTTTCCACAATAACATGCATATTAAACGCACACGGTTATGACAAATGTGTGACATGACTTCATTTTATTAATGTATAATACAGGGAGTGGCGATGATGGCCTTAGTCAATTGATACTGTCTTCATCCAAGACGATTGCTGATGCCATCAATGGCCTTCCGTGCGACATGGCCGGAAGACGTCAGCTTCTGTGTGCAAAGAACGTCATGGTTGCCCGTGATAAAGTTCACTCGGCTCTGCAGGCTTTGCCAGCGGTGTTTGAAGACGGAATAGAGATGCTGGGCACAGATAGACACTACCAACAATACTATAGCTACAAAAATCGGACCGTTCCTAAAGTTGTGTATTCTCTTTCCTCAGGCATTAGCACGTGTTCCAGAGATGCCCGCTGGGTGTGATTTGGATTTAAAGGGTACTAGTCATGTGTATATAACCACATTTGGGTATAATGGTTATTGCTAAAATTGGCTCTCTTTTCATTTTGATGTATTTACAGTTTGCACTCATTCGGGCCTATAATAGTTTGTATTTAATTGTAGGATTTTAATGAAGGCCTTAATAGTATAACTCAAGAAGATGGGTTTCTGTGTATTTTGCAAATGACCAAGCCCATAATTATTTTATAACTCGTGCTCTTCTGGATATATTTTTGCACTTTAAACCTTTGCACAGGCTTGGTAGTGCTGGTGTTTCACAATTTCATTCGCATGGAGATTTTTAGCATTTACTTTGGATCATGTATTTGTTTCACACTAATTTATACTTTCAATAATAAACACTCACTGGGACAAGAAGTCTGGTGTCCTATTTATGCATACTGTATGCCGGTTATCTTTTATATTTTATATGCTAATATAATATAACATTGCTTGTGTGTGTTCAGGTTTTTCTATTCTGGTGGGGACTTCAACCTGAATGCATAGCCTACTGACTCATGTCAAGAGGAAACAAGCTTATAAAGTTTTTTTTTTTTTTATGTAAAAGGTTTTCTGTAATGGGTAGTGTAAGGGGATGGAATACAGTTTGTACAGTATAAAACCCTTATGTCTATGGAGAAACCCCACAAAGATAGTGAACCAGATGTGTGTGTATGAATTCTTGGTCGCTGCTTTTAATTTGTCTCCACTGTTTTAGTCAGATGTTGATTTCTTTACTACATAGACACAAATGTTTACATAAATTCGACGATTTTAATGTATAACTGACAACAAAATGCGATCCTCACAAACTCAAAACGTCATGTCCATCGTGAGGGGAGTGGCGGGAATTACTCTCTCCTCTTAGAGCGGGAGGCGCGCGCTGCTTCCCATCATGATCTCACACTGGAGTTCATCACAAGTACAACGGAAAGCGCACGCAAACCGTTTGCTAAACTTTACTTTTCGAGATAAAATATGACATTTATGACTTACGGCTAAAACTTTACCTCGTACCAGGTAATGCGCGGTTTTATTCAGAGGCTTTTAAATACATAGTCATCATTGCTTGACGTTTCTGCTAGAGCTGACCTTAAGTAGTTTTTTCCCCCCTGTAAAATGTGTTAGTTTAAAACGGTTTAATTGTATTGTTCATTAATAAGTTTATGAGCTGTTAAAGTTGTCACTGTTAATGAGTGTTTTGTTTGCAGGATGAACCTGTTGAATTTTTTTTGCTCCAACATTATTGTAAGTAGATATATTCTAATACAATATACGTTTGACAGAAATTATATGTTGTGAAAATCATCCTGTTATGAGTACTTATGTCAATATATTATAACAACCATATCATTAATATAAATATAATGCTTATTTAAATGAATTAATGTTATTTATATATAATTACAAACCTTAGGTACTCATTCATCACTGCATGGAAAATGGTAAGCACCGCATTCATATGAGCTTCAATGTTTAAATGCAATTGTAATATGCTTAAAATGTATATGTAGGCTCATGGACAGTGTTGGGTTATGTTATCAGATTACTTTTTTCCAAGTAGCCTAACTAGTAAACACCAGTAAAGTGTTTTCCCAACACTAATAATGGGTAATTGATTCGTGTTATAATTCTACTATTATATAAAACAGATGTTCTAAAGTTATAAAAACAATATGTAGGCTAACTAACAGAATCCAAATCCATTTAAAATCACATGGACAGAATTACAATTTGTTCACAGTTTGTTAAACATAAAGTGTCAAGTGCATATGATGTAAGGCTGTGGGTCTGAACAAAATACTCTGATGTTTACAGTGGAGAGCAAAACCCTGCTTACACATGATGAATTTTACCCTGAGTATGTGCCAGATCGCCAGCCATGGCTCGGTGCCCGCAAGCTCTGCCTCCAGCGTTCAGGGACCCTAGTGGTGGTGTCCAGTACCGAAGAGATTCAAAAGCTAAACAGTTTTCTACATTCCCTGAATATCACCCAACCCATATGGATAGAAAATGCAGGCATATTTCAAAAAAGTGGTGCGTGCCATATACCTACGTTTCCCTGCTCATCTCACATTTACTACATTTGCATTTGTATTGTTCTTTAATAAATATTGCATGTTGTTTTCTAGAACCTCCAGATATATACATGCTGGAATTTCCAGTGCGGCCACACCGGAAATCGGCTCGCCTCCGCCATAAGTTCCCTAACATGGAAGCGCTAACAGTTTGCGCTCACCTCCAGCTTGATCCAACTTGCCACGGACTTTCCACAGTCTTCTCGTACGCCATAAGGTCATTCATACAAGAATTCCAACTCCAAGCACGAATCACAGGGAATGAACCCGTTCAGCTTGCATTGCTGGTGCGTGGTTCAAACACCAACTACATAACAGGCTTTCCCAATGATGCCTCCTGGCACTTTGTGTGTGCAGGCTTGGTTGCGAATAGTGGAAAGTGGGGCATCTGGGTGGATGGAACGGTGGTGGGTTCTGGGAACTCACTCAACTCATTGAATTACATTGGAGGTGATGGCCTTTTCATGATTGGACAAGACCAGGAGACCTATGGAGGCTACAGCGGAGACAATGCGCTTTGTGGGAATGTTACGCAGCTGTACATGTGGGATCGTTTGTTGGTCGACAGTGAAATCCAAAGCATGGAAAAAGGTTGTTCACCCGTTCCTTCTGGCTTATTCTTCAAATGGAATGAGTCTGCACTGGAAATAGAGACGTCGCTACAGACACGCAGAAGGAACTCGCCGTGTCAAGGTAGAGATGGTGGTGTTATTGCGCCCTCAAATCATTGCATTATAATTTCCACTCATCCACCAATGTGAATACTGCCAAGTTGTGATTGGAAGCCTCAGGCTGAGATGGTTGTAAATATTTCATCTATGCGGTAATGCTGAGACCCACCCTTTGCTTCATACGTTTCCCATCACATTAGTCATGGACCTAGAGTTTCTTATTCTTTTTGGAAGAGAGGACATATGTTCCTTACAGACTTGGAGAGCTCAAGAACTATGACTCATGGTGACCTCTTAAAATTGGCAGACTAGAAGCAAACTTAGGTCTGGGGCTGCCGAACAGCCGGCAAGCTTTCTCAAAAGGATCAGTTTTCTGCTAAACTATTTTTGGTTCTTTTTTCTTTTAGGTTCCAAAAGCCAACAACCAGACCAACTTATCTCTGGCTTGCATCACAATTTTTCCGTCCTCATGTCTAACAAGGCCTGTGTAACCTTTGACCCTGCAAGTGGGACTCTGATTAATGACTCATGTTGGACGCACAGAGGAAGTGTTTGCCTGTTCCCGAAAGGTGATCACCTGCTTTGGAGTAATGATATTTTAATTCAAATTGACATGCACATTAGAGTGCATGCGACAACATGTCCAATTCATGGACAAATGACTCTTTTGAACCTTAAGTAAGTTACAGTTAGAATCACGCTGCATCCCAATTTGCCTACTTATTCTATGACTTAAAATTATGTAATCTTTTTGTGAAGAAGTAGTACATACAGTTGCAAGAAAAAGTATGTGAACCGCTTGCAGAATCTGAAAATGTGAATAATTTTAACAAAATAAGAGGGACCATACAAAATGCATGTTATTTATTTAGTACTGTCCTAAATAAGATATTTTATACATAATATTTTTTTTTTTTTGACATATTCTTCAGTTTTCCACCATCTTTTGCATATTTGCATTGAACCCTTTCCAGCAGTGACTATGATTTTGAGATCCAACTTTTCACACTGAGGACAGTTGAGGGACTCAAACACAACTACTAGAAAAAGGTTCAAACAGTCACGGACGCCCCAGAAGCTCCTGAAAACTTTTTGAATTTGAAGATCAAGGTAAATTGTGATAATTTTTTCTTCATGTAAGTATCTTCTGTTGCTTTTGAAGGGCAGTACTAAATGGAAAAAAATTGATATTTAAACAAAATAAATAAAATTTGGACGACATCATCCAGTTGAAAATTTTTTCTGAAGATCATTGTCACAAGAGACTCGTGGATAAATGTCACACAGTATTAATAATCAATGGTTCATAAACTTTTGAACGAGATCATTTTAATAAATTCAGCCTTTTTTTTGTCTTGTGGACTATATGTATTTGTATGTAAAATATCTCATTCAGGACAGTAAATAAAACATTTTCACAGATTCGTTTTCACAAGCGGTTCACATACTTTTTCTCGCAACTGTACTTTTGAGTGTGTAGCAGAAGAGTATGCAAGCTTTGGGACATACTACTTCGTCATCTTTAACGGACAGATCTATCGCTTAGTTACGTGCATCCTGTCACCGTTTAAACTGCCCTGTCAATCTTCTCACAATGCTCCACATTCAATTTCATTTCCAACAGTATTGGAGAGAAATGTTGCAGCTTGTTGATCCGCCATTTGTGGGTCTTTCATGCGGAGATTCTCCTCATGTGTTTGGAGTTTAAATATAATGATGCATTTAAAAGTTAATGGCCAAACATATCATTACAAAAGTTGTCCAACTTGCAATGGCTTGTGGGCAATATCAGCCGTTAGAGTGTGCATTGATCGGCACTTCGAATTCTAACCAGAAATGGAGGACCACCCGGGTATCTTTGGAATACTCATTTCAACATACTACGATTTGGGACATACTAATGATATTTTCCGAATACAATTTAGGACGGATAGTATGCGAATTGGGATGCACCGTCAGACTCAGTGAATCGTTCAGAAATATAAGTTCACAACTGACTCACTGAACTGCAAATTATTACCAGGGACCATTATTGTGATGTAAAATGTTGTGAGACTCACATTAGTTAATTCATTCACTGGTTGCTCATATGAAAATTTGTAAGTAAAGATTAATGTGAACAATATGTTGTATTTTAGGTGCCAGTGACTTCCTGGTTCTTGTTTTTTTTGTTTTTTGGTCTTTTGTTTGGAGCTCTGGAAATGCCATTTCTTGTGCATTTTGAACATGTTTGATAATCCAGGTGTTTTCCTTCTTTATTTCAGAGCAGCTGGACTTCTTAGGTTTTCCAGGGACCTCGTTCTTCTCACAAGTCAGCAATGAGTTTCATTCCAAACCTGTGAGTTAGACAGATTTTTATTTGATTCCCCATAAACCTCCAGATTTCACTGAGAATTGGCTTCTTAGCATTGCAAATCCATTTCCGCCATTTTTCACCTATCATTCATTATTTGAGATCAAAATATAGTCATTATTAACCTTTATAATACGACTTGACATTGTATTATCTTTCTTTCTCCACAGAATACAGAGAATGCAAATGTAACCTCGTTCTCTGAGAATGAACTGACTCGTCATATTTTCCTCTTGAGTGCCATATTGAGAATTATGGACAGCAATGCTGTCATCATTACACGTTCTGATCTCCTGTACCTCACTGAAACCATCGAGAAGGCTGCTCAATTTAATAAAATAGCTGTTCCCACTGAGGTCTTCATATCCATGATCCGGAATTGCTTGGAACTAGTAAGCAGACTCATCGACCCTGATATGGCTGAACAATGGGAGGATTTAAGAGATCATGGGGTATGTTGTGGTATTGAATTTGTGGAAAAGTGGATGGTAACTCTTATGTCAGGTTTATGAGTGTGTTTCCTGTATTATCCCAGAATTACCTCGGACCATTGATAATGGTAGAGAACATTGACAAGCTGCTGGGGACGTTGGCAGATGAGCTTTGGGCCGAGCGCAAAAGCTTCACAATGTCAACAAAGAACATGGGTATTGTTTTTTTGCCTCATTTAGCATGACTAGGTAGCATTATCTCAGGCCTCTGACAAATAGGAGTCAATATTTGTTTTCTTGAGAGGTGGAGTAATAAAGATAAACCTCTCTTGTCGGCTGTTGTATTCAAACAGTTATTAATATTTAGCCATGACTATTTTGGTTGTCCCACCGTAAAAAAAAAAGTATAAACAATGATGAGTGTTTGTTATATCTAGAGTCAAAAGACTTTTGTTTCCTTAGATATTCATCTGGAGCCACGAGGGCTGGCGCAGATGAGCTGCAGTTGTGTGTTCAAGCCATCGCTCCACGGCGGTCAGTTCAGTGGCCATGATGAGATCATCATACCAGAGTCAGAAATGCAGAGAGTCTTTTCATTGGGTGAGAATAGGGTAAATAGCTTATTTCTAAAGATAAATGTCACGGTTTATAACCTCTATCTGCTAATATTATTTGACAGGCCACAAGGAAGTGATGCTTATTTATACCTACTACAGTAACCTGAAGTCAGAGAAGTCATCCAGACTGGAGGTCAAAACACCTGCTGACCAACAGGCCAATGGCAAGAGGTTAGCAAGAGCCTCCTGAATCTCTCCACAGCTAAAATCTTTTCATTATAAATCACTATTGTAATGCTATCAGGGTTTTTCCTGGGTCAAAAATGGTCTTTGGTGGCCGCATGCGAACACGGTCATCCACACACACAGTACAAAGTACCTCACCGATGTGAACTATGAGCCCAGTACTGACATTAAATCAGAAAAAAAAATGTTTTGTAATATTAACTTGTCCTATTTATTTGTGGAATAAAAAAATAATCACTACCAGGACAAATCATAAAACAAATGTGCTTTTTCATATATACAAATCTTTAAAATTAAATTTAAAAAGTTACTGAGTGTCCGATTTGAAAAGTGAACAACAAAGTAACACATTACTCATTATATAGAAGAAGTGGCAGGTCTATAGAGGGTATGCACGTGATGTCACCGGCGTCCGGAGTGACTGCGGTTACGCCCACTGAGTGGCAAAAAGACTGAGCAACAGCCTTGGTTTTCAGCGTGAATGTGGCGAAAAACACACAAAACGGCTAAAATGGGAAAGAGCTTTGAGATTGTCTGTACAAATAGATTTGACAAGAAATCTGAGGTATATTTTTGCAGACTGCCGGAAGCTAGAGAAAAGAGAAGCAAATGGATCGCTGCAATTCACAGAAACATCTGAACTCCAGGCAGCAAAACGTGGATTTGCAGTTATCATTTTGTCTCAGTATGTTGAATTTGGGGGTAAAGTCATACCCTATATATATTGCATTGTTATATATTGTATTAACAACTCATCAGTTAAATATTTACCATCATATATTCGGCACGATTTGATGCTTTTAAATAAGCACTGACAAAAACTATACAAGTTTTAGGGCTGGACGATATGAAACTATAAATAACAATGAAATAAGTGATTACCTGGATTTTGACCTACCTTTTTAAACAAAGCGTTCACAGGCAAATTTGCTTCATGTATTTCCCCGGTGTTGAAATCAAGCTCATATAAATGTCAGGAAACACGATTCCTGGCTGCATTTCAATATCCATGGATCACTGGATCTTTGGTTAGTTGTAAGGAACACTATATAGAGCCCAAACTTTAGTTTCAACTGATAATCATTTGTTTTACTCAAGTATTTGCAGTTTACCCTATTAAATCCAATCATGCAGCAGCTCTTCTGCCACTCAGTCCGGCTGAGGGGACGTGTTCGGGTTGAAAGTGACGTCAATGCATACCCTCTATTATTTTGCTTTTAGCCTAGACTTCAAACTAGAATGATGCACAGATAATTTTTCAGTTTGGTTCTGTCCATTGCTATGGTTATCACTGTCAATTGGATTCAATCACACATTTAAATATGGTTGTCAATCCAGAAACTTTGCAATGTGTCGTTAGCAGCTATATTTTATATACAGAAATTGCGTAAAGATCACCATTATAATCACTGAAGCTGTCGATTACAACGCAAGGTAAACTCTTGTGAAAACTCCCGTTATAATCAATGAAGCTGTCCAATGAATCTCTTATTGACATCGTGTTCATACTTCGTTGGTTATAATGAAATGATTTGTGAGGGTGCAGAACTCGCGCTTAACACAAACTCTGGTGTTTTCAGCTGTGTTGAGCAGATTCTGTCTAACTTAAGCACCTCTGATTGGCCATTGTGTTAACGCACTCAACAGATATATGTCTGTGATTGACTAGAATGATCAATGCTGCAAAAACATGTTGTAAATAGGAACCTTTGATGCTCAATACAGAGTGCTTGCACACTCAAGAGAGTGTTTTAAAGCAGCCGGCTAGCAGCCGCTAATGGTATATTTAATATTACATATTAAATGATCAAATAAAGCTTTGGCGGACAAAGACTCTATTTTGGCGGCTGCTAAAATTTTTCAATGCAGGAAAAACCCTGGCTATTCTGTTTTTTATTTTTAGGCATCACACTGGTGAGCTAGCCACAGCAGTAATCTCAGCGACAGTGAGGGACGTGCTTAAGACAGAAAATGTTCCCGTCTCTGTCCAGTACACACTGTCCTCTGGAATTATGGTAAAAAAACACTCTTATTTGCTATTTTTAAAAGTTAATATCTTTGAATAACCTCTAACATAGGTTTAAGACAAAAGACAAAAACACAACAAAATTACTAAAACTTTAACTAAAATTAAAATTAAAAATTAAACTATAACAGTATACTAGTGATACTAAAATAATAATGTTCTGACATAGAAGTTTTTTTTTCCTTTAGGCAGAGTATTCCAAACAAGTCACACCCGTCTGCGTCTTTTGGAATATCGAATTTATGTAAGTGAATGCAATCATGTTGCAAAACTACTAACTGGTGTTTTGTCATATTACAGTCTCTCTTGTTTGGGTCTGATTTAGTGTCCAAATGTCCTTATGTCCAAAGGGCGGGTCATACAAGTGATTGGTCCAATAAAGGGTGCAGAGTGTTGCCTTCTCCTCCTGATGTCACATCCTGCTTTTGCAATCACACCACCAATTTTGCTGTCCTCATGAATTATTTGGAGCCGCCGGTATGTTTGGAATATGTGCTTTTGAACTGTAACAAAAATAATTTTGCTAACTTTTCATATTATATATTTATTATAGAAATATATAAATAAATTGAAACGACTATATGTATATACTTACCAAGGTAACATATCTAATTTCTTAAAAAAAAAAAAAAATCTTATATTTATTTTATTTTTAAGCTTTTATTTGAATGACCTAAAATTATTTTAATAGTTTTAGTTAACAATAGCAACACTGCTATGCAGAATTCTTTTTATATATTATAATTATTGAAATAAAATAATTGTTTAATCACATTATATACATTTTATTTTATTTATAAATAAATATTTATAGTAATGGAATTTTTGTAATGGAATACATCATTTGAATTATGTATGTATACCGATCAGGCATTACATTGACCACTGACAGCATTGACCACTGACTTCATCACAGCACCTGTTAGTGGGTGGGATATATTAGGCAGCAAGTGAACATTTGATGTGTTAGAAGGAAAAATGGGCAAGCGTAAGGATTTGAGCAAGTTTGACAAGGGCCAAATTGTGATGGCTAGACGACTGGGTCAGAGCATCTCCAAAACTGCAGCTCTTGTGGGGTGTTCCCTGTCTGCAGTGGTCAGTATCTATCAAAAGTGCTCCAAGGAAGGAACAGTGGTGAACTGGCGATAGGGTCATGGGCAACCAAGGCTCATTGATGCACGCGGGGAGTGAAGGCTGACCCCTGTGGTCCGATCAAACAGACGAGCTGTAGCTCAAATTGCTGAAGAAGTTAATCCTGGTTCTGATAGAAAGGTGTCAGAATACACAGTGCATCACAGTTTGTTGCGTATGGGGCTGCATAGCCACAGACCAGTCAGGGTGCCCATGCTGACCCCTGTCCACCACTGAAAGCTCCAACAGTTGGCACGTGAGCTTCAGAACTGAACACGGAGCAATGGAAGAAGGTGGCCTGGTCTGATAAATCACATTTTCTGTTACATCATGTGGATGGCCGGGTGCGTGTTCGTCGCTTACCTGGGGAACACATGGCACCAGGATGCACTGTGGGAAGAAGGCAAGCCGGCAGAGGCAGTGTGATGCTTTGTGCAATATTCTGCTGGGAAAACATGGGTACTGCCATCCATGTGGATGTTACTTTGACACGTATCACCTACCTAAGCATTGTTGCAGACCATGTACACCCTTTCATGGAAACTGTATTTTATGGTGGCTGTGTCCTCTTTCAGCAGGATAATGTGCACTGCCACAAAGCAAAAATGGATCAGGAATGGTTTGAGGAGCACAACAACGAGCTTGAGGTGTTGACTTGGCCTCCAAATTGCCCAGATCTCAATCCAATCGAGCATCTGTGGGATGTGCTGAACAAACAAGTCCGATCCATGGAGGCCCCACCTCACAGCTTACATAACTTAAAGGATCTGCTGCTAACATCTTGGTGCCAGATGCTACAGCACACCTTCAGGGGTCTAGTGGAGTCCATGCCTCGACCGGTCAGAGCTGTTTTGGCAGCAAAAGGGGGAACAACACAACATTAGGTCATAATGTTTTGCCTGTTCGGTGTATGCATGTGTAAAAATAAAGAATATAATATAAAATGTAAGACATATAATGAATGCACATTATATAAATTTTATTGTATTTATTTTATGTATAATAAATATGGTATAATAAAACACACACACATATATATATATAATATATATAGATAATGTCTTTACTGATCATATTTTCTGTTGCACCGCAAACTGTCCAGTAGAGGTCACTGTTAGCTTACAAAAGCAAGCTTAGAAACTTAAATAGTAACTTTTGTGATTTTGTATTCACAATTATGTGAGAAGTTCCTCTGTAGAACTTAGAATAAGGAGCAAATATGATCTCTCGTTGACATTTAGTGCCACTATATCGTCATCCAATGCAATATGAGTCATCAACCCCTCATATATATATATGGTGGTTAACGCATACCTCCAGACAGTTCGATTGAGAGACAGAGTGTGAGGAATTCAATATCGTTGTGTTTTGATGGGTCTTTTCCCTGCAGTGGAGTGCTAAAGAGGAGAGCATTTTGACGAAGCTGACGTTTATCGGATCCGGAGCCTCTCTCTGCGCACTGGTGGTGACCTTGATGCTGTTTACCGTGTTAGAGTAAGTGGTTTTCACGGATGCACTACCACGCCAACAGCATATTCCCATTCTAAGATGTGCTCTGGCATCATTTGATTCACTATCTTATCTTTATGATGACTGACTTCTAGTGTTGAGTTCATAAAGGTCACGACATAGCATAACATTTGCTCAACTCTAAGCAGCATGCAGTCGCTCGCAATCACAGTCTGTGAGCTCACAGTCCTCGCGCTTGTCAATAGCGCTCAGTCGTGAGACTGAATACGTATTGAAAACCACTAATCGGCTAATTAGCGCTCCGTGCCAAATGAGCTCGAAGCTGAAGTTTTATGGTGACATTACAGGGGAGTTAATTAAAGGAAAGGGTCACACAAAGGGAGGTTAATCAGCGTAGTATCAGCCAAGCTGATTTCTTTAAGAGATTTATGGCCAACACACACACACGATCTGGATTACCAAGATAAATACAATTATGCCGGATTTTTTTTATTTCTTAAACATTTGCCATTACATTTACAAAAACTGTTTCTTTGTTTTAACAGCATCCCGAAATCAGATCGCACATCAGTCCACAAGAATCTTTTTGTGTCTCTGACTTGTGCTCAAATTGTCCTCCTGTGCAGTGGTTCTGCTGTTCATAATAAGGTATAAAGATTTTCACATTTTTATTTGGTAGCACAACTTTAAAACCATTGTTGGATTTCAAAATCGATTTTTGTAGTAGAACTAAAATCAATAGTTTTGTCTTGACAATTCGATTATTTAGCTATATAGCAGTGTTATTTTAGTATTATTTGTAGACTAGTACAGTATTTATAGATTTTTTTTATTTCAGCTTTATTTTAATGACAGAAAACAATTGTAATAGTTTTAGTTACAAATAGTTTTTTTTAAATAGTAATATAAATATATGAATAATATAAATAATAATATATATCCCATGTGTTTTTACTATGTTTAAGATGGTCAACTTTGCAAGTGTCTAACATCACAGTAAAATCACACACACATGGATTCGTTTTTTTTTTTTTTATATTAGTGGGGTCATTATATAGAATTTTTTGTCTATTTCTAGATCAATTACAATATCATACCAGTAGTCTGACAGCGCCTTAAAACAACTTTAATGCCATATTTGGCATTGCGTAAACTGGCGTAGGGCCGTGTTTGTGTGGACATTTGACCTTTTGACCCTTGACTGCCTGCTCTCTGACCTTTACCCCATAGGTGGCCTGCATGCTTGTGGCAGCTCTGATGCATTTGTTCTTCATGGCAGCGTTCAGCTGGATGCTGGTAGAGGGCCTGCTGCTCTGGAGCAAAGTAGTGAGCGTTAATTTGAGCGAGGACCGCCACATGAAATACTACTACCTGATTGGCTGGGGTAATAATGGCACTGCGCCCCCCAATCTCCTCTTCGATCTGTTGTGGATAGGCACAGTTATTGATTGGGTTCAAGAGTACAGGAATGCAGGTTTCCTGATGGCTTTGTACTTTATTGTTCCACTGAGTATTTCTATAATCTATAATTTTTTCTTTTTTTCTTAGACAAGGAATACTTCTATGTCTATAGTATACTATATACTAATAGCACAAGCATCATTTTAAAGCAACACATTTCATAAATAAAATCAAGTAGATATACCTATTAAAATGAAGACGAAAAGATGCCACTTGGTTGAAAGTAAAAGTGAAAGTAAAGTAAAATAAAATGTGTATTTTTTTTTTACAGATGATGTCAAAATGCTTTTGGGCCCACTCAAGACACCTGTAATATAGAAATGTCTGTCCTTTAACAGGTCTGCCCGTGCTGATTGTTACCATCACTCTGGCCTCTGCCTCTGGGAATTATTCAGCCGATGGCCACTGCTGGCTCAGTGTTCAGAACGGCGTCATATGGGGCTTTGCAGGCCCAGTCATCTTCATTATTATGGTGTGTCTCTGCTTCTATATATTATTGTTAGTATTTTATATAAAATACTATTAAAAACACACAGACATACATGCATACATACATACAGTGAGGAAAATAAGTATTTGAACACCCTGCTATTTTGCAAGTTCTCCCACTTAGAAATCATGGAGGGGTCTGAAATTGTCATCATAGGTGCATGTCCACTGTGAGAGACATACACTGTGATTTCTAGGTTTTTTTTTTTAGATTATGTTTTTTTTAAACTATTTATTTGTATGATACAGCTGTAAATAAGTATTTTATCCTGAGAAAATCAATGTTAATATTTGGTACAATAGCCTTTGTTTGCAATTACAGAGGTCAAACGTTTTTCACCAGGTTTGCACACACTGCAGGAGGGATTTTGGCCCACTCCTCCACACAGATCTTCTCTAGATCAGTCATGTTTCTGGCCTGTCGCTGAGAAACACGGAGTTTGAGCTCCCTCCAAAGATTCTCTATTGGGTTTAGGTCTGGAGACTGGCTAGGCCACGCCAGAACCTTGATATGCTTCTTACAGAGCCACTCCTTGGTTATCCTGGCTGTGTGCTTCGGGTCATTGTCATGTTGGAAGACCCAGCCTCGACCCATCTCAATGCTCTAACTGAGGGAAGGAGGTTGTTCCCCAAAATCTCGCAATACATGGCCCTGGTCATCCTCTCCTTAATACAGTGCAGTCACCCTGTCCCATGTGCAGAAAAACACCCCCAAAGCATGATGCTACCACCCCCATGCTTCACAGTAGGGATGGTGTTCTTGGAATGGTACTCATCATTCTTCTTCCTCCAAACACGTTTAGTGGAATTATGACCAAAAAGTTCTATTTTGGTCTCATCTGACCACATGACTTTCTCCCATGACTCCTCTGGATCATCCAAATGGTCATTGTCAAACTTAAGACGGCCTTGACATGTGCTGGTTTAAGCAGGGGAACCTTCCGTGCCATGCATGATTTCAAACCATGACGTCTTAGTGTATTACCAACAGTAACCTTGGAAACGGTGGTCCCAGCTCTTTTCAGGTCATTGACCAGCTCCTCCCGTGTAGTTCTGGGCTGATTTCTCACCTTTCTTAGGATCATTGAGACCCCACGAGGTGAGATCTTGCATGGAGCCCCAGTCCGAGTGAGATTGACAGTCATGTTTAGCTTCTTCCATTTTCTAATGATTGCTCCAAAAGTGGACCTTTTTTCACCAAGCAGCTTGGCAATTTCCCCGTAGCCCTTTCCAGCCTTGTGGAGGTGTACAATTTTGTCTCTAGTGTCTTTGGACAGCTCTTTGGTCTTGGCCATGTTAGTAGTTGGATTCTTACTGATTGTTATGGGGTGGACAGGTGTCTTTATGCAGCTAACGACCTCAAACAGGTGCATCTAATTTAGGATAATAAATGGAGTGGAGGTGGACATTTTAAAGGCAGACTAACAGGTCTTTGACGGTCAGAATTCTAGCTGATAGACAGGTGTTCAAATACTTATTTGCAGCTGTATCATACAAATAAATAGTAAAAAAAAAACAAAAAAACATATAATCAAAAAAAAAATCCAGAAATCACAATGTCTCTCACAGTGGACATGCACCTACGACGACAATTTCAGACCCCTCCATGATTTCCAAGTGGGAGAACTTGCAAAATAGCAGGGTGTTCAAATACTTATTTTCCTCACTGTATATATATATATATATATATATATATATATATATATATATATATATATATATATATATATATATATATATATATATATATATATATATATATATATATATATATATATATATATTTTACAATATGTTATATATATAATTTTGTTTTATATGATATTTATTATAAATTTTAATGTTTATGCTGTTTTATTTATATATATAAAAACTTATAATAATACAATAAATATATAAGATATGTTCTTTTGATTTTATTTATATATATATAAATATATATATATATATATATATACATACATGCATATATTCACACACACATTTATATATGCACATATTTATAATGTATTTTTTATAATGTTGTATTTATATTTTATATAATAATATTGTATATTTTAATGTTTATACTGTTTATAATGTGCGTGTGTGTGTGTTTATATACACTCACCTAAAGGAATATTAGGAACACCATACTAATACTGTGTTTGACCCCATTCGCCTTCAGAACTGCCTTAATTCTACGTGGCATTGATTCAACAAGGTGCTGAAAGCATTCTTTAGAAATGTTGGCCCATATTGATGGAGAAACCAATTTGAAATTCGAGCTTTGTGACATGGTGAATTATCCCGCATAGAAGTAGCCATCAGAGGATGGGTACATGGTGGTCATAAAGGGATGGACATGGTCAGAAACAATGCTCAGGTAGGCCGTGGCATTTAAACGATGCCCCATTGGCACTAAGGGGCCTAAAGTGTGCCAAGAAAACATCCCCCACACCATTACACCACCACCACCAAGCCTGCACAGTGGTAACAAGGCATGATGGATCCATGTTCTCATTCTGTTTACGCCAAATTCTGACTCTACCATCTGAATGTCTCAACAGAAATCGAGACTCATCAGACCAGGCAACATTTTTCAGTCTTCAACTGTCCAATTTTGGTGAGCTCGTGCAAATTGTAGCCTCTTTTTCCTATTTGTAGTGGAGATGAGTGCTACCCGGTGGGGTCTTCTGCTGTTGTAGCCCATCCGCCTCAAGGTTGTGCATGTTGTGGCTTCACAAATGCTTTGCTGCATACCTCGGTTGTAACGAGTGGTTATTTCAGTCAAAGTTGCTCTTCTATCAGCTTGAATCAGTCGGCCCATTCTCCTCTGACCTCTAGCATCAACAAGGCATTTTCGCCCAAAGGACTGCCGCATACTGGATGTTTTTCCCTTTTCACACCATTCTTTGTAAAACCTAGAAATGGTTGTGCGTGAAATTCACAGTAACTGAGCAGATTGTGAAATACTCAGACCGGCCCGTCTGGCACCAACAACCATGCCACACTCAAAATTGCTTAAATTCCCTTTCTATCCCATTCTGACATTCAGTTTGGAGTTCAGGAGATTGTCTTGACCAGGACCACACCCCTAAATGCATTGAAGCAACTGCCATGTGATTGGTTGATTAGATAATTGCATTAATGAGAGATTGAACAGGTGTTTCTAATAATCCTTTAGGTGAGTGTGTATATGTATGTATATATGTATGTATGTATATATGTATGTGTGTATATATATATATATATATATATATATATATATATATATGCTCACAGACATGCTTATTATAAATTACTAATATATATTAGTAGTCTTTATGTATGTGCACTTATATATGCATATATTGAATATTTATTATAATATTAATATTACATGTGTTCCAGGTGAATATCATGATTCTGACCCGTGTGGTCCTGATCACCATCGGCACAGCCAAGAGAAGATCTTTGATGATGAACAACAGCCCGAAAGAGCAAGTCTCTGAGCAGATAAGGTAGGACATCTCTCTTCCTCTTGTATTCAGGTACGAGTAGGGGAAGGATTCTCATTAGCTCATTCTTCTGTGTTCTATTATATGTTTTTTGTTTTATGGATCACCACATGGAGGCACCCTTTCACAGCTGTGCTCGTGATCGGTGGTCCTGTCTGCTTGTGGAGTCTGACTGATCCTCGGTCATGTTGGCTTTCTATTAAAATGATCTATTTACACATTACAGCCTCTTTCAACATCAAATGTTTTGTTTGTTTTTTTGGTCCATTAATGGAACGATTTCGACTTTTTTGCAAGGATCTCAAAGTAAACTTTCAGACCGCTCCATCACCTGAGGAATCCAGTGTTATATTTTTAAAAACGGGTCTTTATTCTGATTCTCATGTTGATTTATAGATTCAGCTTCTCCTTGAGACCATAAATAACCACAACGCAAATTAAGCTGCCACATGCACCCAGCATTTGGACGCGTCTGGACCTCCGGCATCAGTCTTTGAGGTGGGGCCCTCAGAAGGCCCCTGTGTGTAAAAAATATCAATGTGACTCTTGAAAGCCGTGGTCAAATACAGCGTTCTCCAAGGAAAATCAAACACACGCTTCCTCCGCTTGGCAGGACCCGCTCGGACAGCAGCTGGTTCGCTTTAGCGGTTACCTGAATAGGGAGGTAATTTTATACTAAACAGAATTAAAAGCGATTTAGCGTGGAAATTGTCACAATGTGAGAATAAGCAGCAGCTCCTGTTGTGCTGGGAATGACCCCCGAAATCTGTCTTCTCCAGTGTGTGTGTGTGTGTGTGTGACCATATGCATGCATGATATATAATAAAACAATGTGTTTTCCATATCAGATCTTCCTGTTCTGATTCTGCATGCTTTTTGTGTTTTAGAGCGGCAGTGAAAGCTGTGCTGGTTCTGTTGCCGATCCTGGGCCTGACCTGGCTCTGTGGGGTCCTGGTGCCGTTCTCCGGGGTTATCGCTTACGTCTTTAGCCTCCTGAACTCACTACAGGTAAGAGTGTTTCTCTCACTCATGCCCTCAACGCCAGTCAAATACATCTGAAGTCTGCGGCGCGTGAACGCCGTTGGATTGCGTTAGCACTGAAGCCCACAGTGGTTTTAGCTGAGGTAAATAGTGGGGAGTGAAGAGATAATTACTGTTTAACATGGAGACGGCACAGACTGAGAGCATCTGTGTGCGTGTGTGTGACTGGAGTAGAATGAAGTTTTATTCAGACTTCTGGTAAATGCAGCCGTTTCTTTTGATACTTTATTCTCGCCTTTTCTGCGTTTTTGTGTTCCATGAAAATCTGTAATGGTAGTTGCCGGCCAGGTTTTTCTGTGTTCCAGTGTTTCTCTTTTAGTAACTGTCAGAATATGGGTGAAATTATTTTTGGCGGAAGACAAAGGATTCCAAACAGATCCGTTGTTACTTCCTTTTCCCGGTGAAAATCACAGTGAAATTCTTCCTAAAGCTGCTTTATTACAGCCAAACTGCACTTTCTGGGAAATGTATTTGGTCATTTTCTTGATCATTTTATTTATTTTTTTAGGGTATGTATGCGTGTGTATAAATATATATATATATATATATATATATATATATATATATATATATATATATATATATATATATATATATATATATATATATATATATATATATATATATATATATATATATATATATATATATATATATATATATATATATATATATATATATATTAGTTGTTATTTTAATATTAGTAGCACATTTTAGATGTCACAAAATCAAGATATACAGAATATTCATCTACATCTGCATCATCTACAGGTCCATCTTTGTCTTTTCTCATTTTTAATATTCTGGACTAATATTCTAGTCTTCTGGAAAACATGTGTAGTATCTTTCACAAAGCAGTATGTTTTTATTTCTAAATATATTTAATATCATTCTGTACATGGTTAATACTTCTGAGATCAACAAAAAAAAATATTAGAAATGTATATTAGTTTTGTCATTTTTATTTACTTTAAGATTTTTTTAAAGTAATTTTATTATTATTTAAAATAATTTTCGAATAATTATTAAATATATATATATATATATATATATATATATATATATATATATATATATATATATATATATATATATATATATATATATATATATATATATATATATATATATATATATATATATATAATATGAGTACCACATTTAAGGTGCAAAATAAAAATACACAGAATATTGCATTAATAAAAATACAAAAATAAAATAAATTAATTTAATGTCTGTCTTTGTCTTTTTAATATTTTTAATATTCTGCTCTTTTTATTTGTTAAATGTTTTTGATATTAAATATTTTTTATATCATTCTGTGCTTGATTAACCCTTGAAATCTTGGTACAATTTTTTGTACTGCCATTAATCAAAATGATCTCACATTGGTACATTCGGTGTCAACAGCTTTGTTTGAGAGCGTTGAACAAAATATTGCAGTGTGTTATTTTGATCAAAGAAAGAAAAGTGTGTCATTCTTTATGCGTTACAAGCCCGTGAATCCCGAATCCTGTGTTTGCGGTCTGTAGAGCTCCTTAATCAGTTGTTTCTGTAATAGAGCTGTATATATCACAAGAAAATCAATAGAGATTTAGCCTGACTCGCATCATTAAACCGCACTATAAATAGTTCATTTTCCCTACTAATTAAAAAATGTCTCAACACAGTGATAATTGATGTAGGCCTTTCTGAAACAAAGTCACAGTTTAGTTGGTTTACTTGTTTTCAACTGTTTGTTTGTTTGTCCACATCTAACGCCATAGGAGAAGTTTCACATTAAAAGGAAGTAAAACTCAATTTGAGATCCGACGAGAGTGTCTTTAGGTCTCCGCTGATCAACCTTCTCTAAGATACTCTGTAAGATACTAAACTTTTGTCTTTGAAGGTCCTACGGTAAAATTTGTCGTAGATGTGGATGTTGTTTTCTTTGGAAGTATTTATATTGTAATCATAATTTACTTAATGCCATAAATAGTATTTCCATATGGATTCATCTTTAAAGAATATGCTTTCTTATAGTATTTATGGATTTTTCCCAAGGTTTTCTTAATCTAGTGTGTTTTCAAAGTTTTAAAAGTAAAACAAAACCTTTGTTTACCTACTTCAAACATTGTATATTTATTACATACAAACATACATGATGCAATGCAGATGTAAAAGATCCCAGGAAACTGCTTCATTAAATAGCTTGATAGACAGATAGTATAAGTTTGATTTTACATGAATGTAGTAAGACTTGTTTTAGAATGTTGAATACGTTTAAAACAGAGATATGTATTATGACCTATAATTATTTTTGATGGGGGAAAAACTTTAACACAAATCATCTGTAAAATGGATACATTTTTTAAACATTCAAAAGTTTGGGGTTGATATATTTCACAAAAGCTGTATAAACAAAAAAAGTGGAACAGTAATAATGTCAACGTTATTACAATCTAAAATGACAGGTTTTTTTCTTTGAATGTATTTTAAAGTGTAATTTATTCCTGAATTTTCATCATCATTACCGAGTCTTCACTGTCACATGATCCATCAGATATCATTCTAATATGATGATTTGCTTTTATTCTCGTGCACTGACTCGTTCGCTAAGCTGAACAGCCAATCAGAGTTCTCTCTCTCATCGGCGGCCCAACGGCAATTCAACATGCTGAATTGACCCAAAAAACGAAACGCCATCCGACTAGAGCCAACAGTGCAGAATACACCGAAAAAACGTTGCCCGACGCTTAAAGGGATAGTTCCCCAATTATCCCATGATTTTCTCACCTTCAAGTCATCCTAGGTGTATATGACATTCTTCTTTGAGACGGATAAAATCGGAGTTATATTAAAAAACCTCCTGGCTAATCCAAGCATTATTATGTCCAAAATTTGAAGACCAAAAAAGTGTATCCTTCCATTATAAACATACTCCACACGGCTCCATAAAGGCCTTCTCAAGCAAATCGATGGGTTTGTGAAAGAAAAACATCCATATTTGACACGTTATGAAGTAGAATATCTAGCTTACCGTATTCAACTTACGAAGAAAGTGTAACGGCTCTCGCAGTTCGAAATGCTTACGCTATCTCAACCTTTGTGCTAAGGAGAAAATCCAACGTGACTTTGAGGGTATCAATGAATCATGATTATGTGCTCAGGCTCTGGCGTTCTCAGCACCATCAAAATAAAAGTCACAACAAGAGCGGCTTATTGCGACACTTCAGAGTTCCGACTGGCGGTGCAAATGGCTGGCCCCATGGGAACATTTAGTTGTCGGGAACCGCCCTGGTGGCTTGTTCCTATAGCTACCCAGTGCGAAAGCCCCTTATATCACTACAGATTTTGGCTTCAAATCAGTCCAAACAGAAAATGAGTCAGAGATTTTTTTTGGGGGGGTCCACAGGAAATCACAGCAGGGCTTTGTGTGATCGTTTCACCGCTTGGATATTTTGCCAGCCTCTTCCTTTTCAAATGTGCAGGTGAAAATATAACTCCCATGTGTTAAAGACCAAACTGATTGAACTGTTTTCTCTCTCTAAAATTCCACCCTTTGTTTTGCCCACGGCTCCTTTTTATCTGTGAAAGCGGCTCCGGTCTCTACAGCTGCGAACAATGACAATAAAACTGTGCGTTTTACTCAACTGCATTGTAAAGCCAACCTTGTTAGAAAACCCGACCACTCCAGTAGCAACGAAACAACAAACTTCATATGAAATTTTATGAAGTTGACAATGCTTTCCTCACTTCTCGACAATTCAAGTTTTTATGCCACGTCATTTCTGTTTGTTTTGACGTGCGTTGAGAACGTACCGCCGCTGGATCCAGAGTGCTTGAGTCGTTCGATGCCATAGACCTTGTGTTTAAGTGCTTCGTATAGATGTTGTAAGCTCTTAAATACTTCGGTACGGCCCATGGTTTTAAAAGGAAGCAGAGACGGCGCACGCTCATATGAATGCAGACCTCATGGGGTGGTGAATGAAACATTCTACCATCTGAAGTTGCTTTGATTGAGGATATATTCATAATTTCATTGGCACGGTTGCTTTCTAAGAAACGCTTTATAACAGGCGCACTTTATCCAGAGAGTCCTAAATGGGCTTATGTGAAATTCCTGGTGTGAATTTTTTTTCTTCACCCCCCTCCTTCCATGTTTCATTGTATTTTCAATAGGCAGCAATAACAACATAACTTAAGCCACAGGACTTTATTGTTAAATCAATAAAAGGAATAATGTTGACAAGCTCTTTTCATTGGACGCTCTTCCTGTTGTTTTGAGTGAGGGCAACATGACAATCATTCTTATTTATTTAGTGCTAAGTATGAAATGGCTTTATTTGCATATTTAGTTGTTTTTTTTTAAAGGGGATTTCTTTATGTTTAGCAGTTATTCAGTCTTCTAGCTTTAATATAATTGTTTTGGTATATTAGCTATAATAGAGCATCCCATATGAAGGACGTAGAGACTTTTTCATTGAGCACCCCCCCCCCCCCCTGATTTTCAGTAAAATGCATTTAAAGTGGATGTTATTCTTAAGTGGGTTGGAATGTGTTATGACGTTGAGTGTTTTTATCTGCCGTTTTTCCTTAGAAATGTTAAATAACATTAGTTTATCGTTTCTACAACATATGGTACTGTGAACTCTTTAGATATTACTGTTTCTACAGTTGCCAGAATTTATGCATATGTAAAATAATGTTAATAACTTAACACAATTTAATTTAGGTGTTCTTACTGGTGATAATTTGGGAATTTTAGAGGGTGACAACTCAGACGACTCCAAAACTCACTTATTAATTTTGTCTTATTTACAAACTCTTGAACCATAAATACCACCATGTGCTTCTCTATCAGGCTGGAAATAAATGGCTTTCGGTGAGGACGGGGTGGGGAGGGGGAAGTGGAGGTGCTTCATTTGGTCATAAATCGCACGACCCTCTGTCATCCAATCTCGGTGCAATGTCATTCAAAAACTCAGTGCTATCCATTACCGGTATATAATAGGCCCTCCACCATGCATTGTCCATAGCATTATATGCTCATAATTTCCCTCTATCAATAACTTTGAGGATAGAGAGTTTAAAGGGGGTTTGGGGTCACAAACTCGGGACAAGTTTTTTGGGTGTTGCAGTAAGGTGAATCCTACAACCGAAGAATTTGTTTTTTAGTTAAGTAGTCTAATTATTTAGCCAAAAATATTATTACATTATTTTTCTGTTGGTACTTTAAAAGTATTGTTTATATAAGTATACAGTAAATGAAAAATTAAACTACAGACATCTTCCACTGTTTTTTTTTCTCCTAAAGGTTCACAACGCAAGACAAAATAGAAATTTTAATGTGAAATGAAACGCATTAGCATCCATGTTCAGACACCTCTTGAACTTTTTAACGAAGTGTTTTGGGAAATTATTTTGACATGGATGCAAGTTGAGGTCCACAGGGGGGCAACCTGAGCGAGCGCCACAAACCCCTCACAAAGAGACCAGCGACTAATTAAAAAAACTCTGTAACAAACAAAATCAGGACAGGAATCCCTCAGTCAAGACAGGTGTCCAGCTCGTCTCTCACTCCTTTTGGCCTCCATGGTCAGCCGGTCCCCAAACCCCTGGTCAGGGAAATGTTTTTCAAATGGAATTGTTTACGACGGAAAGAACTGAAAAATGTCTGTTAAAGATTCAGCCTGCTACTGATGATCACAAATATCCTGTTGATTGAGTCAAAATGAAACAAGATATTAGATGCGTTGTGCCTTTTGCACAGTATCTATGTCTGTCTGTATTTTTACTGTTTTGTTACATAACATTTTTTTACTGTTTTTGATGGATAATTACCCCTTAATTAAAAATACTTACAGTATAAATAATGAGTTAATTTTCCAGATAGTTACTTATTCCCCAAATATTACATATTGTTCCCTTATACCTACACATACTTAATTTAGAGTTAACACTATAATTACCTAAAGTTACGCAGTAAATTCACTTTACTTACACAGAACTTTCCGGGCTGTAATCTAAAGCGTTACCAATGTTTCTATATATGGGCCATTGAGTGTGAAATTCGGCCCTACTGCATAAGAAAAAATGGTAGTTTGATGCTGGAATCTGGCCAAAAAGCAACAAATAATCGTTGTGAATAATGTGTTTCCTGTCGAGAGGAAAGGGAATTCCACAGCTCGCACGCACCACCAAAAGAGCCTGTCGCATTTGGCACCCACCCGCATTTATTTGCTTTATAATTACCTGCCAGCTCTGTGTAGTAATAGTTTGTGTCATAGGAAAGCAAATCACTCGGCTACCCTGGCAGGAGATTGAGGATCACATGACCCTCTGGGAACGACCTCGCAACCCCTCTTACAACAACACAGCACCTCACATGTTTAACCTCTGGAGTCAGAAACCACTCCGACACCCAAATTACGTTGAAAGAATGGCCACTTCATTTATAATTCCAGCTGATATAGCTTTATGAGATGGGCGGTTTGCAGGGATATCTTTTAAATCTGTTTTAATCTGAGTGCTGCGGACTGTTTGGTGAGCTTTGATGTATACTTTGCAGATAATTAACAAGAACTGGGTCAGTCTGGGCAAGAGAAAAGCTCTTCCTCTTTTTTTCTGTAAAGACTGTCAAACGCTGATGCCAATTTACCAGTGAGCAATTCGTTTTCTGCATGGAAATGAAATCCAAAATAAACATGGTATGTATTATTCATGGGTGTGCTCTTTTTAAATCATTATTTCATCTGAAAGAAATCCTAATTGTGAGGCATGCTTGTTGTTGACTAGAATGAAGCATTTTAATCGTTGGTTTGTCTTAAAATTTCACGGCTGAAGTCGTACATGCACATTCTTTTCAAATAAATGACAAACCAAACAAAAATCTGTGTCAAGTTTTATTTATTGAGACAAGAGGAATCCCAAATATATTTTGCCCCGTGTGAAATGATACATTTCAGCCCTTTTGCCCTTCCTGTGTGGCGGGACTGTCGTCATGTGACATTTCCCTAGCTGCCTGGCCCCTAACGATTGTTTACGAGGATATGTTGATTCGTATTAATCTGGTTCTTGTCGCCTCGGTGGGCTTTGTTAAGAGTTTTACCCACCCTAGGTGGGAAAAAGCACAGGGCCGCTGACAGCTCTGCTCTCGGGTGCGGAGTTGGGCTTTTTACACTGTGCAGATGTGGTCTCCTGCTTTGTTTTTCTGAGTAATTATCATCATTAAGTCAAAGCATGTGCCAATCATCTGCCTTTGAGTTGGGCCCAGTTCAGGCCGAAAACCACCTTAATGCTTGAAGTGCGTCAAAACTCTCAAGTCTCAACTGGACTCATTAGCACTTGAAAAAAAGGCAAGTGGTTGAGTTTGGTTCGCTGGCAGTTTCGAATTTTGTGCTAGTCAATTTTAAGGCTTTTCACCTCTTGCTCAAACATACCAAAAACACCCCAGTTTAAGTTTATGTAGGGGTCAATGACGAAAGAAGGGACGAGATTGAGATGAAAAAGAGAAATCAGTTTTGTTTTTTTTCAAAATCAAAATGCAAGTGCCAGGTTTGTAATTTTTGTTTTTTGTTTTTTTGGGTTACATTTTTTTTGTGTGCATTTTTTATTGTGGTGTTATCATTTTTTAATCCCCCCCAAAAATTTTAATCCAAAATTTTTTTGGGATTAAGCTGAAATTCTACCATTTTTATGAATGTCATGAAGCTTTCTTAAAGGTTATTTTGCTTGACCCAAATTAACCTTGGTTTTTCATCAAATATGACCTTGACACAGTCATGAGGGTCTACAGAGATCGTCTCTGTAACATAATTTCCTGTTTTATGGTTTTTATTTTCACCTGACAATAAAATGGCTTTCTGCATGTTGGTTACACCACACTGACTTGAGCAGAAAATTCAGCAGAAAATTATTTTTATTATATTAAAAGTAGCTTAAAAATAAAACTGCATAGTTTGAAAATAAATTATAATAAAAGATTTTGCTAAACCACTTTTAAAATGTATTTTGTATTTATTTTATTTGTTTTATTTTGATTTGGGGTTTTGATTTGTTGTTTTGTTTTATTTTGGTTTTTTTTTTTGTTTAGTTTTGTTGTGTTTTGATTTATATTTGTGTTTTGTTGTTTTTGTATTTATGTTTTGTATTGTTTTGTTCATTTTATTTTATTTGTTTTATTTTGATTTGGGATTTTGTTTTTAGGTTTTATTTTGGGTTTTGATGTTTTGTTTTATTTTGTTTTGGGTTTTTGTTTTGGTGTGTTTAGTGCATTGTCTGTATAGTTATACCATATAGACTTAAAAAAAAAATTAAGTCCCACAAAATTATACAATAAAATAAGTTATTTCAGATATTGAAAATATGATCATTATAGATGTATTCACATGATTTTAAATAAATTGCATTTTTAAAAGTATTTTTAGATCATTCTATAGATTCAGACCAAAAAGAAAAAAAACAAAATATTATAAATGTAATATTATAATATTCTTTTAGGAAGGATGTTTAGCTAAAATGATCAGATAGTGCGAAGACTATTTCACACAACGGCGAAGAGACAAAGTGTAAAAACACAGACTCTGAAATAGACAAAGAGACTGGAAAACGAAGACGAATGAAGTGCTCATGTCGATGAACTACCATTCGTTTTCACTTAGGACTGCCGTGAGCCGTGGTCAACCCTAAACGCATATGACGTTCGCGCCGAGTTATAAGGATTGATGCTCTTGGTGTAAAGTGTCTTAACCGCATGTGGCACGACTCGGGCACATGCCATTAACCCCCAGCCCACTCAAATCTGAACAAGAAAACAAGACGACTCCCAGACACCACCTTTCCAAACAGTCTCTATACTCAAGATGTGTTTTTTATTGTGCATGAGTCTTGATTTTCTTTTAAATCAAACCTTTATTGCTTTTGTTTAAAAAAAGACAAAAAACCCTGCAATAATATTTAGCTTAAAATAACCTTATTTACAGTACATCAAATCATGCCTGTGATTGCAGGTGCGTGATATTGAACACAGAACTGAGTGGCAGCGTTTTTAAACAGTAGATTTTCTGCTTGTGTCGGAGAGTTCTGGGTCCGAGCAGATTCCCAGTCCCAGCTGTTCCGTCTTAGCCGTTTGAAGCCTGACATTTTTCTAGCTTTCAGTGGAAAGTATGTAATTAGAATTTGCCTGAGATTGGCAGGGCGGTCTCATGCGTTCTGACAGCGGGGGCACTCAGAAATGTCTTTTGGATGCCTAAGTATTTTTAATTAAACAGTTTTTTGGCACACGGGGCCTCCTTTTCCCCCCAAGTTCAAAAGAGTGTGGCTTGACCCATGTGTTAAGAGTTTGTATCAATTTTCTGCAAGGATGTTTGACTTGGCCCTTCGAAGCATGCAATGTGAAATTGTCTTGTTTAAAAGTGAATTTGTTTACTATTCACTCTCTCTCTCTCCATCTACTCTCACACATGTGTGCCATGATGTGGTGTGTAGTTACTTTGGTTTCTTAGTGTCCAGCCTTTTCTTTCTCTTTTTTTTTTTAATGCATAAAACAAATGTCAATATTTGATGTTAAATTAGAACTTTTACAAAAACTTTTTGAAGAAGATTAGGCCGTTTATAATAATTTCAATTTAATTGACATAATTATACATATTTCACCATTTTATTAAAATAATAATTAATAATTAATAAGTTGTACAATTATTATAAATTATTATTTATCTAAAAAAAAATGTTTTCTTGATTCTTGATCTAACTTTGTGACATCATTATATTTGAACAAATACATTTGTACTATTAAATAAAAACAAGAAAACATTCTGGAAAGCTGTACATAGCTCAATATCTCAATATGTTTTGTTTGTTTAAACTGGTTCCTGATATTTGAGTGACTCAATTCAGTAAAATTATCTGATCTTGTCAATATTCAAATACGACAAACACCTTCTAGGAAAGCTCATTCATAAAGCTGTCTATGCAATTAAATGAGATTTTTCGTTTCTTTTGTCCATTACAGGTTTGAAATTCCTCCATCATATGGGCGACGTAGAGAATAAGGAACACAAAATAGTTTGCCGTTTGATGATTTGCTTAGAAAACGGTCCTCTGAAATGGCATAATACCATATTTTCTTTATACATTTTTTCTATTATATTTTTACACCATGCACAAGACTATTCTCCTGTGATGAATAACCTTCAGATGCATCTGAAGATCCATTTAGTGCATTAAACCTGTCGTTCGACTTTGTAAAAGACATGGGAAGGCGCAGAAATATGGATGTTATAATGATCCCGATTGTTATTTTGTTTCTGCGTCCAATTTGAGAGCAGAGAGGGTGTTTCTGCTGTATACACGGTTGCGCTCTGCGATAGCAGGGAACATCTGTTTTGCGCTTGTTGTTCCTCTTGGCTGCTTCTCAATTGGATTTCCTCAAGCAGGTCCAAGAGCTGTCACCTCTGCCAGGCTCTGTTAGCTATCACCGCCGGACCCTATATTAAGAAGGGCTTTCAGGGCTAAGTTAATAACTCTCCCCGCCTCCCATGACTGCCTCGCACTGCCTCTGCCGCTCTCTACCTCGTCTGTTCGCTGCTAGGTGGCCTGTGGGTATCCTTCCAACGCGCTCTTTCTCATTTTCAGCTCCTCCCTGCCTCAAGAGGGCCTTATGTACACTCAATCTGCCTCGCTACATTTCTCTCCCTTTCTCCCCTTCACTCACATTTTGGAAAAAGGTGTGACAACATTAGCGAAAATTCGGCAGAAAATCCTTGGCAAAAAGTCCATTGTCTGTTATCAATAATCACTTTCAGACCAAGCAGCTTTCTCTTGGTCAACGTGGTGAGTCTGCGTGACCAACCCGTTTCTTCCCAATTGCGTGGATTAATTAAATTACTTGGGGCCCTATGATTTCCGTGATGCAGAAAACGCGGTCAGAATCCAGTCATAAAAACGGAATTTGCTGTATAAAGCAGAATTTCGTGGAATTTGATATGAATAAATAAAACGCAGGTCCGTAAATGCATGAACTTCATGCCGCTTTGAGAGTCACTTCAAGAGCATTTTACCGTTTCATTGGAGAAAAACTATCGCCATTTTTCGCCAGGTCTTCATAGCAAAACGTCAAAATAAAAGTTTGGTTTAACTTGAAGAAATTGTGACAGAAATATATTAGCGCTGTACTGTAGAATTGAGCTATATCTCAATGTAATAATATCAATAATAATAATACATTATTAAATTTTTTTTTTAAGGAATAATCAACATTTTTCTTCCATGTTTTAATCTTAACAGTAAAGTTCTGTTGTGCAGCACTTTGTCTGACAAAAAAGTTAATTTCAAGATTAAAAGGTACATTTTATAATGGGGGGGGGGGGGGGATTAATAGAATATTTTTTATAAATTGTTGTTTTTATGAATTCAATTAATTAGACATGCTTTCTTATTACCAAAATGCAATTTAACCATTAAAATGTAGTCCAAAAAAATTAATGCGGAATAAAAACGGAATCCAGAAAAATGTAAACTGTAAATGTTGGTTTTTGCTGTAGACATGAATAATACTTTGAATCACTATTACTTTTATATGCAATCAGACTTTCACCTGGTGGACCAAATAATGGTGGGACAAAAATTACACATTGCAATGTGGAAAAAGTGGAATCATAAAAATGGAATTAACTTATGGAATGATCATAATCAAATGATTAAGTTTGTAAAATTAAGTTAAAGGTTTAAGTTATGATGAAAATGTTAGGAAATGTTTATTTCATTATTCCAATTTTAGGAATTTATTTGATAAAATTAAACATTTAAATAATTGAATTTATAACCATATGCAAAAAAAAACCCAAAAAATAAATCAATCAATTGGGGTTGTTTATAGAACACTATGGTTCTTGACTCGTTTTGAAGAACCCTTTATGCCAAAAAGGTTCTATATAAGGGGAAGTGTCATAAATGATTGCATAAAACCTTCATGTTTACAGAGTTTTGTTTTCTTTTTCTAGTGATAGAATATGTTTACAAGCTGTTTAATTCATAAAAATTAATCAAAACTAAAGAAATTAATTAAAACTAAATTAATTAAAACTAAATCCATAAAATGATATCATGATGGGAATCCCTAAAAGGTTCTATACTGTATATGAAGTGCCTGACAGAACTCTTAAAGGTTCTATATAGAATCTTTTTTTCCTAGAGCTAGTAAAGATGCGGTCACATTAATCATTGTTTGGTGAAGTAGAATCCAGTCCAATAGGAACCCACCTATAAACTACCAGAAGATTTCCTCACGCAACAGTTTCAAGTTTGTCACACGGATTTGCCTTTTTGTCCGACTTTTTTGCCTACAAAATTTGACCGCATTTGTAATTAAAAACAAATCAGAAGACTCTAAAAACCACATGGCAACACCCTGACAACCAGAGATGCACCAATTCCAGACAAAATTGGTTTATTGCATGTCCTCTATTGACTCTCCCTGTTCGTATCCATGCAGTAGCGTTAGGATTTTTAAACATTTGATTTCTTTTTTCTTTTGCTAACCTGGCAAACCTAGCACTGGCAAACAATATAATTTTATTTGACCTTTTCTCACTCTCTTTCAGAACCCGCTTGCCCCGTCCTGCCTCGTTCCAGGACCTTTCTGGACTTTCAGAGCTGACTGGCAGTGCGTTAGTTTTCTTAACTTCAACTGCGGGGCAGACCACCCTGTGCTGGCATATGAAATAAGTTTGGATGTGTGTTGATAGATCGGATAAAATTATTTTGTCATTGACTGGTATAATTTTAAAGGGCAAGTTTTACAAATTCTTACCCGCTATTTAATATGTCAAAATGTCCAGGGGTGAAATCAAATCCGCCGAAGTACAAGTTCACATTGTTTTTATTTGGCACTGTAAGTTTAATGGCTGTTACATACGGAAAGCTGATTATAGGCCTACATCGTGCCTAATGTCCAAAGCACTAGATGACAACTTTAGAAACATCAGTGCAGACATTTTTATCAATGAAAAAATCATTATTCATTGATAATCTTCCCTTCTGCTGTAGCTCTCAAATCTAATTTTCTTTACGAGGGTCTTTATACACAATCATAAGGGCTAACATTTGTAAGTCGACATGATGTTCAACCTTTCGCATAAAGGAAAACCACCACACTCAGGGTTTCACAGCTGGGCCTGGTTTTGAACCCTCTCTGACATTCCCACCACACAGCAGAACACGTCTCCGAATTTGATCCGGTTTGTAGGTTCTGCAGTACATCAGCGTCAAAACCCAAAGCTGACATTTGGCCCTTTTTTAAAAGACTGCTGGCACTTAAAGTAAACGTTGTGTATACAACTTAATTAAACTGTTTTTCTGGGGGGCGTCAGAGACATTAGTAGGTCTCTTAAAAAAGCGTGAAAACCGTCTTTTTCTCTCGCGCTCTGATTTCTTTTCTTCCAGAGCTTTTCTGTCTCCTATTTCTGTAATTATTGCCACATGCAGGAGTTTCTGCCTGACACAAACAGAGAAAGCCTGGATCCTTTGACTCTACCCAGATTGATACGTCAACTTTAGTTTGACAAGAAGAGACGTTTCTTTGGGTTTGCTGTGTGTAATCCTACCAAGATTAAAGTCAGAATGGCTGTCCAGAACATTTGATATTCCATTTGCTACAGAATAGTCATTCTTTATTTGTTGAAGCACGACATTAGCGATGCACGTTTGCTGACCTTGGAAAGAATTTACTAAAATGTTATCAGCTGCCATCACAATTATGCGCACCATGAGGTTGCACTTTAGATAGATAGATAGATAGATAGATAGATAGATAGATAGATAGATAGATAGATAGATAGATAGATAGATAGATAGATAGATAGATAGATAGATAGATAGATAGATAGATAGATAGATACAAATTTTTGCTTTTATATATAATTATTGTATAAACCATGTAAGTGTTTATAGATTGAAATAAATTATTTGTGATTAATAAAGCATTAATTTTCACAACAAATATATATATATACACATACACACACACACATTAATATAATGTATATGTGTAATAAAATGTGTGTGTGTATATATAATTTATTTACGTTCTTGGACATTTTTAGTTCTAATTATTACATGCCATATAAATGATTTCATGATTAATAAATGTATTTACTTTTCACAAATAATTATTATACTGTATACAGTGATTAAATAATTAATTTCACTGTATGCACACTTATAAGATTTATATTTGTTATTATTTTTTATTTTAAATATGTATAAAACATACAAGGTAACACTTTACAATAAGGATTCATTAGTTAAGATTCTTCAGTGTTTATTAATCTTGTTAATTTCAATGTTTACTAATACATTATTAAAATCAAAAGTTGTATTTATTAACATTAGTCAATGCACTGTGATCTAACATGAACAAACAGTGAACGACTGTATTTTTATTAACAAAGATTAATAAATACTGTACCAAATGCATTGCTCCATGTTAGTTCATGTTAGTTAATACATTAACTAATCTTAACAAATGAGACCTTATTGTAAAGTGTTACCACATATATATTATAATTTATATAATATTTCTCATTCTGTTGTAATGGCTGCTTACACACACATAAGAGTCCTTTCACCCAAAGCAGATGTTGACAGTCATCTGGTTTGCTGGTGTAATTGTGCGTTTCTTTGCATGTGTGTCGCACCAAGAGAGCAAGCCTCTGTTTAAGATTGCCCTGAGTGTAACCCCAACCTAGCCTTCAACTCCTTTGTAAAATCACCAGCAAACCACACACACACACACACACACACCTGATACCCCTCATGTCGTCATCAAAGTCACCCGCGCTATTCTCTAAATTGAGAAATTGGTTCCAACCCTGAACAGCAAAGGGCTGGTCCTGCTCAAACGCTTCTCATTTCGTAAAAGTGTTTTCCATGGATAAATTAGTCGGCTAGATAGATACTGTTTCCTTTCATTACTGCTTACCAAAATCAGATGCTGTGGACATTGTTCAATGCTTTTTTTGATGTCACTCCATCCTTCCATCCGGTCAGCTCCATTTGTTCCTCATGTAGTCACCCAGCATTATATATTTATTTATATATATATAACAGCTCAGAGATGGAGAGCTGCCCCATTCTCTCTGCCCATACACTGTGTCCCTTTAATCATAGTTTTCATTTCAGTACATTGAAATTTCCCTTACCAAGGACAACGTCATAAATAAAGACAAAAAAGGGTTTTGCGGAGAAAAATTTTGTACCTGCTCGCTCCCTAACTTTTTGTGCATTAGGGGACTGGATAAAAAAGACGAGGTGGTCATCTGTGAAAATTTATAATCATTTATTATGCGGCAGCTGGCGAGGCGAAGTAAGTAAAAGCGTGAAGGCAGACATCCATAAAAGGGGATGTGAAGCCCCTAAATGAAAAGCAAAGTGAATTTCTGTATCTTGTCACAGGTAATGAGGAGCAAGGGCCTTTCTTCTCCTAGGAGTACAGTGCGTTCGCTCTCGCACACAATTCTGAGAAGGATTTATCTGCGTTTGACAGAATGGTACAGGGAAGAGTGAGCTCAGCTCCTTTTTTTTGTGAAAGTGCATTTTTAGATTGTGTTATTGATTCCATTTGTATCTCCTACCACTCGAATGAGCATGTCCTGATTATTCGAATGAAATCATACTTCCCAATGCATTGCGTTCTCTGGGGTGCCGCGTGTTTTTTGGAACACAACATTCACTAGTTTTAAACAACGGAATTGTTTCCTAATTAGTTTCGTTAGGAGATAATTTATGCTTTTTGTTTGATGTATAGCAATACAATCCCTTCGCATACATTTCCACCATTTTAGAGCAGAGTTCAAAAGAAATGCGCTTTTTTATTATTTCCCCCCGAAACCTAAAACAATACAATGCATTTAAATGTGCTCCATTTTTGCGTGTTTGTTTTTAGCTCGACATTAATGAATTAACTTTTTAAGCAATCCATGGTTATTGTTTTGGTGCCATTTTATTTTTAACTCAATTATATTCTAATTGATCATTTTTCATAATATGCAAGGGCTGTTTTTCCCACTTTGTTCAGAACACAGTGAATGATTAAACACAAATAAGGCCCATGATCAAAAACATGATAATTCATTTGCAATACTAAATAGGAAATTGACAGTCTAATGCAAAACAATGGGATGCATGCCGCATTGTCTTTTACCCCCCGCTATCACTGGGTATTGATTCCTTAGAGGAGTCATGGGTACTGTAGTGCAGTATTAGATTCCACATGATTAGAAAGGGAATACTTGGGATTAAAAAGTTTAAAGCCGGATTTAACTTTTAAACAATGTTAAAAATGTTTTACTTTAAAACAGTTAACCATCTTCACACCTTCATTTATTTATATGAATATTTATTAATAATAATATATGTATCATTTTGTCTGTAAACAGAAGTTAATTATTATTATAATTATTGTTGTTGTTGACGATCAATCGCATCCAAAATAAATGTTCGTGTTTACATATGTGTGTACTGTGTATAATAATTATGTGTATATACACACTCATTCATGTATACTTTTAAGGAATATGTGCATGTAGATACTGTATATACTATATTATATAATTTATATATAAATATCAATATTTTATATGTAAATATAAATTTTTTACATGCATGTATGTGTATTTATAATAATTATACACAATACACGCACATATTATGTAAACACAAACTTTTATTTTGGATGCGATTAATTGTGATTAATCGATTTGACAGAACTAATTTAAATTAATATTTATTAACACTAATAATAATATATTAAATGTATTAGTATAAATAATAATAGTAATAATTATATAATTTTATACAATAGAATATTAAAGTCAGCATGAAATCAAATTTTACAATTCGTATTTTCAAATTAAATTTTGTAATGTTTACTACAACTGATTTATCTGTGCACTTCATTAATTTGTAAAAGCTATTTACCCTTATAATCTTTAATCAAATACGTTAACCTTCCCCCTCGAAACAACTTATTTTCTCTTCCTGTCATGTGCTATGGCGCAAGGGTGGGGCTATCGCCCTCTGTCCCGTTTCTGCGGCGCCTCTCAGAAACCTGTCACTGATCGTAGCAATATAGTGGTTAGGTGCATTTTTTTCGGTATACACAATACCTTCTTCAGGAAGGACTTGAGTCAAAAAGAGAGAAATATATGAGAAATAAAAGCTTTTTTATGTAAAAAGTACTCAATATAGTCGGACGATCAACTTGTCGTGACGGCTCGAATTTAGGAATGCAGCGTGTGTGAAGGCGTTTATGGCACGCCCTCCTTATATAGGGAGAAATAAAGCCATAAACGGCTTAAAATGAGTGAAATCTGTAGCATAAACCAGCGAAAAGTGAGGATATGCTCAGTAACGTATGTAAAAAAGATTTCGAGAGAAAAGAAATGTATTTAAGAGATAGATCGAGTTTTTCTCCACAACTAAGTGCAAACTGGCATTCGAATCTGCCTCCATTTTGTTAGCAACGCCCAAATTCCAACAATCCAATCAATTCCTGAAGGACGAAATCAAGCCCCGCCCTACATTTTTTTTCTAATTTCAGAAGCCATTTCACTCGGATATACGTCACAATAAGGAGAAAAGGACAATTTCAACTTCCGTTTCACGCCGACTTTAAAGAACTATTATTAAAATTAATCTTTAAATCAGGGTTTTTCCTGGCTCAGAATGAAGTCGATGTCGTAAAAACCTGATCATCGCTGTATTTTTTTTTACCTGAATATTTAGCTAAATTAGGAATATGTATTTGTTTATTGTAACATTATTATTAATAAATAAATATTTATTTATATGGATTTTTTAATCTCTTTAAACATATAAATATTTATTTAAATATTAATAATACATTTTCTGTGTGCCATATAATATAGTTCAACATCATACCGTCTTAAGGTCTTAGTTACATGTACTTTTTAATATGACAATGTCAGCTGTAGAATTTAATTTATATTTGCCATTTTGTCACTGCTACATTGACAGTACTTGATCGCGTAGCATGGCCCGATGGGAGATCTGTGGCTTCCCAGCTGTGATGAAATGAAGAGGGCTGGCATCACAGGCAACATAGTGGACACCTAGAACAGACCTCCAAATCATGTTGTCAATGATGATGCATTGTGATCCCGCTGTGGCAAATTGGACGTTCCAAACTCTTGCTTGATTGATGTCACTCTTATCACAGGTGTCAGATACGACAGATATTAAGCTCACAGAGCAAAACATGGCAAAAATCCGTTACAGTATGCGTTTTAATTCATATTATTTTAGGAGGCATGAATTCTGAGTGGGGTTACATTTCTAAAAAGGAATATAGACTGCTTTTTTTTTAAGTTAACGCACAAAAGTAAAATGGTTCAGTCATGTGATTCAGAATTCGAGGTGTTTGTACAGTATTGCTAGAAAGTAGGGGTGGCACGGTACATGAAAAAAAACCGAACCGTTCGGTTCGCTCGTCTCGGTTCGGAGCGCGTGCGTCGCACGGTTCACGCATGGGCAATGTATCCTCGTGCCCGTATGTTACCTCAGACAGCGGGTGTCCTTTTCGAGCAAAATAAGAGGTGTGTGTGGACATACAGTAAAGTAAAAGTGGAGTGCTGCAGGTCATGTCACATGTAGAAATGAAAGTGGGAGAGTTAAGGAAGGCTGCCCGGAGTTGGAGGATGCGCCAGCAACGTATAGCAGGGCAGATGCAGTGCGAAGAGCGGGAGCCGCGCCGCGAGTGCCTGCGGCGCACACACACACACACACACACACACTGGCAGTGTTTGTCTCGCGAGTCGCGCAGCTGAACTGCGGCTCGTGGATTGCAAATATTGTCCATTTTGTCACATTTTCCGGTGTTCTCCTCCGACCCCTGTCTGTCTCGTGCTTTGATTTATGATGGGCAACATACCGGTATATCTGCTGCAAATGCGACCGTGTTCCCCTCTGTCTCATACACACATGCATATGTTGTATATAAGTAGTTCACTTGATAAATGTAACATTTAAAAATTAAGATATGCTTCTAGTTCTAATAATTTAAACATGCCTTTGAAGTTTGGGCAAAAACTTCTGGCAGTGTTGTGTTTTCGTGTATTTTATTTTTTCACAGCGCTGAATGTCATATGGTGATTGTGACACTTCATGGTGAAATGTGTTAATCAGGTCAGCTGAATTAAAGCCACAGTGCATTGTTCTGATCAAAATTGACATGATTAACATGAAAAATGTTACGCCAATGTGTCGGACTCGGTAGACAGCCAGTTAGGAAACAACTTGATATAACAATTTTTAATACTGTATCCTAAATTGTGGATGATTAAGCCACATATATCATATGCTGAAGTAAATTTCTGGAGTGTTAACGATAAAAAACAACAACAACAAGAACCATACAGAACCGAAAACCGTGAGCCTAAAACCGTGATACGAACCGAACTGTGGGTTTTGTGAACCGTGCCACCCCTACTAGAAAGCATAGACTTTGGCATACTTTTAGCATGTATATTCAAAGAATTGTCAATCATGATAGCAAAATGAAAGTAAAAAGCCCTGAAAGTGTTGACCTCAAGTTAATGAAACTTAAAAAAAAAAGATGTCCTTCAACCCTTAAGACATATAACTTCTTTATTCAATTCCTACAACCATATAAAAAAATTAATATTGGCACTTTTTATTGAAGGGTTCATACAGTTCATTCATGCACCTTTTAGACCTGAAATGGTTTTTCTTTGACCTTTCTTTCATTTTATAAGTAAAGACCGTTATTAAGATATTTAAGAACCCTTTTCTGGTCTTGAAATGTCTAAACTTTTAATTGACTCACCTTTTTTGTTCATTCGTCCTCTTTCTTATGCTCTCCAGACCTAAAGATGCACAACTCTTTTACTGAATAGTCCCAATCATAGAAATAAAAATGGCAATTTTTTTGCCTCTTTCTGTACATCCAAGGGCAACCCATTCATGCTTCTTTCTGAATTTTTGTTAACTTGTATTGGTTTATCTTATCCCTTTATTTTGCTTTCTTCCATACTACCTATTAGCCTCTTGCTTGGTTGCTTTGGAGTGAAGGCTTCCACAAAGCTTCGGTAACCTTGGGCCAAAGTTCTGAGTAGGGTTACGCATATCAGTCCGCAACGTTCAGACTGGTTTCAGAAGTGCTTTTCATACTGTTCTTTATTGTGAGAATTAATTTCAGTAGCTCAGATACAAAAAAAAGAAAAGATTTCTAACAACTTCTTTCTTTTTTCTTTTGCAGGGTCTCTTCATCTTCCTGATATATGGAGTGTACAACACTGAGGTAAGTCTGCAGTGCATCTCAAGGCTGACTGAGTGAGTGAGAGAAATGACATGATGTTTCTGATGGGACCCCCACCCCACCAAAGGAAGGTTAGAGGGGTGGCGGATTGAAAGCGAGACTCTATTTTTTTTTTTTTCTTCTTCTTCTTCTTCTTCTTTTTTTTTCCACATGAGCGTCCCACTGCCCTTCATGCTTGGGCTAACTTATATGCATCCAGTCCCACCATTAAACACTGACACCCGGAGTAAAGAGCCAGTCATCCCTCAACCACATTGGCCAATATTTCACTGCCTCTTTAAGTTTTTAAACTCATGGTCTTCCATTTAACATTCTGACATTAGAGCTCACCGCCGGTTCAGACACAGAGGCACATAGAGAAGCGGATATGTATGCAGGACGGCGGGAAGATCGGGTGGAAATTTACCTGCAGAATGGCTATTACCATTTAGATGCTCTTCTGAAGAGTGGAGAACTAAACTCAAGTTTTATGAATTGGGGATGAGGCGAATATGTTCTAAATTGTCTTCTTGAAATTCAAATCCAAATGCGAACAATGCACATATGGATGACTTTAACCGTTGTCATCTATCTATCTATCTATCTATCTATCTATCTATCTATCTATCTATCTATCTATCTATCTATCTATCTATCTATCTATCTATCTATCTATCTATCTATCTATCTATCTATCTATCTGTCTATCTGTCTATCTGTCTGTCTGTCTGTCTGTCTGTCTGTCTGTCTGTCTGTCTGTCTGTTGTTCTAGGCAATCTCATCTTTGCATTCATATTATAATCATAATTAATAATAGTAATAATACATATTTACATTATACATGTTAAAATGAATAAATAGATAATAAAATAAATAAATACCAATAAACATTCATTTCAATAATGAGTAAATGTTATATTATATTGTATGATAAAGTGATATTATTAATTATACAACAGTTCGTTCTGGTTCTCAAATCCAAGCTTTTTCCAGCCGTGCAATATTCTCCCAGTATCAGCACTGGAACCGTTTCACCGGTTGTATCACTGCTCTTGCAACATTTCTCACAGCGAGTGTCATGCTAGACGAGCAAACCAATACTACTGTTGTTGTCTCATGGAGTATAGTTTTTTAGGTGAGAATGTAGTTATTTAGACCACAAATATGCAGCATATATCCAAAGCGACTTACAGTGCCCTTATTACAGGGACAATCCCCCTGGAGCAACATGGAGTAAAGTGCCTTGCTCAAGGACACACTGGTGGTGACCGCTGGGATCGAACCAGCAACCTTCTGCGTATTGGTTCCATGGTTTAACCCACTGAACCACCATCTATATATATATTAGGGGTGTAATGGTACACGTATTCGTACCGAACCGTTTCGGTACAGGGCTTTCGGTTCAGTGCACGCATGTACCGAATGGTTTCCGAGTGCAAACCGAGTGCGACTTAACAGTCGGCTTGTTTTAAGCGCGGAACACACAGCTATGAGCTAACAGACACCGAACTGTCAGTTTTGTATTATTTCAATATTTCAAATTCTTGCACTGCTCTTCTGCACTTCATTACGCTGTAAATCCATGTACGGATGACAAAAAGGTTTAAAAGTCATATTTTTAGTCTGCCTTAGTGGTCTAACAGCGCTCGTCAATGTCAAAATGATTGAGATGGCCAATCAAATCAAAGTAGGCGGGTTTTACAGTCTCTTTTGACTCGTGCACAGGCTTCACATAGACGAGCGTGTCAATCTATTGCGTAATGCCGTTGCAGAGACTCTGTTCTTTCCGGTGAAACCACAAAACAAACTGCACACAAAAGTGTCCCTGCTCTTAATATACAATCATTGATTAACATATTTGATTTTAATGAAGAAAAAAGAAACTATATGAGAGCGGATTAGAACCAGGAACTTTTGACAGGGTTTGCAAAAAGTCTACCACCAGACCACTAGGGAATTCGAATATTAACAGCGGATTTATGTATTTATTCACTAACATGAAGAATCTCGGGTCTAACAATATATATGACGCAAATTAATGAAAATATTATTTGCAAATAGCCCTAAAATCATTATTTCCCAACTATAATTAGACCTCGATTTTCATTCACTTTATGTTTCTTTATGCTTTATAAAAATATATATTTTTTAATAAGTTGTACGTTTTATAAGCTTTATTGTTAAAAAGACAAAGATTTTAAACTTATTTTGTGACTATGAATACAGTCCAGTATAATATCAGCTAGTTGCAGCTCTCTCTCTCTCTCTCTCTCTCTCTCTCTCTCTCTCTCTCTCTCTCTCTCTCTCTCTCTCTCTCTCTCTCTCTCTCTCTCTCTCTCTCTCTCTCTCTCTCTCTCTCTCTCTCTCTCTCTCTCTCTCTCTATGTAAGTAAGGCCATTACATACTCCGCAAGAACAGAAAAAAAGGTTCTCGAACAAAATGACAATTTTTTTTTCTAGCAGCCCTGGTTTGGGAGTTCTCGCAGCACATCATCTGACCAGAACTTTTTTCTTGCGGGTGTCTGAGAACTATTGCTCAGAAATTTAAAGTGGGCGGGGTTAATGCGGAGAAACGTAAATATTCGGCACCTGCTTTTCTCGTGAAGTATGGAATGTCCAGGCCAGAACTTTGTTCTTGTTCTTGCCACCTCAAGAAAACAAACACATTTCTTTGTTCTTGTGGAGTATGTACCAAGCTTTACTTTACATAATAAAATAAGCTTCAATGAAGCAACTCAGCGTTCCTTCGTTACTAGTTCTAAAGTGATGTTTTAGAATTAGTAATGGAGGCTTGGGCTCAACTGTTAAACTGTCAACTTGCGATTTGAATCTGTGACAGAAGGAAGTAGTTCTGCACAAAAGAGGGTTTTTAAAGACACTACGTTGTTGTTTCTTATTTATTTACTCACTTGTGTCGTCGAACTGTTGTATGAACGCAATATCACACTCATAGTCATGCGATATGGCTGTATATCAGCACGGCTGTGATTCGGGCATAGGTAATTACAAGCATGCTGATATACAGCCAAAGCGCATGGCTATGAGTGTGATTTGCTTATTATTAATTATGTGTTTAAATAAAAAATAAATTTTATAAAAATAACAATAATAAATACAAAAAAATAAACAACTATTCATTTAAATGCTAATAATAATAATTATTACTATGATTAACAATAGCAAATTATTTTAAATTTATAATAAAAATGTATAATATTAATTTAATCAATTAATATTATTTTAATAATTATCACTTGAAATGTTAGCATAATATTTTAAATATAACAGACCAAATTTCTCTCTTAGCACATGGATGAGTGGAGTTTTTGCAGGCCTTAGACCTCAGCCTCTTTTTTCCTCCTCTTCTTTCTTCATCTCCACCCTGAGTATTGATGGAGCTTCCCTGCCTTTTGTCTACCTTTGCTTCTACCTTTTCAGTGCCTACAAAAGAGGTGTAAGGAGATGGCCCTGAGACCAGGCCCTGTATTGACACAGCAGAGACTCGTCGGTGACCCTCTCCGCATTGTAAAATAAATCATCGGTGCATTCTTGCTTAACAGGCTTTTTTAGTACGTCGGATTCTATTTTCCAACCCCCGTCTCTCCTTGACCCAGAGGTCTTCACAATTTGTGAGCAGCTCGTGTCTGCTTTACACTTTTTTCAAAGGGGGTTTTGTAAATATATAATGTAATAATCTGTGCTTTTCTTTTTTTGAGAATTTACCTCGTTCCCTTTGTGTAGTTAAATGACAAGAAACAATAGCAGATTAAGTTTCACCATCTGACACCACAAAGGAAATTCTTGTATAATTGAAAAATTGAGGAAAATGATCAAAGTGTTTGTATACAAAGTCCCAGAATATTTAAAGAGTGGAAGAAAGAGGCCAAAGTGAAACGATCAACCCTGTCTGCTCTCATTTAAAGAAACACCCGCTTCTCCCGGGACTGAAAAAATCTGTTTCACACGTCTGTACAGTTGATTATCTCAAAAGAAACATACGATCGAGAATATGTAAAATCAGCCATTTGTGAGAGAGGGAGAGAGAGAGTGATCCCGAGAGATTCACATAACATGCCATTTATTCCCAATGTGCATGAACCATTAGTTAAGACATTAGAATATTTTACAGTCAAATACTTTAGATACCATGTAAATTATGTATTGTGATTTGTTGAACAGGAGATTGCTAATAATAATAATAATAAAATATTAATTATGCCTAGTATATGTTATGTTGTTTTCTCCTGCTTAGAATTCATAGAACAGGCAATTCAATTTGATGATTTTTTTTTTAATATACAGTAGATCATCCCACCTCAAGAACAAATTAAAACTGATCGCTATGATCATAAAAAAAAAAAAAAAAAAAAATATATATATATATATATATATATATATATATATATATATATATATATATATATATATATATATATATATATATTGTTTTTACTTAATATAGTCATCCCTGTTTTATCTACCTTTTTATTACCTCTGCTTTTTTTTCTTCTGCAAATGTAGTCATTTGCATTGCTTTCAATGTATTTTTATATTGAACATTAGGGCTACATCACTTTAAAACCTTGAGAGGAAAACAACTAAACTGCTTTTAAGAGCTGCAACTTCAAACCAGTTCCTTCAGTTGCTGGAAATGCTCTTTCTGTGATTTTACCTGGAATAAAGTGATTTGATTTCCCAGTTCTATTCATTAAAGCTACAGCACGCTTGATTTGCTGAAAAGAAAGCATGAGAGAGGGAGAAAAGAGTGTCTGTTTGCAAATCTGACATATTACCGTTGACTCCGAGCCGTCAGAGCTTTTCTGTTCTCTTCATTAACTCTGTCGTCACAGTAATAGTGTCTATTCAAAACAAGCTAGTGTGTGTATATCTGCATGGCAGCAATAATTTATGACAACAGCAGAGCCTAATGAAGTCATAAGAGCTAATGCATATTCACCAGCAAAGGGCTGGAGCTTGTGCCGGACTCGTGCTGGGAAATGCAGGCAGGTTTTTTTTGCGGTCGCCGACAGCCAGGCTGGAAAATTATATCTAGCAGGCCAGGAAACAGCTGGATTTGATTGTAAAATGTGAGGAATATTGTCATACAGAAAATGTAGATTTTTTTATGCAACTATACACACACACACACAAATGAGCCCTAGTTTATAAAGTTTTTAACATGTTACATTTTATATACTTTTTATATTAAAATAAATGTAAATAGGAATGTATAATGTTTGAATTATATTTTAATGCTCAACTAATTTTTATGTTATATATTATGTATAATATATTTCATACATTTGCTTTATTTACAGTAATAATATAAAGTACATTAAACAAATATTTTCTATTTTCTAACATTTTATATTCAATTTAAAAATTCTAACATAATATATTTGTAAAAATGCAATATATTTAATAAATACTGTATATTTAAATATATCAATCACATGAATTACCATAAGTACTTTTCAGCAGTGAATCTTTCTCTTATAAACTTTTTTCCCCAACAAAAAGTCATTTCAAGTTGAGCAATTTGGCGATGATGTGACATCATAAACATGATGCTAGAAAAAAGTCTTTAAATTTGATGTGTATTTACGAGTTATCAGAGTTTATTATACTGTGTACGGAGTTTATTCTGCATGCATCGCCCAACATCCCAGTTTTTCTCACAGTCCAAATGTAATTTGTTCTGTAAGGGTGGTTTCCTCTATCGCTTCATTTCCGCACCCCCCTGTGCAGTGTGACGGATGAGAGGTTAAGACGCTCTCCTTACTTTGCCCACTCTACGTGTCACTTTCAGGACCCATTACATGTGACAAACTGGAACATTTTGGTCTGCGGCACTCATTGACTTTTATGCAATGGCGGCTATTTGCTTTCTCTATTCCCAGTTCGGATTGAATTTCACCTTCCCGGGGCCAAGACTCATGCAGGCGCAAAGTGTTTTATATTAAGTGTTTAGTATTGAGTCATGACATTTTAACCATCCACCCCCTCCTTGTTATCCACAGGTTCGAAACACAGTCAACAGAATCAAAGAAAGAAGAAAAGCCTTAAATTTCTCCGTAAGTTCTCCCAGCTAGTATGTTTTCTTGAATACCAGAGGATTTCTTTATGCAGTGCAAATGTCAGCACGTAGAATGTGTTTTGTGCATGTTTTGCCCCCGGCCCCGTTTCACACACCCACTCAGGCCACCTCAATCCAGCCAATGTCAAGCAGCAGCCCTGGGTTACATGTTTCTAATCCTGTGGAAGCTCGTCCCTTCACATTAAACTGTCAGGCCAGTATTTATACGCGAGGCTGCTGTTGACGGAGATCACTTAGCTTCACCAAAGCGGTTTAAAAGTAGTTAATAGACACCCCCCCTCCGGCGCACTACCTCACCTCCACCGACACTACGAGCGGTTCCTCTATGAATGGCCACATTAACTCTCCTCCGGGCTTGTCACGGTTTATGGCCTACGGCAGTTTGTCCCACTCGGCCCTTGCCGTGCCACCAGGTCATTGAGAACGGAATGAGACAATTTCTAAAGGCGGATTGATTTTAGAATACGTCCCCCTCCCTCTTCCCTTTGACCCCCCTGACAGGCCCAACACCGTTAAGACTGGGACTTGTAAAAAACGACTGTGGCCCCAAACGCGAGTGCCAGGTAGCAGCTGATAAATCGTAGCAGGCCGTATTAGCAGTGGGACCCTTTAGCGCTCTCTGGGCAATTTTCCAATTTCCAAAGTCCACGTGATGAGATTCGCCGGCCGCGTGTGGCGGATGGTTTCTTAGCTAATGCCGTTTTGCGTCATAAATCTAGAGGTGATATACTGTATCTCGCTGAATAGCTTTGGTGCTGGACGGGGTCCAGAATGGGATAGGAAAATGTACTCTTCTATATTGGATTAGAGCAGTGGTCAGGGAATGTAGTAACTTCCAATATAGTAGTAATAACGTACAGGACATACTGTAGATGGGATGGATGCTTTTTTTCCTGAGGGAACCCTTATGTTTTTCCAACTAAGCGTAGAGTAATCTAATGCTTATTTCTGTAACTGTCTATCCAAGACCACCTAGAGCAGCACCTTAGCACTATCCTAGCAACCACTCAGAACATCCTAGCAACAACCCAGAATACTCTAGCAATGTTTAGTAAAACTTTGGCCCGACAACCATCTGTCCATCCATTCCTCATCCACCCACCCATGCATCCGTCTGTCCATCCCTCCATCCACCCATCCACCCATCCATCCATCCATCCATCCATCCATCCATCCATCCATCCATCCATTCCCCCACCCATGCATCCATCATCCCTCATCTATTCCTCCATCCATCCATCCAGAACGTCCAACCACCCATGCATCCATCATCCCTCATCTATTCCTCCATCCATCCATCCCTCCATCCATCCATCCAGAACGTCCAACCACCCATGCATCCATCCATCCATGCATTCATGCAACAATCCATCCATCCATGCATTCATCCATCCCTCCATCCACCCATCCACCCCTCCATCCATCCATGCATTCATCCATCGATCTATCCATCCACCCCTCCATCCATCCATGCATTCATCCATCCCTCCATCCACCCATCCACCCCTCCATCCATCCATGCATTCATCCATCCATCCATCCATCCATCCATCCATCCATCCATCCATCCATCCATCCATCCAGAACGTCCAACCACCCATGCATCCATCCATCCATGCATTCATGCAACAATCCATCCACCCATCCATGCATGCATCCATCTATCCATCCATGTATCCATCCCTCATCTATCCCTCCATCCATGCATCTCTCCATTCATCCATCCATCCATCCATCCACATATGCACCCATGTATTCATGCATCAATCATTCACCCATCCATCCACCCACCCATGCATCCATCCATCCATACATCCACATATCCATGCATCCACCCATCCATCCAATTTAATTTTGTGATGGTGAAAATATCACACACTTCAGCTTTAAATCAGGCATGTTAATATGGTAGATTGGGATTCATTTGCTCTAGACAGTTATAATGATGATGCATTCAGTCTAGTAATTATACAGGTTTCTCAAGGATCTTTCACGACTCCAGTCTGCATGAAAATAGATACTGTAAATGGCAGATAATGAATATACAGCATGGTTTTAAAGCCCCATTTGCTGAACATATGTAGCGACTTATTAAACACCTCTCTCGCTCTTTCCTTCCCTCTATAGTTTCCGTACTTGTCATTCTTGTTTATTCATGAGCCAGACCAGTGCTGCCAGGGCGCTTCATACCAACTGCCGCCTGACCTGCGTGACCTCACACTTGTACATACTGTGGCAGATTGCTTGAGAAAAATAAAGCTGTCAGTTGCACCGGCCAAATGAAAAACGAACGTCCTGCGATACTAGCAGGGTCTGGATCCCTGACAGCCCTGAAATATAGATATAAATTGGAAGCAGATTAGTTTTTTGATCCTAATTCAAGTTTTGACAAGATATAGGACAGAAAAGAGAGAGATCTGTACTACATATATGTGCATTTCCTGTTGTAAAATGTTCACATGTATGATTTTAAATGCTGATATAGTGCTAGGTTATGCATTATCTTCTTTCTGAGAACAAAATAAACGTCTTCAGTAGCCTTCTTAACTAGGGCTGCATGTCAAAGCCCATTATATGTTATTGTGTGATACGAGGGGTAAGGCTGTGGGTTTTTATGTCAGATCTAGTTTACATTCCTGTGAGACTTCTATTGGTTTTTATTTTGCGATATTTCCATACATGTCTGTGTACTTTTTGGTCGTGTATTGAGTAATGCATGACTTCTTAGCTCTAAACTTTAACTTTTTTTAATATTTAACGCTAGTTCCTGATGCTTTTCCTCAATATTTCTTTAATCGGTCTCTATACTCAGTGTTATTTAATCCACAATGAATAAAAATGAAATGCAAGAAAAGGAAATGGTGACTTTTACTTTTCTCTCAAATTGTAGGGCTGATAATTATAATGGACAAAATATATATTAATTAGAAAAATGCGAAATAGAGACATTTTCTCTAGTGATCTCTGTACTGATAGTAAGCTTGACTTCACAGAACTGTGCCAGTTCCAGGCCCTCTAGTTCAGTGGGCAGTTCTCGGCCGGGCAGCTCTCCAGTGCCAGGTGTTTTGGACGGGCACACGGTCACCACCAGCCACTCCAGCAGCTCCTCGACCCACAGCGACAACATCACCCAGAGTTTCGACAAAACGAGTGAGTCGTTGGTTTATTTATTGATCGACCCCAAAAAAACGAAGCATCTTTGTAAGGGCTGATTGGCCAGCTAAGATGATGTACATGTATATTTGGGTTTGTGCATGTATGTGTGTATTTTCAAATGGCAGTGTGTTTATATAAAGCAGAGCTTTAAAAATCTGTCCTAAATTATGGCGAGAGGAAAAGTAGCGATTGGCAAAGAGGGTGAACTCTTAACATGACAGGCCTGTTCTCGGACTGTAACATTCTCCAGACCCAGAAAAATGACAGGCTTCAATCGCCTTCTCTGACCCCAGCATTTCAGGACTGAATCGTAGTAATCTCAAAGGGAGTTCACGTAAATGAGAGATTTCATAAACAGAGAAGGGAGGGATTGAAGGGAAAAGAGGCATTTTATAAATAATATATAAAATTGTATTATTATTATTATTATTACACAGCTCTCTTCACTCTAAAAAAAAAAAGGTTCTATATGGCACCAAAAAAGGTTCTTGGCTCGTAATCATAGGGGAACCTTTTTTAGTGCTATATAGCACCAATTTTGGTGCTTCAGTGGTTCTTCAGCGGTTCTTCAGAGGTTCTTCACCGGTTCTTTGACTAAGGTGCTATATAGCACCTCTGAAGAACCGCTGAAGAACCACTGAAGCACCAAAATTGGTGCTATATAGCACTAAAAAAGGTTCCCCTACGAGCCAAGAACCTTTTTTTGGTGCCATATAGAACCCTTTTTTTTGAGTGTTCATTCTGGTTGGTCATTCTATAATCCATCCATATTTTTATATGTAATGTGAATCTGTCTGTTTTTTTACTTTTGTTTTTCTTAACATTGCCTGTCTAGCTATTTTATGTGATGGTTGAGCCAAAGACAAATTTCCACCTTGGTGGACAATAAAGGAAATACAAATAATTTAGCTACTATATTGACACTCCAGATTTAATTAAATAATTTAAATAAAAATAAAATAATATTAAAATAAAAAATATAATTTAAAATGATTTTAATAATTTGTCCTTTTTTTCCCCTGGCTTAGTTTTTCTTGCACAAAAACCTGATTAATTATGACTTGACCAATCAGAGAGCAGAATCACACACATGCATTAATTCATATTGATTGGCAGCTGGTATTATCCAGCTCATTACTCAAGGTGAATTCGCTCTGAGAGGAATGAAATGGCAGGTTTAGCCCGCGTTGTGCGCGTAGACCATATGCATATGCTGAAGGGGCTGTCCCATGCATATGAGCGATGCAACTAATCATCTTGACGAGACTCGCCCGGACTCTCGCTGTAATCGGTTGCGATGCGGGCCATGATTGAATATTTGTTTTTAATGCGGTGCAATTTTTTAAACCAGTCAGCCAGCCACGCGACTAAGTGCTAAGAAGAAACGTATATATAATGTAACCAAGAGGGAGAGAGACACTCATACGCATATGAGCCCAACTGTGAAAGGCCTTGTGTTGTAACAAATAGGGCCAAACCCACAATAAATGCTGCCTTATGTCCTGATTGTATATAACTGATTGTTGTGTTTCTTCCATTCAAGGTCAAGTAATCCTTGAAGCCGAGTGGCTTCAAGCGTTTATGTTCACTTTTGATGAATTCATGTCTTTTCCTCCTTTGAGGCAACGGTTTCAATCCACAAATTACAACAACGACACCATGCTATATGCATAAAGGAATCAGGAAAGAACAAGTGTTTGTGGAAAAGAGAAGTGCGGCAAAAGAGTTTTGACTACATTTGATCTCCGAAGTCGTCTTCTTTTGCTGTCCCTTTCATAATTTTACGTTATATCGTCAGTACATTCACTAATAAAACTGATGGTCAAGGGGGACAGTGCTATTTTGTATTCTTTCATTCTTCCTCTTCTTTTCTCTGCCACCTTTTGAGTAAGATTTGAATAGACCTCAAGAATGGAGATACGTCAATCAAAAGGCTGCAACTCTCAAGGGTCAACTTGAAAAGCTTGATAAAAGCGTAAAGTTCATTTCCACACTCCTTTTTAGTTGTAAAAGATTCTGTAAGGTGAAGTTGCGTGACAAAATTCGAGGTCAGATGATACCTCATCCGAAGCGCGCACACAGAAATCCGCGTCTCAGACAGCGCACAAATACTAAACTGAGCTCTCTTTCACGGTGTCTTGCAGGCATTCACGGCGTTGATTAACATTAATAACACAGACAGCAGCAAGAATATTAGGCTTCTGTCACTTTAAGATGGAAAATACAGATCTAATATAGTGACACTGATATATTTACTTTCTCAACTGTTTACGTTCACTTAAGACATAACAGACTATGTTTATTAGAAAAAATGTAAGGGATTCTGTGGTACTATGCAATAATTATACAAATTTATAGGGGGGATCAAAATGAAGTGAATTTTTTCTTAGTTAGTTAGTTAATTAGTTAACTTTATTGTCCCCAAGGGGAAATTCTGCTTGGGCATAGTAAAATAAATACTTTCTGTTATGACTATGTTTTGTTTTATATATATATATATATATATATTAGTGGTGGGCCGTTATCGGCGTTAACGTGTTGTGTTAACGTGAGACTCTTATCGGGCGATAAAAAAAATATTGCCATTAATCTATTCTCAAAGTTGGGTTAGGAGCTGGGTCTATACTATGCAAGCTATGATGACTTTCACCTTGACATTTTAGCGCGGATGTACACCTAGCCGAATTGCACTGTAGGGGGCGAGAGAACGAGTCTTCGAACCTGTGTATGCCTACTAGTGTTGTCAAAAATATTGATATTTCGCTATGTATCGATACTGAAATATCTGAAATGATACAATACTAATTTTCTACAGTATCATATCATCGAGAGTAGCAGTAGTGTAGGGGTAAGACGCACGGCATCTAGTTTTGACACAAATCGACCCGCGGTTCGAGTCCGCCTTTCGCCGAGCTCAATCTTCTCTTTTTTCCCATCACATATCAGATCGGAAAGGCATCTATTTTCAATAAAAATGAAGAAAATATTAGAAAAGTGGAAATAAAGCATCTAACGTGTTTAATAATAAGTGTTTATCGATTAGGGGTAGGTAAACAGACATTTGCTGAATGTTAGAGACGATAAAAGTGAGTGGGTCCAATATCATTCATCGTAAAAAGTGGGTGGGTCTTGTCCCACCCACATACAATGGTTCCGACGCCCATGCATTTAGGGGTGTGGTCCTGGTCAAGACAATCTCCTGAAATCCAAACTGAATGTCAGAATGGGAAAGAAAGGTGATTTACCGTATTTCCTCAAATAAAAGATGGGGCCTTTATTTACCTGAACTGCAGAAGGTCACCAGCTTTTATTTGAAGTAGGCTTTTATTAGGGGCAGGCCTGTATTTCGAATTCCATCTATTTGAAAAAAATAATTGTTTTAAATAAACCGTTTTAAATGAAAAGCGATATCGCTCCAGAGGACAGATATCAGGGGCGCGGGAAGTGGGGGGGTTTCAAAGGATTGCAAATGCAAAGCAATTTTTTGTTCATTTTATTCATTTTTAGAATGTAATAATTTATTTGTAATAAACATTTTAAGTGGCCCATTAAAAAAATATTATTTATAAGTTGAATGGTGTTTTTAAAACATACACAAGGTCATATTGTGACTGTTGCGGTGTGTGCGTTGCGGTAATATTCCCTCCAGTGGAGAGCGACTTTCTGGAAATTCCGTTCATTTCTGAAGCTCTCTCCGCTCAGCGCCACGCGCTCAACCCAGAACTCCCTTTGTGACATGCTGGATAAAATATAGGTTTGTCTGAAATAAATAGTAAGGGCTGCCCCTGACTAAAGTTTTTTTTCTTTTCTAGTAGTTCATTTAAGCCATTGTTCACGTGGCGCTGCTGCCTCCGCCTCCATGTCATTGTCTGTTATAGGCTATTTGCTTGCTATTTATTAAATCTATTAAAGGTCCCGTTCTTCGTGATCCCATTGTTCAAACTTTAGTTAGTGTGTAATGTTGCTGTTAGAGCATAAATAATACCTGTAAAATTATAAAGCTCAAAGTTCAATGCCAAGCGAGATATTTTATTTAACAGAAGTTCCCTTTCAAAGCCTACAGCGAACGGCTGGCTTGGACTACATCCTGGTACTTCCTACATAAATGACGTCAGTAGAACAGTAGAACAGACTAACCTCCGCCCACAAGACTACGCGAAAAAAGGGGGCGTGGTCTTGTTGCTGTCCCACGTGGAGAAGAGGACGTGTCGCGTGGAGAAAAGGAAGTGTTGCGTTTGAGTGTGTTTGTCGCCATGTCATCGAGACGCTGTTATTTTCATCCCGGAGTCAAATCACCTTTGTTTGGCTTTCCCAGGGATGCTGTAGAGATCATTAAGCGCATATATATATCCTGTTAAGAGGCGTGACATTTCCACGTGCGCTAAGCTGCTGTCAAATCACAACACGGGAACCGCTGGCACAATCAGAACTCGTTACGTATTTCTGAAGGAGGGACTTCATAGAACAAGGAACATCAGCCCGTTTTTAGGAGAGTGAAAACAGCAGTGTACAGATAAGTAAATTGTGTGAAAAATACTGTGTTTTTTACAAGCGAAACATGAACACATGTTATATTGCACACTGTAAACACAATCAAAGCTTCAAAAAGACACGAAGAACGGGACCTTTAAAATTTATAACATTTATACAAAACGAAATTCACTTTAAAGAAAGTTTTTTTGTGATATATTTGTTGTTCTTTCGTGTTTTATAGACTCGATATAAACATTATAATTTCGTTATTTTACTAACCCAACTTATGTGCTTTTTATATTCCACGTGAGGGAAAAAAGCTTCCTTCCACTTAAGAAGAATTGTGTTCCTTTAAGCACTTTTTATTTGAATAAATATCTCTTTACATAAATTTTATTTTCTACTTTAAAAAAAACTATAATTTCGTTATTTTTCTAACCCAACTAATGCGCGCACTTTTCTCAATCCGTTATGGAGCTATTCGATTTTGATTTTGCATATTGTTTTTTAAACGTTTGTTCGAGTAGTTCAAATGACCACTTTACAATATTTCAATAACATAATTTATTTTGAAGCCTATGCTGTTTTCTTGTACAAAATAAAATAGTTTAAGTTAAATGCAGAGTAAGATGTGTAAAAAAGACAAGAGGCAAAGAGATTGTCAAGATCATTTGTGTAGCCTGCCTGACTGATGTATTTTCACAGACTAACACGTCACATCTCTCATAGACTACAGTATTTAAAATAGCATATATGCATCAGTTATATTCTCAATTTAATTTACAGAGCAATCCCTGCAAATTGTTTAGGTTAAGTATAGAAGAGACCAGGATTGTGCGTTGCACTCGCAAGACTTGGGGGCGATGGTCACGATGGTTTCGCTCCTTCGGCACAACCCTACTGTACATTACGCTGAACTTGAATGCACATGAAATGAAAGGAAATCATTTTTCCCCGGCCTTAATTTGAGTCCGGCCTTTATTTGTTCATGCTGGCCACACCCCCGGCCACTATCAGAGGCCCGGCGTTTAATTGACTACAGGCTTTTATTTGAGGAAATACGGTAAGCAATTTTGAGCGTGGCATGGTTGTTGGTGCCAGACGGGCCACAATCTGCTCAGTTACTGGGATTTTCACGCACAACCATTTCTAGGGTTTACAAAGAATGGTGCGAAAAGGGAAAAACATCCAGTATGCGGCAGTCCTGTGGGCGAAAATGCCTTGTTGATGCTAGAGGTCAGAGGAGAATGGGCCGACTGATTCAAGCTAATAGAAGAGCAACTTTGACTGAAATAACCACTCGTTACAACCGAGGTATGCAGCAAAGCATTTGTGAAGCCACAACACGCACAACCTTGAGGCGGATGGGCTACAGCAGCAGAAGACCCCACCGGGTACCACTCATCTCCACTACAAATAGGAAAAAGAGGCTACAATTTGCACGAGCTCACCGAAATTGGACAGTTGAAGACTGGAAAAATGTTGCCTGGTCTGATGAGTCTCAATTTCTGTTGAGACATTCAGATGGTAGAGTCAGAATTTGGCGTAAACAGAATGAGAACATGGATCCATCATGCCTTGTTACCACTGTGCAGGCTGGTGGTGGTGGTGTAATGGTGTGGGGGATGTTTTCTTGGCACACTTTAGGCCCCTTAGTGCCAATTGGGCATTGTTTAAATGCCACGGCCTACCTGAGCATTGTTTCTGAGCATGTCCATCCCTTTATGACCACCATGTACCCATCCTCTGATGGCTACTTCCAGCAGGATAATGCACCATGTCACAAAGCTCGAATCATTTCAAATTGGTTTCTTGAACATGACAATGAGTTCACTGTACTAAAATGGCCCCCACAGTCACCAGATCTCAACCCAATAGAGCATCTTTGGGATGTGGTGGAATGGGAGCTTCATGCCCTGGATGTGCATCCCACAAATCTCCATCAACTGCAAGATGCTATCCTATCAATATGGGCCAACATTTCTAAAGAATGCTTTCTGCACCTTGTTGAATCAATGCCATATATATATATATATATTATACACATGTTTATTTTTTTTATTCTTTGTATATTTTTAACATTAATTTGATTAAAAATACAACCATTTTTATTTTTTGCTGTTAGTTGTTGCAGGCCAAATGGCAACAGAGATTGTCATTTAGCTTGAAATGAAACTATTACATATGGTTGTGCCGGTAATTTTTTGTTTCACTTCTACATTTTCAGTGTTGCAAATTATAGTTTATGTTTGGTGTCACAGCAAATTATTGCATTTCAATCTCTAATGAAATGCTATAATTTGTTATTGCATACCAACATGCAACGTACTGCAGCAGCCTGTAATTCTGCCAGTCTTACAAGTGGCTCTTTAGCTAAGTTGAATCCATCTGTTGTCACCCCCCCCCCCCCCCCATCCCACACACACACTCACAAAGATTGACAACACATGACCTTGAAAACTGAGTTGTCTGACATTTTATATAAGTTGTTTGTTGTGTAATTTGATTTCACACGCTGAATACATAACTACATATTGTTTGTATAAATACCCAAATAAACAGATTACAAAAACATGGTAGTGGTCAGATAGCTGTTTACATTTCTCTCTTAGAGGAAATAAAGAAAAAATCATCCCATTCTCACTTCTCTCTTTTTTAACTCTTTATTTCCTCTGATAAAGCTACTTGTGATCATACTGTCCGGATGGTTGTATGATTTACTTTATATAGAAGATTTAAAGTATATCAGGAAAATCTGGTATCAGTCAATACCTATTGAGTAGACTTGAGAAAATCTATTCATAATTCAAACCGGTGTGTGAGTGTCTTTGTGTATCAGTGTGTGTGTTGGCATGATGGATGTCAGAGATAACAAATTGTAAGGAAAAGTTGAATTTGTATCTGCTTAGGATCCTGGCTGCCTTATACATATGGCTTCAGGTTTCGTGGTAATAGGATCTTTGATAGATGGCAGCCCTCCTCAGTCCCCCATTTTTTAAAAGATATTTATTTATTAATCTGTCTATTTATTCAGTCAGATCATCCCCAGCGTGGGGTCACTGTCACAAAACCACCTGCATCAGTTTTTTTCTGCCTTTTTCATCCTTTGCTTTATAGTTCATATCCAAAGTCGCTTATGCAGATCTCAGTCGGCCGAGCGTCACCCTTACACCCGCAGGCTAACGGAGGGCAAGTTTTCCATCTCATCTCTCATCTCGTTGGCAGAGGCCTTCCTCCATCTCTCCACCCCTTTTCTTAATTCTCGACACATGTCAAATGGAAGCGTGCCCTTTATTCTTCTCATATGTATGGAGATCTGGCATAAATTCCAACCATATTTATATTGCAAGCAAAATGCTCCTGGACTTATAAGGAGACGTGTGTCTGTCTACTCATTTAAGTTTTTACATTCAAATTCGATCTACTCGTTCATTCAGGCTGCTCCTATTCCCAGTTTCTCCAACTTGAGAATTTTTCTCCATTGTAGACAAAAACTCTTCTACAAAATCTAGTTATATATGTGTTAATATATATCCAATTAAAAATAGCTTGCCAAAGGATGACAGAAAAAAAATGCATGCTGTGTTTACTCTTTACCCGAATTTTTCGTTATTTATGAGAAAACGCTTCCCCGCCAAACACGGAATTTTCTGTGTTTTCACTGTTATACACTAGGGGGCCCGATTACGCATCTTCTGAATGAGTACAGGATCCCCTGTTCAAAACACAGGCAAATAACACGCAAAAAACAAGCGATTGAATGTAAGCAGATGCATATGTAAAATAGCCAGTCCCTCCAGAAAAATGCGATTATGCGATCGCGTGATTTAACGCATAATCAGCCAAAGTCCGCATATTTATGCGGGGGGACGCATTTTTTTCAAATACGCCGCACTTTCGCCGCATAAATTGCCTATTTCCGCGTGCAAAATATGCGGGGATAGCATGATTTCATAATCCCCGCATTTTCGTTGCAAAAAAAGTCATATATATATTAGCAGAAAGTTGAAAAATGTTTGTTTACTTCACACAAGAGCCGCCATTTCCGCCTATTGCCATGGGAACGTTTTGAAGTGACGTAATTACCCGACGCGAACGTCATCGAAAAGCTACAAACCCCGTGGAGAAACATAGATATCGGTAAAACCATGATGAAGCACGCAAATTCCCATTTGCCGACAAAAATAACAGCAAAAGACGCCCAAAGCAGTTTCCCGGTGTGTTGACCGATTTAAAAATAAGGCATCACGGCATCATGAAACGGAGTCGATTCAGCGGTTTGGATCGCCAAAGTCACGTATTTCAGCAGTTTGACACGCGATCCGAATCATGAATCGACTCGCTGATTCAAAGCATCATGATGCTGTGTTTTGAAATCGGTCATCACTATATAAGTCGTAATTTAGTTTTTTTTTGCGCACAATAACTATTATCGTCGCTTCATAAAGTTATTGTAGAACCACTGTAGTGAGATGGATTTTGTAACAACGTCTTTAGTACCTTTTATGAGTCTTGAAAGTGTACATTGCATTGTGCCAATGGAGGCCTTTCTGAGCCATCGGAATTCAACTAAAATATCTTCATTTGTGTTCCGAAGACGAACGGAGGTCTTACGGGTGTCCAACGACATGAGGGGAAGTCATTAATGACAGAATTTAAATTTACTAACCCTTTAAGAGATTGCACTTTGTGCATTGGAAGCACTCAAATGTCTGTTTTGTATATCTACCTCTGTAAAACAGGAAGTTATTTATTCATTTTTCAAGTTGTAGCATATTCCTTTTGTAAAGCTACAGAACCTGTTTGACTCAATGTTTTGTAAATTTGAGCCATGTGTTTATTAAGGTCTTCAATAAAACAAGATGGGAACTTAAATATTCCCAGCACTTTCTGTGATGTAGTGCTTTTTTTCTCTTTTTCATCAAACCGCAGTTTTTGCAAGTTCCCGCAATTTCATCGCATAAAATTGCATAAATATCCCGCATTTTTCATAGCATTTTTTAAGAAAACATGCCGTATAATCAAGGATTTTTTCCCGCAACAATCACAAAAAAAAGCTGCATTTTTATGGAAGGACTGAATAGCGTGTTCATCAACATTAAACAGCATATAAATCAAAGCTATCTAATGTTACTGAATGAAATGTCGACCCAGGGCGAGCTATAGGACAAGGACAAGCATTAGGGGTGTTGATGGACTCGATCTACTCCATTTGTGTTTGATCATCACTCTGAATCTGATCTGGATGTAGTCTTTGACAAAAACTTGATTTTCTCAGCTTTTTGTTCAAAATGTTGCCTTTTTATGAAACTTACCCATATTTAAGTGTTGATAAAAAAGGAATGCATAAGCTAGAATAAAACGAAAACAAAATATTTTATGGGCCATTTTTTTGTGCGAAAATGATCAAAAACCCTGGCGGTGGCTGGCAACTTCTTTTTAATACGCTGACGGGGAAAGAGATAATTGCGGTAAATATTTTTAATAATTGTTAATAACACTTAAATAAACTCTGATTGTTAGTCAGAATGAGTGTGCACTAATAACCTTTAACCCTTTAATGTGTAAGATCACACCAGTGTGATTAAAATGTTCAGTGCATCACATGATCAACTGCTAAATTCAAATGTGCTTTCGTGCTTTGGCTGGCGCTGAGCAAGAGACAGACGTGCTTAATACTTGTCATATATCACAACTATTCAGTGTTTTCAGCCACAAAATGTTTATTTTAAGTTTCAGACATTTATATATACACATTAGTACTAGCAAAACAATACATTTACAGTTTGTAAAATACACACTGATATCAATGGAAGCTGCAATAACAATGATTATAAAAAAACCTTTCAATTATAAAATTACGTGTTTTATTGATATCAGATGCACATTGTGTAGGTAGCTATAACATTTACTCTATTCTTCTCCCACTTCATCGGCCACTCATGTATTTCAGGAAAAGTGTAAATCCAACAGATCCAGCAAACTAACATGGCGCCACCCATCACACATTATAGATCTACTAAAATTATCATTATAAAGGTTTTTAAACAACAAAACACATTCACTTACACATATTTGAGAATTGGAATATGAGGTTGGTGATGACATAGCTAACAAGTTTGTGAATATTTTTGATAAAAAAACTCAGTGGGTCAGCTAGAATATTAAATGTAAAGTTTAAACACATGAAATGGTTAACAGAGCTCGGCATAAAATACTTTTTCTATTTGTCTAATCTGTTTCGATTATGGTTAGCATGGTTCCTTAGAAATGAGCTGCCTGTGAAGATACCAATAGTTTTTAGAACAGAGCTAACAGAGCTTATAATGAATTGGTTTTCAAATGAATTTTGTGAAATTATTGTACACCTACCACCAGTGTTAATTTCGTTGACAAATAATTTTCGTCATAATTTTCGTTAACAACCTTTTTTCACTGACGAAAACGAGACGATAACTAAATAAAAACTAGTGTTGGATGACTAAAACTATGACGAAAATCAACTGTCATTTTCGTCAACAAATAAAAACGAGACAAAAATGTTCGGGAGGGACGATTAGGGAAGAGATCCAGTCAGAACTGATGTCCTGTGTAACAGATGCGCACATTTTATTTGGACGTGCTTATCTAACCGCTGGAGAACACAGCGCTGTTGCGCTTCTACAGGCTCACGCATCCCCAATCCAGCGCTCCAGAGCGGCTCACAATCAATGAATAGCGCACATTTATGCCAAGCAATTGTTTATGAACTAATGCTGATGAATAACAACAATGTTTACTTTACGATGTTTATATAGTAATATGTTTTAGACGGATGTAACAATGCATATTTTATCTCCTGAACTTGAATGAGCTCCTGTAACTGCAACAGAGGCGTAGACATTTCAAAATAAGAGTCTGGGTGTATTTCGAGCTTGTTTATCATTAAAAGTCAAGCATTATATATTCGTTTTTGGTTACACAATAAACTGTATTTAATTGAATTCCCATTTAATTCATATTCAGGAGGAAAGACCAGTATTTGACACATATTCAATAAAGTGTCAGGGTTATAATAGTTAACTAAAACCATTTAAAAAAATCTTCATTACTTGAAATTAAATAAATGTTAACTGAAATAAAAAAAAAATTGAAGCTTTAGCTTAACCTGATATGGCCTACTAACTAAAACAGAAATACAAAGTTATAAAAACTATATAGATGTTTTTAAAAACAAAAAAAAGTGAATTGAGCTCTTTCGTGTATTTTTAATGTCAAAAACAAAATGATGTCAAAATGTCAGTTCAAGTGACAGTCGGTTATGTAATGCTTAAATGCTTAATGTATTACAATTGAACTAAACTCATTAGATTTTAGGAGACTAAATCTACTGTAGTTTTAGTCGACTAAAATCTTATGATATTTAGTCGACTAAAACTAAAAACAATTCAGGTGACTAAAATATGACTAAAACTAAATGGCATTTTAGTCAAAAGACTATGACTAAAACTAAATCAAAATTTGCTGTCAAAATTAAAACTGCCTACCACAGTTTACGTCCTCAAACATCACAATCTCTTAGACACAATCTCTCAGTGCCATGATCAACTGTCCACACCACTGTGCAGTCTGCCATCTCAGGTAAACACCCACCAGGTGTCACTTAATCCCGTTTTTGACGCCAACTAGACCTTGTCCCTTTAGGGGTGACCTCCTCAAACTCATCGTGTCACACTCCTGGCCCTCTGAGAACTCCCCAACAAGAATCATGGAGGGGGCTGTTTTAAAGGGTCGTGAGGGGGTTGTAAAGGTAGTATGAGTTTGAGCGTCGGGGTGGGGGTGACGGCACTGGAAACCAATGGTGCATCAAGACAGTTCTACCCCGCCACGGTGGCCATAGATCAGGGCAGGACTGCTGGCGGACCGGGTGAGGGTGACAGGGGAATAACATCCCTTTCTCCTCAATCGACAGGGCCCATAACTCCTGCCTCCCCAGGGACAGATTGAGAAAGGCAATAGCCAAGGGCTGTGAAGCAGAGATGCTTGGCAGAATTGAAAGTTAAAGAAGCAGGAGCGGAATATGTTTTTCCCCCTCCTGCACTTGTGCCCGCTCTTGCACTCTTCTGTCATTTTTTTTTTTTTTTTTACCACTGGCTACTGAGGGAAATATTTCCCCCCCAATTTTTGTAGAGCGAGTCCGGCGCTTCTACTATGTACTACAGCATCATGTTGTTGTTTTTCCGCGCAATTTAAATGCATGCCTGAGGATATAGGGAAAGCATATCCGTCGGGAAGTGTACTTCAGCGGCATCCCTTGTCTGTATGTCGGCATGTAGACCGCGAAGCCTGCAGGGATAGTGCTGTGTCAGGACAGAAGCAGCGCCGCTGCAAGAGTGCCAGCCTCTCGCCCCGGTAGCGACAGATTTTATAGCCTGATCAATTTCCCAGTGGCTTATTGAATGTCTTTTAAATGGCTTTTTTATTTTCAATTATAACCCACTGTGTCTCGCCTGCCACAATGGGCCAACATTTGCACTGCCGGATAATTTAAAACCCTACTTTAGGAAATTATGCTTTTTATATTGCCTAAATTTACAATCCCCCACCCAATGCTGGTGTTGCTACAATAAAAGGCGAAGTAACCGAATGGATTTTTGCATATGTCGTTAATGAATGCGTTAGTAAGCATTTGTTTGCGGCTAACTGGCACATCCGTGGTGGACACCTCTGATGAACGAGGTTCGTGAAATGTCCACGTTTGTGGAGATTTATTTGCTTATTAAATTGAACTTGCTTTCAGGTGCCGTTATCAAGTTGATGGAAGCAAACGCAGATTGAAGTGCCTCTGGCGAATGACCCAAAGTTAGACAGGTGCATCGAAGTGCATTCGCCCCCGTCCCAACCAACCATCTCTCCCCTCCTTATCCCCAGCACGCAAAGCAACTTGAAGGTGAAAGAAGTGCTCACCGGAGCTCATTGGAAAGTAGAAATGACAGTAAATTTTTCAGCCTCCCTCTCCCTCGCTCCTCCATGAGATGGGAGATCTTGTTATAGCAGTCAGGATGAGAGGGGGTCAGGGCAGCAAGCCGGCGTGTGCCTGTTGATGATTGAGGAAAAGAGGAGTAAATTCATTCTGCTCTCGGCACTTTGTCAAGTGCCAGTAGCTTACCGTTGAGAGCCAGTCACCCATCACCATGTTACGACCTCAGAGGTCAGCAGCGAGCCATAAATCAGCGAGGAGAGAGGTTGCGGTGATGCTGCAGAGCTGAAGAGAGCTGATGCGACTATTGCCTTTGTCGTGCCACCCCCCCACCCTTTCCACCCGTATGAAGCTGAGGAACCAAGGCCTGCATAAAAATTATGCCCAGTCTCTCCCCACGTGTTGCTACTTCACAGAAGAAAAAAACCCTGGAGTGCCGAACGCCCCGAATAAAGTCTTTCTACACTTTTATCCTGCTTTTCTTGATTAGATTGTTTATTGTGACGTGGGCTACTTTGTGAGCGCCCTCATTCTACTCATGTAAAGTATTGATTTTTGTTCTATAATGAAGGATTTCATAAGTGACAATGTTTTTGATTACTTGCGACAAACCTCCTTAGAGTATTAATTAAAACGGCAGCAGATGTGCAGGTGTGGGAAATCATTAGAAAGAGGCCCCAGTCTGTGGACATTTCTCTCTCCCAGCATGCAACGGCTCTGCATGGCAAATAGGACGCCTGAGAGGGAAAGCGTACCTTACAAGTTCATCTTAAGAACAAGTACATAAAAAACACAAGCACGTACATTTACAAAAAGGACATCAATCCATTCGTCTGGACTTGGTCTTGGACCTTTTTTTGTCCCCTGCCAATGAGATTCTGCACATTTTTCATGCTGAAACTCTAGATCGGTACACGTGAATTGTTTTGCTTGAACAAGGTTGTCAGATTTTCAACAGAGCTGCGTTTCCAACTCAAACAATGAACGAACGTCAATATGACGGTTTCCCTTATTTTCACGTTAATTGATATATCATGGAATTATCGATTTCTTAGGCACCCATGTGCTAGCGTTTTTCTTGGGCGCACTGGGAGAGAGCACTAGGAAAGGGGATCTGGTTGGTCAGCTCCTGCTTTCAATATTTGCTCCTATTAAACTGTGATTATCCTGCAGTGCCTGGCTTCTCTCAAAGTTAGAGAGAGCAAGCCAAGACAACACAGTCAGATTTTTCCAGAAAGTAAAAACTTCCTGACAACTCTGAAGGTTTACCAGGTCTTCTTAAATTATTGAATAGCTCATGTCAGCTTATGTTGAGGTACATATATCGACATTTTCAGATGTAGAAACTGAAATCAGCCTTGATTACTCATTTCTCAATAGTCCCTCGTGCAATAAGACCTCACATGACTGATATGTAGTCAATTTCAATACAGTATATATCATTTATTTTGTATTTATTTTTATGTATGTTATTTATTGCTGGTGGTTTGCTTCATAACTGTTAGTAGGCCTACACTGTTTTAAAGCGCAGCTAAAGCCCAAAAATGCTTTGCGTACACATACAGCTGTGAACGTGCAGCTTTCAAAGTTCAGTCCATTTGATAGCGGCACATACACACTGGAAAATTTCACCCTTGTCCAGTGTCTGCTCGATTTCTTTTGTACTAGTTTAAACTAGAGTTTTGTGAGCGTACAGAGTAATTACGTCACACTGTAGCGTATACTTTGGTATAAGTTTAACTTTGAGGTTAAATTGCTGTATTAACCAATCAGCATCCAGGTTTGATAACATTTTAGTCACAAAAAAACAATTTCTCAATCATCCAGTATTAAAACAGTTGAACGCGTAGTTGAGCTCCTGCAGGTATTTCATTCTCAGTTTCTGCACTCAGATATCTGCCATTACGCCTCCCTGATTGCAATGAATTGAACAGATGGTCCAGAACTAAATCCGCCTCTGGGTTTTACACTCTGTTTACCTTTTGCTGTTTACCTTTGTTTTATCATAACTACTTTGAGATCTTGGGCCAGTGTTGAAACCTTGAAGTTTTTAAAGTGCTGATGTAAGACTGCCAATGAACAATGTCTTAGAAAGTAACAGCCCAGAATGATGGCAGAGGGGGGAGTGTTTTAGGAACCTGTTTGGAAACAATCACTATTTTTGCCATTGGATTTAGTGTCTCTCGTGGGATCCTTCTTTCGTTCTTTTTTTTTTGCTGTATCTAAATATTGCTAAAAATATTTTTAGAATTTAGTATTATTTCATGGCATTACATTGTTTAGAGCATAAGAAACAAATGGGGACTTTTTTGGTTGAAAAATGATATTTGATTCATATGTTTTGCTATATCCACTATAGTGGACACCAGGACAGGGTTGTTTAAAAAATAAAATGACATGAAAAGACATTTATAGGCAAAAACAATGTTTTTTTTTTTTCATTAACCAATCAATTTTAAGGTTACAAACATTTGTTTACCAAACTTTGAATAAAGATGATTTTCAATATGAAAGATATAATGGAATAAATTGATATACCATTTTACTTTATGCAGTGGGTAAAATGGCCATAAATGGGTAGTCCCATTCAATACAATGTATCTACACTGTATCTAATTTGCATATTAATATGTTCTACATGTAATGATAAAAGAAGGGTTATAATGAGAGTAATAATTGGCAACATTTTCATAATAATATCTAATATTTCTTTTACATATTATACATTTTCTTTCACTGTTCACTAGTTGTGTCTCCCAAAATGCCTGTTCAAGATTCAAGATTTCAGAAAACCCATAACATTTTCCTGAGATGTTGATTTAAGACCAACAATTTGAAACAATTGGACCATTTTTAACAAAGACCAAGGAGAAGTTGTTTTCATGGTGAAATCACCAATTATTTGGTATCTCTGAAAAGCCCATGAATGTGCTCTTTACAGTACAGAGAAATTCGCTAAAATACAGTGGACAAAAGTCTATAGCTGGGTCCGAGGAGGATATGTGGAATGATGTGTTTTCTCACATTTTATTTGTCAAAGAGTCCCTTAAAATCTCAGAACAGCCTGGAGAAGCCAAGCTTCATATCGCTGAACACACACCAACACTTCCACAAACTCAGTTAAGAGACGCTTGACACATCAGAATGATGGACTCCTTGAATGCACTGACCTCTCTCCTCTGGACGCCTCTTTCACCCTCCCTCTCTCCTTACAGCCCTTCATCCTTCCATTTCCACCCATGTAGATGAGACAGAGATAGATGAAGATATTTCTGATGGGCAGCCATTTCATAGCAACACACCAAATGAGTTCTGGCTGCCCTGACCCACCCTCCTTTGCAGGAGATTAATCCTGACGCAGGGCGCTTTCCGACCGTGACAGTTCTGTGTGCTATTCTTCTGGGACAAAATTAGGTTTACTTGGCTAAATCTGGCAAAACCTCCCTTTGGTGACATCCTCAAATGTAGAACTTCACACATACAAAGAGATCTGTTACTACTTGTACTGTAAAGTGGGGATTTGATATAAAGTGAAGCTGAGCTCTCACATGTCTGCTCCACTTACACAAATCAACTGTTCTTTGTATGTGGAAGTCAATGATTGTGTATTGTGAAGGATACGCTTCTATAGAGCTTATCTGACTTCTCACTTTAATAGTAAGTGACTCTTGAATGAAACAGTAGCACTGTAAACTGCCTGATGCACAAAGCCCGGTATGTATTCTGGACATGCCGCTCACGGGCCTGATGACTCAATGCGTATTATGAAGTGCCCCCAGATTTATGGGCACACAAAGACTCCACCAATTGGTGACTGAGCCCTCTGGGATGGGAGGCAAAGATTGTGCTCATCCCTGCAGCACTATCATAGCATCTAAACAACAAAGTCGGTCATAAATTTGAGGAATTTATGCCATATCGGTGTTGTGTGTCTTTTTTTCTGAGGGCATTTGATAAAGGTTTTATATATTGATGTGCTGTGAGATATTAGCTTGCATGATGGATTGTTTTGCTTTTTTTGGCAAGACATTTGAACAGAAGAGTTTTATAATTTGAGAATGGTGTTCATTTGGAACATCTTGCAATCTTTTTGTTTGCTGCCTTTCTGGGTCATTGATTAATTGTGACTGTCATGTGACTTTGCAGGGCATCTGTCCCTCCTCTGTGTCCATGACAACCTGAATGAAGACCTGCGATGTCCTGACACTGGTGTCCACCTCTCTGGACAGGTAAGACCTCACGCCACTTCTGCCATCTATCAATAAGAATCCAAGGTTATTTGACATCTGAAAAGAAAATCAATTTGCCTCCACTACAATGACACTAAAGTGATACCAAACACTTTGCCCGAGCTCAAAAATGTGTACCAGTGCCGATAAAAAATATTTTGTTTTTACTTTTGGTTCTTCTCATGCAATGTCAATTACCTTGAAACTAGTCAAGCTACAAACTACTGAATTTAAAATGATGCTAAAGTGACTACATTTTTTTTGTAGTAGATTGCAGCACTATAGTGGTTCCGTTCTGAAGTTTGACCCTTTTTAAAAATTTGCAAATTTTAATACCAGAACACCCCTTCCCCACCCCCAACAAATAAATGGTTTAGTGAAAGATTTACTGACTCACTCATAGGGCCCTATCATACACTCAATGCGGTGCCGGACACAATTATCATTTTCACGTCCTGCGCCACGTTGTTTAAATAGCAAATGCACTTGCCTTCTGTTCGCCTATGGGCGGGCTGGTCTGAAAAAAGAGGTGTGTTCAGGCGCTGTCAAGGTTGGTTTCATATCCTTTATTTTGTAATTTCATAGTCATGTTGCAGTTCCTGGTATTGTCAAGTCAAGTCAAGTGAACCTTATTTATATAGCGCTTTTAACAATGCAGATTGTTTCAAAGCAGCTTTACAGTGTTAAACAGGAAAATAATGCAACATAATTTTATTCAGCCGTATAGCCATTCTGGAGAAAACGGTGATGTCATCAGTTCATTTCAATTATCATATGGTGACAGTGTGGGCTTTAGATCAGTAATTAGATCAGTAATTTAGTTTATATGGTTAATTTAGTTTAATAATTAGATTTATTTCGATATTTAGTTGAAAAATTTTGAAAAATTTAGTGTCCCCAACTGAGCACGCCAAGCCAGAGGAAACCAAAACCTCATCAGGTGACCTAATGGAGAAAAATAAACCTTGGGAGAAACCAGGCTCAGTCGGGGTGCCAGTTCTCCTCTGGCCAATTAACAAACAGTGTATGATTATTATTCTGGCAACTTTAACGATCAGAGCTCATAATAGATCAGAATATTGGAAGGATCGGAGGCAACACGCCGGAGACGGGTTTATTGAGGATGACATATCGATTTAAGAATTATTAAATTGTAATATTTGAACAATCGGAGTCATCACGCCGGAGACGGGTTTATTGAGGATGCCGTGTCGATGAGGCAGTTTCAGGGGGAGTCTAATTGACACGATCTCTGCAGACACTTCAGGGTCCTGCGTTGGTCTTCTCTGGGCACAGGTCCACCATCTGATCTGGATATGGCCCGGATCCGGCTGACTGCAGTAAACCTCGGGATAAAACAGAGAGACTATCATTAGTGTAGATGCCATTCTTCTGATGATGTAACGAGTACATCAGGTGTTATGGGAAGTGTTCCCGGTTCCGGCTGACCTAGTTAATGCAGCCTAACAATCAATTCATTGAAAAAGTGTTTTATGTGTATGCAACAGAAAAGAGATGTGTTTTTAGTCTAGATTTAAACTGGCAGAGGGTGTCTGCTTCCCGTACAATGTTAGGAAGACTGTTCCAGAGTTTAGGTGCTAAATAGGAAAAGGATCGACCGCCTGCAGTTGATTTCGATATTCTCTGTATTATCAACTGGCCAGAATTTTGAGACCGCAGTAGACGTGATGGAGTATAATATGTTAAGAGCTCGCTCAAGTATTGGGGAGCTAAACCATTTAGTGCTTTGTAAGTAATAAGCAAGATTTTAAAATGTATGCAATGTTTATTAGGCAGCCAGTGCAGTGTTGACAGAACTGGGCTAATATGGTCATACTTCTTGGTTCTAGTAAGAACTCGAGCTGCTGCGTTTTGGACCAGCTGGAGTTTATTTATTAAGCGAGCAGGGCAACCACCTAGTAGAGCATTACAATAATCTAACCTTGAGGTCATGAACGCATGAACTAACTATTCAGCATTTTGCATTGAGAGCATGTGCCGTAATTTAGATATATTTTTAAGATGGTAGAATGCAATTTTACAGATGCTAGAAACGTGGCTTTCAAATGAAAGATTGGTATCAAAGAGCACACCCAGGTTCCTCACTGACGACGAGGACTTGACAGAGCAGCCATCAAGTGTTAGACAGTATTCTAGGTTACTACTTGTGGAGCTTTTTTGTCCAATAATTAAAAATATATTTTTTTCTGAATTGAGTTGCAGGAAATTACTGGTCATCCAATGTTTTATATCAGCTATGCATTCCGTTAATCTTGTGAATTGGTAAGTTTCGTTAGGGCGCGAAGAAATCTAGAGCTGAGTATCGTCAGCATAACAATGAAAACTAACTGACTAATGATATCTCCCAGTGGTAGCATGTGATTCCCTTGTGATTCCCTTGTCCTCATGTGTCACATTCTCATTGGTTGTTTTAGTCATGTGTTCTCAGTTCAGTTCTGTCATTGGATCATTGTCTTGATTGTTCACAGGTGTGCCTTGTTTAGACATTAGTCTTTGTGTATTTAAGCCCTCGTGTTTGCCATGTGTCCTTGTCGAGTATTGTTTGTTGTAACCCGCTGATGGTGAGTATTTCTAGTCAAGTCTGTTCGTGTGTCAAGTATTCATGTTTTGGGATCTTGTAAATAAAACAGCACTTGGGTTCATCAAAGCTTGCCTCCAGTGGACTAATGTTACAGGCGCATTGTTGGTGCGTTGCTATTTTGAGGCAACTGAAAACGACTGTGACATTGACCAACAAAAACCATGCCGCTGTATTTGTGTTATTTAAAGGGCGCGTTAGTTATATGCGTCTATAGGCGGGTCCACAATGCACACACAGGGACGCGCAGCAGCACACAAACATGCCAAATATAAAATATAAAAGGATTCCTCTCTGGAGAAGCGTTCAATCTTTCCACTCGCTGATTCTGCCATGTAAATAGCTAATCCACCATGGTGCAAGCGCAACTGGCTTTTAAAGGGAATGGGAGATGAGACTCTGATTGTTTATTGCATGTTACGCCCCAAAACACACCCATTACTCATTAGGAGACTAGGCACAACACTTTTAGACCATACGCTAGGCGCGCAGACCATTTTTCCCATCGTTAAACTAGCAAAAGTGGATTTGGCTAGTCCCTAATGCTGCGTTCACACCAAACGCGAATAGAGCGCCAAAATCGCGTCTACCACGTCTATGTGGCGCTTGAACATTTTCATTCCATTCCATTTGCACATCAACAGTGAATTGGACGCGCGTATAAATTGAGCGTTTGAAGCAAAATAAACGCGTATTCAAGGTGCTCCAGGAGAAATATGTCATAAAACACCACTCTGCCTCTTTTCATTTTCATTAAAAATATATATTAAACATTAATAGCCACACAAATGTGGTCCAGGCAATTCCTACATTATCTTCACTGCATTTATATTTAAATATCCTTAAAAAATAAAGTTATGAAACTTCTCTTTGCCCTCAGTCAAAACGATTTGGCAGACAACAAATTATAGATTCATGACACCAAAGATCACCCGTTAGATCCACACAAGACAAACCACTACAGGACATCAGAGCCAGCAGCAAACGTCAGAAGGACTAGCCGAGGAAAGGCTGCTCTCGCCAGGGTTAATGAGCGCTGAATGCCCGGTGATCGCCTGGATCTCACAACTCCAAAAACGCAAGATATTTTTTTTAATAGGCGCTCTCTTTATAAATAACCACAGATTTGAGCTTTAAACAACTACATTCTCACCTGAAAAAGTCTTAACTACATTTTGTGACACAATAGTAGTATTTTTAAATTATGCAGGGTTTCTCATCACGTCACTTTACCACGTGACAGCAGCAAGCAGGCTCCTGATTGGTTAACGCGGCGCAAATTGACGCCAAAGTTCAAATTTTTCAACTCAGGCGTCAGACGCGAATTCGCTTCAAACGCGTGATTGCACAAAAAGCAGCACTCGCGCGTAACGTGCGTATCGAGACGCTCAATTCACGCAAGACGCTCAATTCACGTCCAATTCGCGTCATTCATGCGAACTGGACGTGCGAATGAGGCGGAATCGCGTCCATCGGACCTCCAGATGCGCGTCGACGCACCTTTCCATTGACTTAACATGGAAATCACTCACGCCAGACGCTCTATTCGCGTTCGGTGTGAACGCAGCATTAGGGCCCATAACGTACAAACATAACACTGTAACCTGAAGAAAGGGTCAATGAATCAGTGAACGAAACTGATTCAAACTGGGATGTCACTGGGATCAATTAAAATCCTGACCAATACAAGTAACTATCAAAAATGTTATATATTTCAGGATGGATTTTTTAAAAAGATAATTATTGGTTTATATATAATATAACATCAGATTACAGTATTTAAAACTCCTTTTTTTAGTTACTCTTCAATGTTGTTGGCAACCTATCATAAATTTGAAACATCTTGAATTCACTAGGATGGTAATAAAAATAAATAATTGATAATAGGTCATTAAGAAGCATATTCACTTAAAGCATGTTACACTGAGAGGAAGCAGAGTGATCATCAAAGACAACAGCCCTCTGGTGGCCGGCAAAAAAATCATATCTGTATCTCTTGTATCAGACTGGTAGTACACTTGTCACACTTTAAACACAATTCGGATTACAAATTCCTCAAAGGACTTCCCCCTGATTACATCACATTACTTCACGTATTTTGTGTTCGTTTGGGGGGTCTGAGAGATATTGTGTTCGGATCATTGCTTTTTTTCTCACTGTAAGCAGAAATCTAATACCACAATTTAATTCACACTTGAGGCTTTACATGGAAATTTCCAGATTCCCATAAGGTGAGAATCCGTTTGAAGTGTCAAAGTCACAGACCTGGGCGTGCACACGGCGGTAGTGAGGAGGGCCTGGCGTGTTGATAATTGGCAGTTTAGTGTGAACCGGCATTGTCATACAGTCCATGATGCAAAAGTCATGATCGCTCTCAGCTGTGAGACGGCAGCCTGTTCACACTCTTGCCCGATCAGATCTCCGCCGCTGAGATCTCCACATATTGATCCCATTTGACTTTAAAAACCTCTTCAGAGTTTCGTTTGACTCTCTAAGGCCTCACTGTCTTTTGTTTTTCATTTGTTTTGTTTTTCAGTAAGGTTGCCAGTCTCTACATCCCTTCGTTAAGGTTTCTGCATTTTTTTTTTCTTTTTCATTTAGTTTTTTCTGCTTCACCCATTAACTACTGTTGCCTTTTTTTGCTTTTTTGTTTTGTTTTGCTGTGCTTTTTGTCTGTTGATTTTTATGTATTCATTTATTTCAAGCATTGTTTTTTGTTTGTTTTTTGTTGCTTTTTGTTTTGTTTTTTCATTTTGTTTATTTTTTTCCAAACAGGTCTGTTTCACCCACTAGCTAATATTGCTTTCTTTTGTTTTTGTTTGTGTGTTTGTTTGTTTGTTTTTGCTGTGCTTTTTGTCTGCTGTTTTTCCATGTATTTATTTATATCAAGCATTATTTTATGAATTTATTTTATTTTATTTTTTGTTTGATTGTTTGTTTTCTGTTGTTTTGATTGGCTTTTTTTGTTTTCTTTTTTACTTTTTTTGCTGTGCTTTTCGTATTGTTTTTTCATGTATTTATTTATTTCAAGCATTATTTTGTTCATTTATTTTATTTATCTTTTTTCTTCTTTTTTCTGTTGTTTTGATTTGCTTTTTGTTTTGTTTGTTTTTTCATTTTATTGATTTATTTTTTCAAACAGGTCTGTTTCACCCACTAGCTAATATTGCTTTCTTTTGTTTTGTTTGTTTGTTTTTGCTGTGCTTTTTGTCTGCTGTTTTATTTGTCTGCTGATCTATTTATTTCAAGCATTATTTTATGAATTTATTTTATTTATAATTTTTTTGTTTGATTGTTTGTTTTCTGTTGTTTTGATTGGCTTTTTTGTGTTTGTTTGTTTGTTTGTTTGTTTGTTTGTGTGTGTGTTTTTTCAAACAGGTCTGCTTTACCCACTAGCTAATTTTGCTTTTACTTTTTTTTTGCTGTGCTTTTCGTATTGTTTTTCATGTATTTATTTATTTCAAGCATTATTTTGTTCATTTATTTTATTTATCTTTTTTCTTCTTTTTTCTGTTGTTTTGATTTGCTTTTTGTTTTGTTTGTTTTTTCATTTTATTGATTTATTTTTTCAAACAGGTCTGTTTCACCCACTAGCTAATATTGCTTTCTTTTGTTTTGTTTGTTTGTTTTTGCTGTGCTTTTTTTCTGCTGTTTTATTTGTCTGCTGATCTATTTATTTCAAGCATTATTTTATGAATTTATTTTATTTATAATTTTTTTGTTTGATTGTTTGTTTTCTGTTGTTTTGATTGGCTTTTTTGTGTTTGTTTGTTTGTTTGTTTGTTTGTTTGTTTGTGTGTGTGTTTTTTCAAACAGGTCTGCTTTACCCACTAGCTAATTTTGCTTTTACTTTTTTTTTGCTGTGCTTTTTTTCAAACTAATATTGCTAATGTTGTTTTCTTTTTTCCTTTTTTTGCTGTGCTTTTTGTCTTGTTTTTTCATGTATTTATTTATTTCAAGCATTATTTTAGTAATTTATTTTATTTATAATTTGTTTTGTTTGTTTTCTGTTGTTTTGATTTGTTTTGTTTTTTCATTTTATTTATTTCTTTATTTTTCATAAATAAAATTTATTTTATTTTTTGTTTGATTGTTTGTTTTGATTGGCTTTTTTGTTTTTGTTTGTTTGTTTGTTTTTTCAAACAGGTCTGCTTCACCCACTAGCTAATTTTGCCTTTACTTTTTTTGCTGTGCTTTTTGTCTTTGTCTTTTTATTTTTTAAACTAATATTGCAAATGTTGCTTTCTTATTTTAGTAATTTATTTTATTTATAATTTATTTAGTTTTGTTTGTTATCTGTTGTTTTGATTTTTGTTTTTTCTAAATAGGTTTGGCAAACACTTCACAAAAGTATATTACATTTATTATTGATTTTATATTTTTTTATTTTAACTTATTTTGCATATAGCTATTCTTTTTATGAAGGTATTTATGATTTTTGAAAGTATTTATCATAGCACTATTTGACCCAGAGGACTGGCGGACAGGCAACTATGCTCTTATATGTAACAAGAGCACTCTCGTCCTTATTGCACTGTACCAGGTGGCCCAGTTACCAACCCTTGAACATGGACTACAGCCCTTCTGGAACCTTTATGAACTTCCGCCAGTGTGTCAATCACTAAGTGAGTGGCAGGGCTTCCTGTTTTGGCCGTGTGAGGTTACACATCCTGGCAGGGGAGCTGCTGTCAGCCACAGGACCTCGTGCTAGTCATGTCTCTCCCACACACATACACACACTTGTTCAGCCCCATGGGGATCTCCTGACTTGCAGGCTCTTGACACACCAGCGGAGGTGCTACACTGATTCCTGTTTTACTTCACACCTGCACCGTGCTGTCAGGACTCCTTCCCCGGCCACACGAGAGGTCAATCATGCTTCAGTCAAAGCTAATTAAACAATTTTTGCGCCAAAAGAACAAAAATGAATCTGAAACAGCACTGATAGAGTGGAAGGACTGCAGAATGACAAAAAAATGCAATGTTTGTAACTCCCCAATAACGGCTAGTCTCTCAAATATTTTTTAATTAAAATTTGGTACTTTATTGGGTAACATTTTATTTTGATGGTCCCTTTTGAACATTTTGTTGACTATAAGTAACTTTGTCAACTTATTTAACCCTACCCCTACCAGTCTACAAATACACTCTACTGAGTGTTAGTATACATGTAGGTGCAATATTACTTATAGTCAACAGAATGTGTTAAAGGGACCATCAAAATAAAGTGAAACCCTTTATTGATTCTGCTTCCCATTTATTGTATTTTGGGCCTCTTGAGTCTCGTCTGGCAACTTTTTGCATCTGGAATTTAAATAATTTAGATCTTATTTTTGGACTTTTTGCCATTTTTATCCATAGCATAAGGATACAGGACAGAATAAGCTGAGGGAATTGTATTAGGGGCCACAGATCTGACCACAATTCATGTGAAGTTTTCACAACTTTCTTCACAAATTTTAAGTGATTGACCCTACACCATAGTAAAGGCCCGATATACTTCATGTGAAATCTAATAACGAACTGGTGTGACATAATTTAGAACAAGATCAGGCCAAAACGGCATTCGTTTGGAGTTTGTTTCGGGAGCTTTGGGGGCTGGGGCTCCATCCTCTTTGTTGTGGAAATCTTCTCTGGTTCATTTCTTCTGTTCAGTCCATCGAGGTTAGACATGGCGAGCTGATTTATGGTAGAAATTGAAGTGTAATTCTAATTGAAAGCCACACTAACGCTGTTTTTCATGCTTAATACTGTTTGATTTTAAAGCAATCTATTGTATAAAGTGCTATAACTTTACGTAACTTGGAGTGCCGAATTGCAGAGCTCATGCAAAAATATCCACATCGCTATGATCAATGTTTTCTTAACTGCTGTTTTCACACTGCTGTCATTTTTGTTGTCCGTTTATTTTGTTATTGAGAGGAAAGTGCAGAGCTCATATTTACATATTCATCTAAACCCTGCTCTCAGCAGTGTTGGGATGTTTGCTAACAGTATACCGCTGGTCATGTATTTCGAACTTCTTTTTACCCCAAAAAGAAGAACGAAAAAGAGATTTGCAGTGAGTATATCAGGGCCTTTATGCCACTTGTGCACTGTAAAAAAATATGATCAATAAGTTATGATAACATATGTGACCCGTGCTGGCAAAAAACAGGCTAATTATGAGCTTAAAATTTTGGTCGAATTTGAGGTTTTCACAAAAATTAGTTAATTAAGCCCTCATCTAGTGATCCCAATGCTTCAAATATCCATTAAACATCTAAAAGTAGATTTATTTGTATGTTTTCTATGTTTGTCCATGAAAAATGCAGTTTTTCTCTGCTCGCTTCTTTAAGACTGGCGCTTCCCTTCAGCACAAGTTTGGTATCGTTTTAAAGCGCAGCATTCCAACTTTGTGAATATTCATAGAGAATTCTCAATGGCATGAGTCTGAACCAATGAAATGTGATTTTCAAACTAATGCTGATGTAAACAAAACTATCTCACACACACTGACAGATTCAAAGACAGAGACAGATGTGATCCCGATATGTACATATACACAGAATCACAGTATTTTAAAATATCTGTTTTTGGCGAGTATTCACATCATCTGTTATGCCTTAAAGAACGTTTGGTTAACTGTTTGGGAAAAAACATCTGATGTGTAACATTATATTAGATCTGTGTGGTACAGTAGGTCTTAATAAATAGGCTTTCTGTTTCATTAATATTAATCAAACATATCATGGTATCATGGAGAAAAAAAAGTTGAATATATATTTTTCCTACAGATATTTGGTTTTGACTTGGTGTGTCAAATTTGGTGTTATTACCAGGGATTTTAAGGCATAGTTGCTAAGTGGTTTTGTTTTGGAACCTTCAGAAAACTTTAACCCGATTTTCCTCAAAATGGACTTTGCTGACTCTATCGACTTCAAATTTAGTTTACTAGGACTAGATATTACAATCCCTAACGATTGAGCACAGCACTGGCCTTGAGCGATTCAGCACTACCACAGTCCATGTTGGAGTCTTCTTAGGTGGGTCTGCGCACCAATACGACACATCGTCCGTTATGTAGGCTACTGCTGCAAACAAGTGTAGCTCAGTCATATCTTGTCTCATTCCAACAAATCATACATCATTTGAAGGGTTTTAAATAGAGAAATTAACAATAAATAAGAGATGTAAACTCGAGTCGCACTTAAGTCGTAAAAAAAAGACTTGCGATTTGACTTGGACTCGCAAACAACTGACCTGAGACTTGACTCAAGACTTGTCTTGGACTTGACATGGACTTGAAGACTGAGACTTGTGGAAAAATGCAATTTCGCAAAATCCGATTATGTTCTCTATTTACTACCCCACATGACAGCACGAAACGCCACCTTTTACTATTCATTCATTCACAAGTATGTGCTGCAGCAGCGAATATCCAACGAGCGTGTGACGCATCTGAAGGTACGCAAATTAATCACCTATTAGAAAACTGTTGTTAAATAAACAGTATAGTCAAGCCTTTGTTATTTAGTTTGAAAAGCAATCAATTAATCCACTGGGAAGCTGCGGTGTTGCACAGCAGCAGAGGCTTACTTGCGGTACACACATTTTTGTCTGATTTTGTCTGATTCCAACATGTCCTTTTCATGTTTTGAAAGCATATAAACCAAGTTAATTTGAATCTGGATTGCAAGAACACTTTCATACACAATTTATGACCCTGTCCGACTCTTTTCCACAAACAAGACACGCAGATGGAAATGTTCTTTGTGTCATTTACTGTAACGCTTGTCTATACACAGGTTTTGTTACCACCAGCGTTCACTGGAAGGCTACATTATCCAGCATTGCTTGAGATCTACAGCAAACTACGGCAACTCAAATAACTCAAAATACACAGCACTTTTTCCCCCCTTGTGGTGGTTCTAAATGGTATAATTTTGTACAAAGTTGGAAAGTAATAGTAATGATTTTAGTATTTTGTGTGTTTTATTATGCAATTTTAAAGTAAAAGTAATCTGTTTTGATAGTTCAATACACTGTTAATTATAACAACTAGCTGAAAAACAAATATTGCTAAAAATAGAACAAAGACTTGACTTGGACCACAAAGACTTGTGAACATGTCTGCAATAAATAATAACAAAAACTAATTTTTGAATAACTCAAATTTGCTCATTGCGACTCATTTTGCCAACATGGGTCACATATGTTTTTACATTGCTTTAACTCATCAAACAAAATTTATTTATACAAGATTCCACTAATTTAACTACACTCTCCATGCTAGTAAATAAGAACGCACAATGAAAAAAGTAAAAAAAAAGTCCCACACTGTCATAATATTTACTAAAATATTTTTCAATAAGATTGCTAGATTTGCAAGCAGTGTTAATTTTTACAGGAAATTTTGATTTAGTTTTAGTCATAGTCTTTTGACTAAAATGCCATTTAGTTTTAGTCATATTTTAGTCACCTGAATTGTTTTTAGTTTTAGTCGATTAAATATCATAAGATTTTAGTCGACTAAATCTACAGTAGATTTATTCTCCTAAAATCTAATGAGTTTAGTTCAATTGTAATACATTAAGCATTTAAGCATTACATAACCGACTGTCACTTGAACTGACATTTTGACATCATTTTGTTTTTGACATTAAAAATACATGAAAGAGCTCAATTCACTTTTTTGTTTGTTTTTTAAAAACTTCTATATAGTTTTTATAACTTTGTATTTCTGTTTTAGTTAGTAGGCCATATCAGGTTAAGCTTCAAATATTTTTTTTTATTTCAGTTAACATTTATTTAATTTCAAGTAATGAAGATTTTTTTTAATGGTTTTAGTGAACTATTATAACCCTGACACTTTATTGAATATGTGTCAAATACTGGTCTTTCCTCCTGACTATGAATTAAATGGGAATTAAATTAAATACAGTTTATTGTGTAACCAAAAACAAATATATAATGCGTGACTTTTAATGATAAACAAGCTCAAAACACACTGGGACTCTTATTTTGATATGTCTGTGCCTCTATTGCAGTTGCAGCAGGAGCTCATTCAAGTTCAGGAGATAAAATATGCATTGTTACAACCGTCTAAAACATATTACTATATAAACATCGTAAAGTAAACAGTCATTATTCATCAGCATTAGTTCATAAACAATTGCCTGGCATAAATGTGTGCTATTCATTGATTGTGAACCGCTTTAGAGCGCTGTAACAGTTGCGTGAGCCTGTAAAGTGCGCAACAGCGCCGTGTTTTCCAGCGGTTAGATCAGCACGTTCAAATCAAATGTGCGCATCTGTTACACAGGTTATCAGTTCTGACTGGATCTCTTCCCTAATCGACCCTCCCTAACATTTTCGTCTCGTTTTTATTTGTTGACGAAAATGACAGTTGATTTTCGTCATAGTTTTTGTCATCCAACACAAGTTTTTATTAAGTTATCGACTCGTTTTCGTCAGTGAAAAAAGGTTGTTGACGAAAATTATGACAAATTATTCATCAACGAAATTAACACTGCAAGATAGGACTGGAAATCCTATAAGATTTGAAAAACAAGTTTTAAGTTATACAAGATTCTAACTGCACTCTCCATGCTAGTAAATAAGAACACAGAATGAAAAAAGTAAAAAAAAAAAAAAAAAAAAAAGTCCCACGCTGTCATAATATTTACTAAATGATTTTTCTATAAGATTGTAAGATTTGCAAGATAGGACTGGAAATCCTATAAAACAAGTCAAAATGATTAGCAGTGTGATCTAGTATATGACTGATTTCCTTCACAGCTTTGCTCTTAAACCAAATGCTGTGTATCATGACTGACCAATTAGCCTTGTTTAAACATCATTTGATTGGATCAATGAGGCCTAACTCCTCAAAGGCTTCTGCTAAAGAGTTTCTTTCCTCTAAAGATCCGATTACTGCTGTTGCTGATGAGTGATACTAGATAACATGGACCAGCTTTGCCTTTAGGGCATTTATACCTTTTTTAATTACTTCTCTTATTTTTTTTATATTTATTCCTTGAGCTAAAATGTTTGAGAATAGTTGAAAATATACTTATTTTTTAAATGTATTAATTTATTCAATATTTATGTGGGTTTTTTTCTATTTTTGTGTATTCAACTTTTAAAGTATTTTAGCACAAGGAAAAAAGCTTTGAACGCGTTGAACCTTCAATCCCACTGACAATACACCAAAATAAAGAGGCATTTAGCTGAAAAACAATGACAAATATTTCAAACCTCAGAGTGCAGATGGACTCACCTCTCCCACACTCTTTGAACGGCCAGTCGCAGAGACCATTGTTTCACCTGAAACAATTCGTATTGAATCATCGCTGTGTTGTCTTTTTTATTCTCGCTGTCCATCGGGGGCCTGAGCATTAATATGCCATCACCACAGCTCACATCCTCGTTAGACACCGCAACCGATGAGGTTTCCTGTGGCTTGGGGGCTTCGCCAGCAGGACACTTGCTCCTACCAATCTATCAGCGAAGAGAGGAAGAGAGGCACAGAGCTGTTATGTCACTCTGAAACGGCCACCTGAGCTCCTGTGACTAACTCTGCAGGAAGAAAGAAGCCAGACCGCAAACATCGGCAGCTTTAGATCATGAAGGGCCTTTGAGGGAGGCTAACTGTACATGTGAACAACAGAAATAGTTTTCAGAAACAGAAACAGCCCCATCTGTGGTGTTTTTTAAAGTGATAGTTCACCCAAAAAAATGACGATTCATGCTTATTTTTTTCCCATGTTCTAAACGCCTACATGTGTTTTTCTGAATGGACATGAAATATCATTGAGATAAAAAAAGAAGAATGGAAACGGTCATCCTGGTGTCATCGGTACGGAGACAGAATATTAATTAATTGTGGTTCGTGGGATCTAAAGTCTGCTCATCTCCGCCTCTTTACCCTAGTGTTGACTGTATCGTCAGGCTGGACGGGCGTGTGATGGACATTTCCCCTTATAGTGTGGGTGGATTGGAGAGTGACACCTACTTCCACCCCCATTGGAGAGGAAGTTCCTATCAGAACACAACAGGAAAAGAAAAAAGGAAAACAAGCTGACATCTTTTCACTTATGAAGTCACTTCCTACAGGCCCTGTATTGACCCTAGTCCACCCACCCAGTTTGAACTCAGAAGTGCTGCATGATAACTTTTTAGGAGGTAAATCTATTAGATCTGAGTATATCTACAATTTTCTACGCATTCCCAAGGGATAGGTCACGCAAAAAATGAAAATGATCCCATGATTTACTCACCCTCAAGCCATCTTAGGTGTATATGACTTTCTTCTTTCATACGAACACAATTGGAGTTCCAAGCTTTTTTTAATGGCAGTGAATGGCGCTAAAAAAAGTGCATCCATCCATCATTAAAGTAATCCACATGGCTCCATGGGGTTAGTAAAGTCCTTCTGAAGCGAAGCGATGGGTTTTTGTAAGAAAAATGTCCATATTTAAAACTTTATAAACTAAAAAAACTTACTTCCGGCAGACGGTCTACTCAAATCGTTTTACGCCAGAAGAGTAGCCCTTGACATGACGTATTGACGAACGTGGAAGCGCAGAGGATAGAGCATAACAACAAGTCACGAGGATTTCGATAATATATAAAAGTAGAGGGCTTGAGTTTGTTGCCCAGCCCTTTTTATTTGAACCGCGAGAGGTGTCTACTCTCACCTAAGCTTATGCTACTCCTATACATCCTACGTCATACATCACGTCTGAAGTTACTATTTTGGCATAAGTCAATTTGCGTAGGCCATCTGCCGGAAGCTAGTTTATAAAGTTTTAAATATGGATATTTTTCTTTCAAAAATTTCTTTACTTCAGAAGGCCTTTATTAACCCCCTGGAGTCGTATGGATTACTTTTATGATGGATGGATGCACTTTCTTGGACTTCAAAATCAGGAGCGCCATTTACTCACATTGAGAAGAGCATGGATATTTTTTTTTTATATATCTCCGATTGTGTTTGTCTGAAAGAAGAAAGTCATATACACCTAGGAGGCTTGAGGGTGAGTAAATAATTGATAATTTTCATTTCTGGGTAAACTAACCCTTTAAAGGAGTACTGTCCATGTTGTAATGGTACTGTATGTCACTTTAGAACACTTTAGTTTAGAATGATTAACAATCATATAATAATATGGATTACCAAATATTGTTTATTCATGTGCACAGTTGGGAGAGAATGAAAAAAGATGCTTCCATTCATGTTGATGGTATTTTCCTGTTTACACTGAAATGCTGGTCAGCAGTTTGAGAGAACAGAACCACGCTCTTATTTTGACCTAAAATATTTCAAATCTCATATCCCACTCAGAAGTCCTACAGACGTTTGGCTCAATAGAGGCAGATTAGTCAAATGCTTAATTAAACAGCTTGCGCTCCCATAGCGTGCTGCTGTTGTTAGTGGTGTGAAATGACTCACAGGGGCTCATGGTGGTCTCTGGGTGAAGTCATTAGAGCCGCGTGCCAGACCCTAGCAGAGCGGGTACCACTGCTCTCTCCTGGCTCATTGAAGATGCTCCCCCACCACATGCATTCATTATTCATAAGTGCCAAATTTTAATCTGACGTGTATATCAAAGACGGCATTTGCTTTCTGATCTCCCCATGTGTGTCCAGCGCTAGCCAAAAAAAATTCATAAAAATGTCTCTCATTTAAAAAAATATTGTTTTAATTTGTGTTTTTCACAGACTTGGGGAATGGCTTTATCTTTAGATTTTTGCATGCTTGAGTCATTTAAAAAATTGGTTTGTAGCATCAAACTAGACAAACTGATATATATGTATTTCAAAACCAAATCCAAAACTTAGTGATCTGCTTAGTATGCTCATCATCTTTTAACTCTTTCCATGGCAGCGTTTTTGTAAAACAAAAGTTGCCAGCCACTGCCAGCATTTTGTATCATTTTCACAACATTTTCATGGCCCCTATATGTTCATTATTCATTAAAAAAAAGCATAATTTGGAACAAAAGCTGAGTAAATTGTGTTTTTGTCAAAGACTACCTCCATCCAGATTGGATTCAGAACGGTGATCAAAACATAGAAGGAGTAGATCGAATCCATAAACACCCCCAAAGCTTCACAGTCCTGTAGCTTGTCCTGAGTGGACATTTCATTCATTAACATTAGGCATAGTTTTTATGCTGCTTAATGTTTGATGATCACATTATTTTACATATGCATCTGCTTACATATGCTATCTGCTTCTTCTTTTCCTGTATTTTGATGAGGAGATTCAGTACTCTATCAGAAGGTGTGTCATAGCGTCCCTTACCGTATAACAGTAAAAACATGGAAAGCCGAAAAAAAACCTGGAAGCGTTGTCTTTTGGCATGGCATTCCCGCAAATATGATGGAAATTTTCGTCAGTGGCAGGGAAGAGCTGTCTCATAAATTACGTAAATTTGCGTCAGTGGCGGGGAAGAGTTGTCTCATAAATTACGTAAATTTGCGTCAGTGGCGGGGAAGCATTGTCTCATAAATTACGTAAATTTGCGTCAGTGGCGGGGAAGCATTGTCTCATAAATGACAGAAATTTGCGTCAGTGGCGGGGAAGAGTTGTCTCATAAATTACGGAAATTTGCGTCAGTGGGTGGGAAGAGTTGTCTCAAATGATGGAAATTTGCATCAGTGGCGGGGAAGCATTGTCTAATAAATGACGGAAATTTGCGTCAGTGGCGGGGAAGCATTGTCTAATAAATGACGGAAATTTGCGTCAGTGGCGGGGAAGCATTGTCTAATAAATGACGGAAATTTGCGTCAGTGGCGGGGAAGAGTTGTCTCATAAATTATGGAAATTTGCGTCAGTGGCGGGAAAGAGTTGTCTCATAAATGACGAAATTTGCGTCAATTGCAGGGGAAGTATTGTCTCATAAATGATGGAAATTTGCGTCAATTGCGGGGAAGCATTGTGTCATAAATGATGGAAATTTGCGTCAATGGCGGGGAAGCGTTGTCTCATAAATGATGGAAATTTGCGTCAATGGCGGGAAAGCATTGTCTCATAAATGACGGAAATTTGCGTCAATGGCGGGAAAGCATTGTCTCATAAATGACGGAAATTTGCGTCAATGGCGGGGAAGAGTTGTCTCATAAATGATGGAAATTTGCGTCAATGGCAGGGAAGCGTTGTCTCATAAATGATGGAAATTTGCGTCAATGGCGGGAAAGCATTGTCTCATAAATGATGGAAATGTGTGTCAGTGGTGGGGAAGAGTTGTCTCATAAATGACGAAATTTGCGTCAATGGCGGGGAAGCATTGTCTCATAAATGACGGAAATTTGCGTCAATGGCGGGGAAGCGGTGTCTCATAAATGACGGAAATTTGCGTCAATGGCGGGGAAGAGTTGTCTCATAAATGATGGAAATTTGCGGAAGCATTGTCTCATAAATTATGGAAATTTGCGTCAATGGCGGGGAAGCATTGTTACATATCTGTGTTTCTGTCGTGTTGTTTGCTTTGGTCACATGTTCCTTTGTCTATGTTTCAAGCCACTTTCTCTGTTTCCTTGGTTACCCTCGTTAGTCTAGTTCTGTTCAGCTGTGTTAAGTTATCCTCATCTGTATCACCTGTGCCCCTCGTTAGTAAGTCATCAGTGTTTGTATTTAGTTCCCTCTTGTTCACTCTTGCTTTGTCCGATCTACGTTATGTTAGTGCTGTTTGGTCTTCTGTTTTACGTTTACTCTGAATAAAGCCATTCTTTGTGGAAGTCCCGAATCGCCTCTTCTCTGCTGCACCAGACAACCGTAACAAGCATTGTCTCATAAATGATGGAAACTTGCGTCAATGGCGGGGAAGCATTGTTTCATAAATGATGGAAATTTGCGTCAGTGGCGGGGAAGCATTGTCTCATAAATGACGAAATTTGCGTCAATTGCAGGGAAGCGTTGTCTCATAAATGATGGAAATTTGCGTCAATTGCAGGGAAGCATTGTCTCATAAATGATGGAAATTTGCGTCAATTGCGGGGAAGCATTGTCTCATAAATGATGGAAATTTGCGTCAATTGCGGGGAAGCATTGTCTCATAAATGATGGAAATTTGCGTCAATTGCGGGGAAGCATTGTCTCATAAATGATGGAAATTTGCGTCAATTGCGGGGAAGCATTGTCTCATAAATGACGAAATTTGCGTCAATTGCAGGGAAGTATTGTCTCATAAATGATGGAAATTTGCGTCAGTGGCGGGGAAGCATTGTCTCATAAATGATGGAAATTTGCGTCAATTGCGGGGAATCATTGTCTCATAAATGACGAAATTTGCGTCAATTGCAGGGAAGTATTGTCTCATAAATGATGGAAATTTGCGTCAATGGTGGGGAAGCATTGTATCATAAATGACGAAATTTGCGTCAATTGCAGGGAAGCGTTGTCTCATAAATGATGGAAATTTGCGTCAATTGCAGGGAAGCGTTGTCTCATAAATGACGAAATTTGCGTCAATTGCAGGGAAGCGTTGTCTCATAAATTATGGAAATTTGCGTCAATTGCGGGGAAGCATTGTCTCATAAATGATGGAAATTTGCGTCAATTGCGGGGAAGCATTGTCTCATAAATGATGGAAATTTGCGTCAATTGCGGGGAAGCATTGTCTCATAAATGACGAAATTTGCGTCAATTGCAGGGAAGTATTGTCTCATAAATGATGGAAATTTGCGTCAGTGGCGGGGAAGCATTGTCTCATAAATGATGGAAATTTGCGTCAATTGCGGGGAATCATTGTCTCATAAATGACGAAATTTGCGTCAATTGCAGGGAAGTATTGTCTCATAAATGATGGAAATTTGCGTCAATGGTGGGGAAGCATTGTATCATAAATGACGAAATTTGCGTCAATTGCAGGGAAGCGTTGTCTCATAAATGATGGAAATTTGCGTCAATTGCAGGGAAGCGTTGTCTCATAAATGACGAAATTTGCGTCAATTGCAGGGAAGCGTTGTCTCATAAATGACGAAATTTGCGTCAATTGCAGGGAAGTATTGTCTCATAAATGATGGAAATTTGCGTCAATGGTGGGGAAGCATTGTCTCATAAATGACGAAATTTGCGTCAATTGCAGGGAAGCGTTGTCTCATAAATGATGGAAATTTGCGTCAATGGTGGGGAAGCATTGTATCATAAATGACGAAATTTGCATCAATTGCGGGGAAGCATTGTGTCATAAATGACGGAAATTTGTGTCAATTGTGGGGAAGCATTGTCTCATAAATGATGGAAATTTGCGTCAATGGCCGGGAAGCATTGTATCATAAATGGCGGAAATTTGTGTCAGTGGCGGGGAAGCATTGTCTCATAAATGATGAAATTTGTATCAATTGCGGGGAAGCATTGTGTCATAAATGACGGAAATTTGTGTCAATTGTGGGGAAGCATTGTCTCATAAATGATGGAAATTTGCGTCAATGGCCGGGAAGCATTGTCTCATAAATGACGAAAATTTGTGTCAATGGCGGGGAAGCGTTGTCTCATAAATGATGGAAATTTGCGTCAGTGGCGGGGAAGCATTTTCTCATAAATTACGGAAATTTGCATCAGTGGGGGGGAAGAGTTGTCTCATAAATTACAGAAATTTGCGTCAGTGGCAGGGAAGAGTTGTCTCATAAATGACGAAATTTGCGTCAATTGCGGGGAAGTATTGTCTCATAAATGATGAAAATTTGCGTCAATGGCGTGGAAGCATTGTCTCATAAATGACGGAAATTTGCGTCAATGGTGGGGAAGCATTGTCTCATAAATGACGAAATTTGCGTCAATGGTGGGGAAGCATTGTCTCATAAATGACGGAAATTTGCGTCAATTGCGGGGAAGCATTGTCTCATAAATGACGGAAATTTGTGTCAGTGGCGGGGAAAGAGTTAAGTGTAGCATACTAACGATCATGTAACCTTAACTTATTCTACATTGTCAACAACTGTGTGTGCAAACAAAGTGTTCATCTGTGATTCACATTTGAGTCCAACAGAGTTTGACATTAGCATGTTGCTAAGCTAAAGACTAATTAGCATAAACGCATGTTGGGTCAAATAATATTTTTTTTACCCATATTTCCACATTGAATGAAATATGACTAGTTTGACTTGACCAGTCATCTTGGAGGAATATTTTTGCAATGCATTCTGGGATCTTCTATCCCATGTGTTTAATGTTATAAAATGTTACAAAATGAGAAATTCACATAGAATGAATTTTTGTGTTGAAAAACGCAAGACATAGACAAGGTCTGGAGATACTTTTTTAAAACTCTTGGATTGCTGTCATGCTCAAAATGTTAAACAAGATGCGAGTTGTGAGCGCAACAAAAGTTTGCATATGCATGTTTAAATTGGAAAAACAATGGAATGGTTGTATGTGGAATAGAAAAACTGTGAACGCCCCTAAATAAGTAGTTCAATAGGCTTTGCAACTGAGTTATAGTATTTATCTGAAGAAGGTGGGCTTTTAGCTAAACTTTTTTGACTGTTATGTTTGTTTTTCCTTAGTTCGCTGCTTAATGTGCCCTGGATTTTCAGTAGGAAAAGGACATCTCCATTCTGTCTAAATGAATCTTGTCAAGTCTACAATGTTGTGTGCCCAGTGACATCTGCCTAAGTTACAGTCTTTCTACAAAAAATGTGGAAGAAAGAAATTTATACTAGTATGGAACATGAAGATTTTTGGGTGAACTATTGCTTTGAAAGTTGGAGCTGTTACCGTGCAATTAGCATGTTTCCCCCAGTCAAATTAAGCCAAGGTGCTCATGTGGGAAAATTGGGTTCGAATCTGGCCCAAATGTTACAAAAATACCCTATAGAAATAAGTAAACAGTTCTCAGGAGAGGTATTTCATATCTGCCCATGATCTACAGCCTTTTAGTATACACATCACACAATGTCAATCAGAATTTCTTCGGCCCTCTGATGTTAAGCAGATACAATTTCTCCTTTCGCGAACGCGCACACACACTAACAGTGGCGGCAGGCACCGACAATCTTGCCACAGGTCAATGACAGCTTGACGGGCTTTGCCTGGTTCTCTCTGCAGGTGACACAAAGCAGCCCTCCTCTCTGATGCATACTGAAACAGATGCACACCAGTGTTCCCCCCGGAGCTCCCTCCACGCTCTCTTTGATGGTCCCAGGCTCCGGCCCTCTGATGTGGCCCTCTTTCAGAGCGTGTCATGTTCGCTTGGCGTACACAGGCTGTCTGATATCAAGTAGCTGCTGCCAGGGAACCAGTGTTGTAGAGGAACTGAACGGTCTCCAAGGATCGACTGGCAGACTAAATAACTGCTGATATGCCATCAACTATCTGCTGTGTACGAACAGCTGTTTGACAGAAGAAGGCAAGGCGGACATCCAAAGGTTCTTCAATGCTCTTTCTTCACCAAAATCCTGAACGAACAATCAACAGACTTGTGTGATGCATTTGCCTTACTTCTGCATATCTTGTAGCCCTGGCAAACGTCCTAAAACTGTTAAGCAGGTGCTGCTGGCTGTTTTGAAGAAGACAAAAATTATACTATTTGGTGCATTAGTGCATAGGAATGAAGAAACTCTGCTATTTCAAATCATTTCTGTTCCAGGTTGATTTCAAAATAAGTAGATTTATGAGAAACATCAGTGGCATGCTGTTGATTACCACTGACAATATAACATAAACATTATGATAACATTATACATTTAATGTATAATGTTATAAATGTGCAGTTAATGTTTTATAGTTGAGGCTACGTCTACATTAATCCGGATACATTTGAAAATGTCAACCTAATGAAAAACAAACACAGCGGTCAAACAGTTTTAGCTAAAAGTCCACCTTCTTCAGATGATGAATGCTTCTCGTTCACACTGAAACGTCGGAAAACGTTTCACCTTGCTGCGCATGCGTAAACCCTCACAAAAGCACGCTGAGATGAGACATAATTAAGTTTTCACACAATTTTTCTGGCAGGATCATTTTATTTAGCAAAATATCTCACCATTCTGATGCATCCAGGTCGCACTCGCTCACCATTATACACTATATTGCCAAAAGTTTTGGGACACCTGTCTTTATATGCACATGAACTTTAATGGCATCCCTTCTTAATCTGTAGGGTTCAATAGGGAGTTGTCCCACTCTTTGCAGCTATAACAGCTTCAGCTCTTCTGGGAAGGCTTTCCAATGCTTAAGGAGTGTGTTTATGGGAGTTTTTTTACCATTCTTCTAGAAGCGCATTTGTGTGGTCAGACACTGATGTTGGACGAGAAGGCCTGACTCCAGGACTCCAGGCCTGATGGATGGATTCCAGAGCTGGAGTTTTGACGAGTGTGGGCATGTGCTTAGCAGTGTTTTCCTTATTGTGTTTGATTTGCTTGTGCCGCAGTGTGAACCTTCCCAATCTCTGCTGTTTCCTGAGTTTTCCATTAGTGGGTCACAATTCAAGGTTGAACAGCCTTGCTGGACAGTGAGACCAGTTCAGTCTCTGAACAAGTTCAACACCTGCAAAGTTCAGCTTTACCAACTTTTTGCAGGCTGTTATTATTGATTTTATTAAAGCTTCAGCTCTTCTGGGAAGGCTTTCCAATGGTTAAGGAGTGTGTTTATGGGAGTTTTTTTACCATTCTTCTAGAAGCGCATTTGTGTGGTCAGGCACTGATGTTGGACGAGAAGGCTTGGCTCGCAGTCTCCGCTCTAATTCATCCCAAAGGTGTTCTATCGGGTTCCCACAAAGGAACATTTGGCACAATGCAGTCAGGCAAGTACCGTTCTCCTGGCAACCGCCAAACCCAGACTCGTCCATCGGATTGCCAGACAGAGAAGCGTGATTCGTCACTCCAGAGAACACGTCTCCACTGCTCTTGAGTCCAGTGGCGGCGTGCTTTACCCCACTGCGTCTGAAGCTTTGCATTGCACTTGGTGATGTAAGGCTTAAATGCAGCTGCTCGACCATGGAAACCCATACCATGAAGCTCTCTACACACTGTTCTTGAGCTAATCTGAAGGCCACATGAAGTTTGGAGGTCTGTAGCTATTTGACTGCGCACTGTGCGCCTCAGCATGCACTGACCCCGCTCTGTGATTTTACGTGGCCTACCACTTTGTTATAATACCACTAACAGTTGACCGTAGAATATTTAGTAGTGAAGAAATTTCACATATGGACTTATTGCACTGGTGGCAACCTATCACGGTACCATGCTTGAATTCACTGAGCTCCTGAGAGCTACCCATTCTATCACAAATGTTTGTTCAGGCAAACATTGATTTTTATATACCTATGGCCATGGAAATGACTGGAACACCTGAATTCAATTATACTTTTGGCAGTATAGTGTATGTTTGGTCTAATACGCAACTGCTCTCATGTTTTTTCAGAGGACAGCTAATGCAAGTAAATGTTCTGTCATCTTTGCAGAACTGCGATATGAAGAGTGTGCAAAAAGTAACAACAGTGTGAAAGCGAATAGCTCATAACAGGTACAATATTGGTAAACATTAATATCTATTGGTACAATATGCGTCACATGAATAATCATGCGTCATCGTTTTCACAGTCCACACTACAACACAAAAACAGCATTTTCAAAAAGCTCAGTTTTTGTAAATAAAAACAGTGTGGACGGAAGGCCAATACGGAGAGAAAAAGATGCGTTTTCAAGGCCTGACTCCAGGACTCCAGGCCTGATGGATGGATTCCAGAGCTGGAGTTTTGACGAGTGTGGGCATGTGCTTAGCAGTGTTTTCCTTATTGTGTTTGATTTGCTTGTGCCGCAGTGTGAACCTTCCCAATCTCTGCTGTTTCCTGAGTTTTCCATTAGTGGGTCACAATTCAAGGTTGAACAGTCTTGCTGGACAGTGAGACCCGTTCAGTCTCTGAACAAGTTCAACACCTGCAAAGTTCAGCTTTACCAACTTTTTGCAGGCTGTTATTATTGATTTTATGGTAACACTTTATTTTACAGTTCTGTTCCCAATGTACATACTATGCACTTGTTCTAACAATTGCAATAACTGGGTAATAACACTGAACCTACCCTTAAACCAAACCTTAACCCATGTAGTTACCCAGTACTTTCTTAGGTAAGTGCACTGTACATACACATACTGTAAAATAAAGTGCAACTGATCATTTGAATTTGTGTAGCTGTAGATTTATGTTATACAGCCTGCATGATTTGTAGCCGTGTCTACAAAGAGCATGTCATGCCTTGTGTTTGATTTCGTTATATATTCATGTTTGTCTGCTCGAGCTCCTGCTGTGCTCGTACGACCTTGGGTGACATTTCCAAGCATATGTATTGAACATTCTGACACTTCCCATTGTCAGACCACAAAGAAACACTTAAGTATTGAATCTTGCACCTCATTGGAGGAGGCACAATCTGGAACTGACCTTGGATGCACCCTCCCCTTATATTTAGAGAGAAGATCCAGGAAGAGAATATATTTGTGTACTTTTTGTGTCTTCGCCAACAACGGTATCCATATAACCCACCAAATCCCAAATGCAATTCAGAACGAACGCAGCACATTTTAGACTCGATTTATTGTTTTATTTAATAATTAGTATTAGTTTTAGAAAATAAGCAGATATTTGAACTTCTGAGGATTTGGGTTGGTTCAGGATACAGTGGCTAGCTCTCTGGTTTCACGTTTTGTTGGCTTGTCATTTAGAAAGTATTGTTCTTGGATCCATAGACACGTCGTTAAGTGTTTTAGGCATATCGGATCTCATTAACGATGCTTCACTCTGAGTCTGGCCTTCATTCCAACCAGAAGCGCTTAACTGCACCACTTATACAATTATTATAGGTTGCAGATTTTGCAATAGTACTGCAATAATTTAAATGATTGGAAGTTGTCTTCTCAAAGGCGTTTTGGTGAAACAGAGTCTGCTTAGAGTTACCATGGGGTTTGTTTTTTACGGTTACTAGCCTCAAATATTTACCATATTTACAGTATGTTTTATAAGTAACTGGGTTGTAATGAAATGGCATCTTAAATCTTATTTCGTGGCGAAGCTAAGACACTTTCCAGGTGACTTTCGTGTTTTCGTGCAACACAACAGAAGACGTTTAGCAGAATGTTCACGCTGCATTTCCAGTAGGGAAGCTTTAAAAAGGACAAAAAAGCACAATAAAATATGATTAAATTAGTTTAGTACATTGTCCTGGGTGCTTTGTTCCCTATACAATAAAATAATGGAGACAAAATCAAAAATTACAACAACAAAAAGTGGTTGATATGTCTTGTGCACAATATTTTAAATCATCAGTAAAAATCATTTGAAATACCCCAAAATTGAAATGTGGTTCACTGTCATTCACATATTTGCAGGGCTGTAGACTCTGATCTGTGCATTTTAAGACGTTTGAAGGCCAAAAAATTGGATAACAATAGCTTTAAATCTGTCATTGGCCAGTAGATTATTTGTCAATACCTGCTCTCTCCTCATCCCCATCACTCTACTTTTTCTCTCAGACTTCTTATCTTGACCTCTCTCTTCCTTTCCTAAAGCTGAGCTTTGACTGATATTCTTTTCATTTTCGGGTCAACTGATTTGTTTTATAAATTTTCTTAGATAAGTGAATTTACTGAAGGCTACCAGGAAAGCTAGGTAACTAAGTTTATTAAATTAATCGGCCCCACTTTATATTAGGTGGCCTTAACTACTATGTACTTACATAAAAAAATAAGTACAATGTACTTACTGTGTTCAAATTGTATTGCAAAACACCTTTGCTGATATTGAGATGGGATACGGGTAGGGTTATGGACAGGTGTGGTGGTATGGGTAGGTTTAAGGGCAGGGTTAGGTGTAAGGGACGTTTCAACTATGTAATTACAAATGTAACTACAGAAATTAATTACAGATGTAATTACATGCAGGTATTTTTTTAAATGTAAGTACAATGTAAAAACATGTATGTACACAATAAGCGCATTGTATAAAATGATTAATTAAAATGTTAGTACATAGTAGTTAAAGGGTTAGTTCACCCAAAATTGAAAATAAAGTCAGTAATTACTCACCCTCATGTTGTTCCAACCATGTAAAACCTTCGTTCATCTTCGGAACATAATTTAGTATATTTTTGATGAAATCTGAGAGCTGTCTCACTCCTCCATAGGCTTTCAGAGGGACTGAAACTTGATGGCCCAGAATAGTAAGTAAAAACGTCATTTAAGGAGTCCAAATGACTACAGTGGCTCTGTATTAAGTCTATCATGCGACGAAAATACTTTTTGAGCGGAAAAACAACAAAAATAACGACTTTATCCCACTATTATTGTTGTTCAATTTGAGCCTCTGACGCCACGACGCATGCGCGAAAACGGCGTTCTTCTTCTACTACTACTGATCTCAGTTTTCGCGTATGCGTCGTGGCGTCAGAGGCTCAAATTGAACAACAATAATAGTTTTTACTTACTATTCTGGGCCATCAAGTTTCAGTCCCTCTGAAAGCCTATGGAGGAGTGAGACAGCTCTCAGATTTCATCAAAAATATACTAAATTATGTTCCGAAGATGAACGAAGGTCTTACATGGTTGGAACAACATGAGGGTGAGTAATTACTGACTTTATTTTCAATTTTGGGTGAACTAACCCTTTAAGGCCACCTAATATAAAGTGGGTCCAATTAATCTTATGCCTAATATAATGAAAACGGCTTTGTTAATGTGTCTTGCCCCCTCACACAGTTACATTACATAGATCATGTCAATTTGGCCTATTTTCTGTTCAAAATGGCAAAATTAGATAAAAGTTTATTAGTTTGCCTGATTATTCTATCCTAAAACAGCTGTCAAATATGCTATGAAATATTTAGATACTTACCCTCATCTCGCACTGATGGTTAACTGAAGTGTCGTGCTAGAATTCATGCTCAGCTGCTTCTGTGAACATAAGGCCCGCCTACTTTAATTTGATTGGTCATCATCTCAAATATTTTGATGAGTACCATCCCAAGAACACCATCCCTACTGTGAAGCATGGGGGTGGTAGCATCATGCTTTGGGGGTGTTTTTCTGCACATGGGACAGGGTGACTGCACTGTATTAAGGAGAGGATGACCAGGGCCATGTATTGCGAGATTTTGGGGAACAACCTCCTTCCCTCAGTTAGAGCATTGAAGATGGGTCGAGGCTGGGTCTTCCAACATGACAATGACCCGAAGCACACAGCCAGGATAACCAAGGAGTGGCTCTGTAAGAAGCATATCAAGGTTCTGGCGTGGTCTAGCCAGTCTCCAGACCTAAACCCAATAGAGAATCTTTGGAGGGAGCACAAACTCTGTGTTTCTCAGCGACAGGCCAGAAACCTGACTGATCTAGAGAAGATCTGTGTGGAGGAGTGGGCCAAAATCCCTCCTGCAGTGTGTGCAAACCCGGTGAAAAACTACAGGAAACGTTTGACCTCTGTAATTGCAAACAAAGGCTACTGTACCAAATATTAACATTGATTTTCTCAAGTTTTCAAATACTTATTTGCAGCTGTATCATACAAATAAATAGTTAAAAAAAAAATCATACATTGTGATTTCTGGATTTTATTTTAGATTATGTCTCTCACAGTGGACATGCACCTACGATGACAATTTCAGACCCCTCTATGATTTCTAAGTGGGAGAACTTGCAAAATAGCAGGGTGTTCAAATACTTATTTTCCTCACTGTATATATATATATATATATATATAATTTTTTTTTTTTTTACTGATTAGGTTTTTTAAAAAAAATCAGTTTTAGTTAAGTTTTTATTTGTTTCCAGTTAAAACCTTTATTACTTCAACTTAGTTGCCAACATTTCTAATTTTACTTTAATTTACGTTTTTCATGTAATATTTCTTATTGCATGATACATGACATAAGTAATAACTTATTTCAGCTTAATTTCAATTAACAACGTTTTTAATACACACACAAAAATAATTTAATAGTAAAATTCCATCAAATTGAATTGAATAATCCTTACACATTTGTTTTATCACATTTTATTTATTTATTTTTCATCTTTTAACATACAAAATGACATAGAAAAAAACCATCAGCCACGCATCAGTAAGTGATCCTTACACATTTTAATTGAACAATTAATGAAGGATTGTTCGATTATTACATTAAAATAGGTAAGGATTATGTGTAAATCTTAAAAAAGGCTTAATTCTTTTTTTAGTGTAGCTTTAGTTAATGATAATAACCATGGTGTGTTTGCTGTCATGATTCCAAACGACATTGGTTCTTAGGTGTTTGTAACCAATAACACACAAATATGAACTACTTTATGGAGCATGTATTTTCTTAATGGAAAAAGAGCAGCATAAACATTCTTCGTAATGTCTCATTTAGTTTTTTACGGAAGAAAAAAGTCAAAAAGATTTGAGGGTGTGTAAATTATGAAAATTAAAACTTTCTTTAAAGAATAAATGATTAGTGAGTTTATTGGTATATATATGCACACTCCATTGAACTCTCATTACCTACAAACCCGTTTTTCCTATCTGGGCCGCGTTCCATTGGCCGTCTCAACGAACTGCGAGTGGAGGTATTGTTACAAATTACTCTTGGCAAAACGGCCTATCATTTGTGACAATAAGAGGTCATTTTTCATGTCTGACCTTCTGTTTGGGCTGCATTTCTGATCCTGTGTAATTATGTCTTTGTGCTTCAGAATGTGGAAATTTAATCGCCTTTACAAAGAGGCCTGGCAAACGGCAGCAGCAGAAAAAGAGTTTTAGAGGAACTACGCGACCATTTTAACAGGACAACATGTTTGAATTAGATGTTCTAGCACTGGCTCTAAATGGATTTCTGAAGTGGTTGTTTGTGAGGATTTTCAATCGGACGTAACCTTGAGGCTTTTTTATGGGAGGTCCGTTGGATTTAAGTGCTGGTATAGCATGAAGAGCCTGAATACATGCGTTTCTCTCTCCATCTCCATCTCCCTCCATCTATCTCGTTCCCCCTCTCCCTGCCTCTATTTCTCTTCCCTCTCTCTGTCTGTCTGCCTCTTTTTCTCTCTGAAATTGAAAAATCTGCCTCTGAAGTTGTTGCCATTGTCTGGGTAATTAATGGAATGCTGAGAGCGAGGTCCAGGTGCTTAAAGAGTTTAAAAAAAAAACATCTTTCTCCTCATGACTAATAAGGATAGAAAATACACATTAGTGCTTTTGTGGTCCTTCTTTTTTATATATAAACTTATGTATAATACATGCATTTAAATGAAAGGACGGTGACCTTCGCTGTGTTCCATTTCAAACCCACCACATTTGTTTTGCATGTTGAGGTGAGGTTTAGCATAACAATCCAACTGCTCCTATTTAATATGCATCTATTAATTCGTCCATTTCAGTAGTTTTGAAGTTTGGGTCAAGGCCTACGAGCAGTATTTTAAGCTGAGCTAAAAGTTTCTCGCTACATATAACCATGGTCTGATGTCTATTTATTGATGGATGCTGATTATTTATAGGCCTTTACTGTTTGTGTAGAAGACGCAGGGCTGATATTAAATATGTATACATGAGGTTGTTAGCTGGGCTTCATAATTAATGATATGTTAATGAATGTTACAATTATGGTTAACAAACTAAAGAGTCTAGTGATGTTGTTTTGGTCCCCATTGACTTTCATTCTATGGACAAAAACACAATATCTCATTTTGTTTTCCACAGAAGAAAGTCATGTTTAGAACAACGTGAGTGAGTAAATTGCAAAATTAAAATTTTTGGGAGAATTAATTGTGCTTAATTGTATTGAATTATAGGGTAATTCAGATCTGAAAAGTATATATTTAAAAATAAATAATATAATATTAATTCAATAAAAGACCACTTAAGTTTTTCTTAACATACTCAAGTACACTTTTAGAAAGTGCACTTTGTAAAAACGTCAAATTAAAAGCTTTTAAGTACATTTTAAATATGTATTTTAAATAATCTTTTGTTATGCTACTTAGTTATTTCATCATTACAAATGTGTAATTACAAGTATTTTTAAATGACAGAAATTACATTAAAGTGTTTAGTTCATCATAAATGCTTGTCGGTACATTGGGCATTAGACTTTAAAATATTATTTCAACAACAAAACAAGCAATTATGACATTACTTATAAAGATGTACTTAAGTCCTATACTTAAGTGGTTAAAAAAGTACTCTAACTAATTTAAACTAATGCAATGTTTTCATTTAATTGCAATTAACAGTCCAATTAAGTGTCCAAATTACATTCAGTTTGTACTTAAGTATATGTGACCCGTGCTGACAAAAAGAGTCTGAATGCGCACGGGATAATTTCGAGCTACAGGCAAAACAAGTGAAAAATTTAAATTTTGCTCAGTTTTGAGGTTTTCACAAAAATTTGTTCATTAAGCCCTTGTCTAGCGATCCCAATGCTCCAAATAGCCATTAAACATCTTAAAGTACACTGTAAAACACCCTAGCTTTTTCTTGTTGACTCAACTTTTGTAAATAACAGTTATACGAACTGAAAATAAGTTGACACAAACATTTTTTAGTTGAGTCAACTTGACATTATTTGTTTTCTGGAGAAATGCAACTATTCTGTAACAAATCCTCTGTAGTTGAGCCAATTCAAAAAATGTTGTCCATTGAGAACAGAACTTTTTGGGACTTTATCTTATTCACCGTATCCCCCAGAGTTAGATAAGTCCCTACATACCATTCTCATCTCCGTGCGTGCCATAACTCTGTCTGATACATCCACCGCTAGCCTAGCTTAGCACAAAGACTGGTGGAAAATGGCTCCAGCTAGCCTACTGCTCAATAAGTGACAAAATAACACCAACAGTTTCCTATTTACATGTTGTGATGTGTATAGTTACATCGTGTACTAAGACCGACGGAAAATGAAAAGTTCTGATTTTCTAGACTGATATGGCTAGGAACTATACTCTCATTCCTGCGTAATAATCAAGGAACTTTGTGTCGTACCATGAGTGCAGCACCTGAAAATAGTCCCCAGCACGCTCTCTGTGTAAGCAGGTTGTCACGTTGGTTATGTTGACGGAAGTTAGCCTATTTTCAGGCGCTGTGTAATATCATTGCGCGGCTGCACCCATGGTACGGCTCAAAGTTAATTGATTTTTATGCAGGAATGAGAGTCCTCAGTCCCACTGAAGGGAAGGCTCTCCCAAGAGAAAGACACGGGCTTCCCGTAGGAACAACCGTGGAAATATATATGGGATCCCCGCAGGGTCACTCATATAACCCGAGCCCAATACCGGTTCTCAAGGATTCAGCGGCAAGGGGCCTGATGCCAGACGTTCCGCCACATCCGGCACCGAGGTTGATGGTTTGCTTCTGGAGAATAAGAGCGCCGGAGCGCAGCAAGCCGACAAGAGCCAGGGCCTCTCAGTGCTTCTACCCGTTTGAGGTGAGAACACAGGAGGAGACCGGCTCTACACGTAGGCTATAGAATCTAGCGAACGTGTTGGGTGTCGCCCAGGCCGCAGCTTTACAGATGTCTGACAGCGAGACGCCATGTGCCAGCGCCCAGGAGGATGCAACACTTCTAGTAGAGTGTGCTCGCACCCTGAGCGGACAGGGCACACCTTGTGCTTGGTAAGCCAAGGTGATGGCATCCACTATCCAGTGGGCCATCCTCTGCTTGGAGACCTCTGCATCCATCCTTCTGCTGGCCTCCGTGACAGACAAAGAGCTGATCTGAGGTTCTGAAGCTTTGAGTTCTATCCACGTAAATCCGCAAAGCTAGGGCTGAGTCTGCCTCCTCCGGGGACAGCGCTTGCAGGTTCACCACCTGGCCCTGAAGGGAGTTGTAGGAACCTTGGGCACATAGCCAGGCCGGGGTCTCAGTACCACGTGGGTATCACCCGGCCCGAACACTAGGCATGATTCGTCGACCGAAAATGCCTGCAGGTCCCCTACCCTCTTGATGGATCCACTGGGCCGGTTTCGGGCAGTAAAAGGTGCCGTCCACGACCTAGTGAGCTCCTCGTGCACCTCCGGGAAGAAAGGAACCGGGGTGGGGCGCTGAGAACCAGCACGGGCCACCCCAAGAAACCAATCGTCCAACCTTGAGGGTTCGGGACATGGTGGAGGGTTCTACACGAGCCCAACTCTCTCGGCGGCCTGGGAAAGCATGGCCATCATTTCTGGATCAGTATCGGGCACAGCGAATCTTCCCGAAGGAGCCCCCTGCGCCAACACATCATCTCCCGAAATATCTGACCCTCCCTCCGATGCAGTGATGGACATCTGGTCCTCGAGAGGAGCCACGAAGGATACGGATGGTGCACACCTCGTGGATGGCCCACCACGCGGCAGCTCTACTGGCTGCGGAGTGCGAGAGGGATGAGGGTTCCCCAGGGGTTGGTTCCCTGGGGGAATCGCGCTCACCGTAACCCTCAAATCACCCGTGCTACTGCCTGAAGTAACCCTCTGTGGAGGGTTAGATCGAGGCAGAGGCACGGGGACTCCACCCCTTGCGAGATGGAGTCTAGGCCGCAACTCCGAGATGGTCATGTTCCCGCAGTGAGAACATGAGTCATCCACCAGCGCTGCCTCAGCGTGCTGAATGCCCAAACACGAGATACAGCGCTGGTGACCATCCCTCGGTGACAGGTAACCACCGCATCCAGAAACACACAGATAGAATGTCATCTTGAAAAAGACGCAAGCTCTATCTGTGTTTGCTACTTCAGAAGGACGCTCTCCTTGGTGCTGAAGCACGCTCTTCACCTAGCGCACCGAACCATCTGTGAGAACAGCCTTTGTGATTGCTCTAACAAACAACACAGAGAGATGATCTGAAAACCACACGACCCGCTGCTGTGCCGTCACACCAACACCGACTGAAGAGATCGCTTCCGAAAGGCGGCTTCCGTCTTCAGTCAGGACTGCGAAGTAGTGAGTGATATGTGGCGTTACCATCTACCACTCGGCTCCGAAGCAAAAGGCTGATTTGATGCAAGCACCTGTGTCTCATTTATAACCGCACGGCGTGGCATGAGCACCTGGTGCAATCATTGCATGCCAATGTGCATTGGCTCGTTTAGTTACACTCAAAGTAGCTGGTCTCTCACGAGCGAGATTCCTATTCGTCGGTACTCTGATGTGGCGTCGAGAGTGGCTGACTGAATGGGAACAAATAATGTCAAGTTGACTCAACTAAATGGGTTTTTTTTTGTGTGTCACAGACAACTTATTTTCAGTTCGTATAACTGTTATTTACAAAAGTTGAGTCAACAAGAAAAAGCTAGGGGAAATTAGTACTAAGATTTTTTTTGTTGTACGAGATTTTTACAGTGTTGGATTTTGCTGAACCAACACAACAAAATCAGTCTTTTCAACTTTTTTCAAGTTGTGTTTTTTACAGTGTAGATTTATTTGCATGTTTTCTGAGAGGAGTACCTTTCCCTTGTCGTCCCTGAAAAATACAGTTTTTCTCTGCTCGCTTCTTTACAACTGGCGCTTCCCTTCAGCACAAGTTTGGTATCGTTTTAAAGCGCAGCATTCCACCTTTGTGAATATTCATAGAGAATTCTCAATGGCATGAGTCTGAACCAATGAAATGTGATTTTCAAACTAATGCTGATGATAATGATTCATCTCTCATAACTTTCATTGATTGGAATGTTATTTTTTTATTACTTGGCCGGCCCGATCGGTGAATAATTGCGACCCGTACACACATGCACTCGTGCACGCAAGAAAGGAATGTTATTTCACTATTTAAGATAGCCCGTTGGCAGGCCGGGCTTACGTTTTGGTAGCCCGTCTGAAAACCGCTTTGCAAGTCCTGGCCAATAACATCTCAAATAAAAGATTCTCCAGCCTGTGACAGTGTGCTAAGGTATGTTCAGTTAGACACGTACACATAATCAATACGATCTGTAACAATGCAATTTTTACTCACATAAGTGTGTTGCACCATTCCTGTCGGATCCAATATAGAAGGCACAGCATTGTGTTTTAATCTCAATATGTCTGCAAATCCAGTCTCGACCTGTATCTTGTTTACAATCGATTCTATGGTGAAACGAAGCGGACAAGCGCGCAATGTCTTACGCACATGAGCTGGAACTGGCATGTTTATTGCTCGGTAGCGCGACCCGTTTCGCCCCACGAGTCGGTGGGCGGGGCTACAGAAGCAGGCGTACATATTTATCTGTTGAGGCGGCATTTCTGCATTCTATGACGTCAAGGGTCGACATATTCTGAGATCGATCGTTTGCTGGACCTGGTGTCAATAAAAGCTTTTCTTTGACTAACAAGGAAGTTTTCAGCTCCGAAACTTACAGGATATTCTTATATCACAATGAACTTTTATATGTCAAAGGCTCAAGGGAAAGTTGATTTCCCAATTCATGACCCCTTTAATGGCTATTTGGAGCATTGGGGTCGAGGGCTTAATGAACTCGTTTTTGTGAAAACCTCTAAAAATCGACTAAAATCGACATTTTTCAATTGTGTAGAGAATGTGTAAATAACAATAACTCATTTTTGAAAATTTGCTCATTGCGATTCATTTTGCCAGCACGGGTCACATATTATTTCCGTAATAAAGTATGCTTAAGTGTACTTCTTTTGCACAAGGGTTTGTTTAAGTGAAAAGTGTTGATTACAGCTTTCATTCCATTGTGAGTTACCAGGATATATTTACTCATCGCTGTGGTGGAATAATCCAATCTTAATCTCTTGTTGTCTGTGACTGACTACCATATTGATGGATTCGAGCGGTCTGAATGAATCTGCCGCTGCCACAGTCTGTTCTCACAGTCTCTCAGCAGGGCGGCTCTCAAAATGAAGGGCTTCAGTCGTGTGGTCGTGTTGGTTTAGGGCTCTCGCCCAAATATATGCTGTCTGCACAGTCTATTTTCGATTTAAAACAGCTCAGATCTGTTCCTGTGAAGAGTTTGGTACAGAGTTTGTACAGTTGAATGTGGAAATGTTTGATGGAGAATAATGACGTTTGGTTTATATATAGATAAATATCTTTATAACAATGTGGAAATCATATTTTTGATATTCCATTAAATGTTTGTATAAGTTTGATCACTTTTAGGAATTGTTTACATTTTCATTCAATTGCAATTAACATTCACTTAAGTGTCTGAAAACATTACATTCATATCCCAGTTTGAAGTATATTATTTTCGTAAAAAGTGCACTTGCTCAGTTTTCTTCTCATTTCTCATTCTTTCAGGAGAACTTGAAGAAACCTAAAAACAGACTTCCAAACGAATGCTGTCTGAATGTTCCCATGGAGGCCGAACGGATTTCAGCACCTCAGCAGAACGCCAACATGTGTCTTTATTGAAACTTCTCTGTATTTTGGTAAAGTGCAGATATTCTGTAAATGTTTCAACGTAATGTGTACATGCTTTTGCAATTTATCTTGAAGTAAACTGCCATCTAAATGTGTTTATTTGTGGAAAAACTAACTTAATACTTTGAATGTTTTACTGAAGATTTACTCTGTTTTGTACAGGTTTCATCTTGAATAAGCTAAAATGAATCTACGCTGTAATTGATTGGCAGTTTCTTTTTAGTTTGCCTCACACTATATTTGATTGAGAGTGTAGCAGGATCAGGTATGTGTTCTTCTGCCTACGTTTTCTTGAAATCTGAATCTGTTAATCTTTGTATCATTTTTCACTGATCATGGATTATTGCCAGACACGGAAATAAAATGACGACTGTTGGCATAATAGTCATTTATTAAAATATGATGGAAAGATTCCAAGAGCTTGTATGGAAACTCTTTATGGCAAGAGGTGACATCAGAGATGCGAGTCTGACTGCGGCTTCCAGCGCACAAACAAGAGAATCCCAATCCAGACATTCAGGCAGGTAAGCAGATATCCAAAGCAGCTGCAGGACTTCCGGTGATGGGGAACAAAATGGGAATGAGGGGCACTGGATTCCTTAAGATTGTCGGTCTGATCACACACAACACAGTAGAGTCACAAAACGAAGCAAATACAAATCAATTTCCTTAGAATCGATAAATAAGTGGCTTAATGTACAAATGGGGGCGTAGGTGCCATGCAGCAAATGTTGATTAAAGCAGTTGTGCTTGTAAAAAATATTTTACACCATTTTTGTCTGAAAGAATTTACATTGATAAGGTGTGTAACATGTCCGAAAGATCACTTGATGTTTGGGATATTAAGTCACCATGGTGGTCATTTTCTCAAGACATTTAGCTTCAGGTGTGCTACAACAGTCACCCCAGTGGTGTGTTTTACTATGTTGATACATTTTGACCTCAGATTTTGTAAAGTCAACACAAAATGATACTTAAGACCCAATTTACTTCCGTATTGTGACATATTTCCATGTGCAGCAGGTTATTCAAACAGAAAACATTTATTTTAGGCTATAACATTATTTTGCGCCCTATAATGGCAGTTTGATTATGAATTTTTGCTTTGTAATTGAATGCCATTTGGCTATAACATAATTTTTTGGTCTATAATGGCAGTTTGATTACAAAGTTTTGCTTTCGTTTTGCTTACGTTTGCTTTCGTTTTGCTTTGTAATTGAGGCCATTTGGCTATATCATTATTTTCTGCCCTATAATGGCAGTTTGATTATGAATTTTTGCTTTCGTTTTGCTTTGTAATTGAGGCCATTTGCCTATAACATTATTCTTTTCGCCCTATAATGGCAGTTTGATGAAGTTTTGCTTTCGTTTGGCTTTGTAATTGAAGCCATTGGCTATAACATTACTTTTTGCCCTATAATGCCAGTTTGATTACAAAGTTTTGCTTTCGTTTGCTTTTGTTTAGCTTTGTAATTGAATGCCATTAGACCAATTTTTTGGTCTATAATGGCAGTTTGATTACAAAGGTTTCCTTTTGTTTGCTTTTGTTTTGCTTACATTTGCTTTTGTTTTGCTTTATAATTGAGGCCATTTGGCTATATCATTATTTTTGCCCTATAATGGCAATTTGATAGCACATTTTTGCTGTTGTTTTGCTTTTGTTTTGATTTTGTTTTGCTTTCGTTTTGCTTTCATTTTGCTTTGTAATTGAGGCCATTTGGCAATATCATTATTTTTTGCCCTATAATGGCAGTTTGATTATGAAGGTTTGCTTTCGTTTTGCTTTTTAATTGAATGTCATTGGCTATAACATTATTTTTTGCCCTATAATGGCAGTTTGATTACGAAGGTTTGCTTTCGTTTTGCTTTTTAATTGAATGCCATTGGCTATAACATTATTTTTTGCCCTATAATGGCAGTTTGATTACGAAGTTTTGCTTTTGTTTAGCTTTTGTTTGCTTTCGTTTTGCTTTGTAATTGAGGCCATTTGGCTATAAAAATTTTTTTGCCTTATAATGGCAGTTTGATTATGAAATTTTGCTTTTGCTTTGCTTTCATTTTCTTTCATTTTGCTTTGTAATTGAGGCCATTTGGCTATATCATTTTTTTTTACCCTATAATGGCAGTTTGATTACAAAATTTTGCTTTCGTTTGCTTTTGTTTTGCTTTTGTTTGCTTTCGTTTTGCTTTGTAATTGAATGCCATTGGCTATAACATAATTTTTTGCCCTATAATGGCAGTTTGATTACGAAGTTTTGCTTTCGTTTGCTTTCGTTTTGCTATGTAATTGAATGCCATTGGCTATAACATAATTTTTTGCCCTATAATGGCAGTTTGATTACGAAGTTTTGCTTTCGTTTGCTATGTAATTGAATGCCATTGGCTATAACATAATTTTTTGCCCTATAATGGCAGTTTGATTACGAAGTTTTGCTTTCGTTTGCTTTCGTTTTGCTATGTAATTGAATGCCATTGGCTATAACATAATTTTTTGCCCTATAATGGCAGTTTGATTACGAAGTTTTGCTTTCGTTTGCTTTCGTTTTGCTATGTAATTGAATGCCATTGGCTATAACATAATTTTTTGCCCTATAATGGCTGTTTGATTATGAAGAAAAACCTTTTTCTATGCAATAAAACACGCACTTATAAAGTGTGCACAGCAAGACCAAGATTGTGTAAGGAAATAAATTAGATTAATTTTCATTTCATGTTGACTTTAACACCAATTTTATATAATACAGTCAAATGAAGCATTCAGGAAAAACAACGGCAGTCCCCAAGCATCAAAGCTCTCATCCGTTCATTGTGAAGCAAACAGGTAAGTACAAGTGAAGGACAGACGCTGTCTTTGGTATAGAACACAGACGCTATCATGAAAACATTCACTGAAATCTCACGATAGAAAAGACGCACCAGTCAGTCACACCAGATCACTTCAGTACAGCTCTTGATATTTTACAGTGGTAGGACTGATGGGTGTTTAATGTGAATCACTCAATCACCATTTAGCTCCTTAACTGCATCTTGTATCTACATTTTTTAAAACGTGCTACAGTAAACAAATACATTTAGTCATGACCCCACCGCACTGTGCAGGAACACATGGATGAAACCAAAACAATAAATTAAGCTTAACCAGTGACGTACATTTCAAACGTAGAACGTAAAAACAGGTGTCCACAGAAATAAGCCAGCACAATAAAAAAAAGAAGTAAAAACTCAGTATTAAGTGAGATTCCTCTCTGATTTAGTGTCTCACGACATAATTAAGTACTGGTCAAGAAAGATGAAAACTGTACACACCTAAGAAAGCAAACAAGAGGAATATAATCTTTTCTGAACGTTTTGTTTCGTTTTTATATGAAATCATTGCTTTGCAATCGAACGCATCACAGTTATCTCCCACATGAATGTAAACACCTCTTATTTCTTTTCAATTGTATAACATTAATACTTTATATATATATGTACTTTTTATTTTACATATCGTAATTCACATCAGCACGGTTAGCTAGCATGGAAATGAAATAAGGCAAGACTCACATGACTGTGACATCACAAATTATTAATACTGATAGTTAAGGTTGTTTTTTTTCTTTCTTTCTTTTTTGTTCTCTGCAGGCTTTGGTCTTGTGTTGGCGGAGGCGGTATTTCTTCATCCTGGCTCTGAGACTGCACTCTATTTACATTCACATTTGTTGATGAACAAACTGCAAAATGTTACAAAAAAGTCTACACCAGTAAATGAAAAAGGAGTTGTGAGGTAAATGTTTTAAGCATTTTTTTTCCTAAATCAAATCCAAGAATAAAAAAAATGAGAAATTATTTTTCATTATATTTTGGCATTCATTAATTCAATTAATAAAATAGGTAATATTTATTAATTATTATTTTGCATTTTTACAATTTAATTTGTCATGACAATATTTTTTTTAATAAAATAATAGAATTGTTAACTGTTAATTCTTATATTCATGACAATTTAGCATTTTTTTCTCTCCAAATTGTTTTTTATTATGAATTACTTTTTTTTTAATAAATTACTTTTATTTAATTGTATTTATTACTTAATTTATGGTACAATTTAAATTGTAAATATTGGTCCAAATATTAGACATAATTTTCTTCAAGCAAAATATAATTTCTCATTTCTTTCTTATGATTTTGAGATGAAAAAAGACCCGGACACGTTCTTGACAGGATATTCAAGAAGGGTGATATTCACCCTTTTTCCATTTTTGGAGAGAAAATATTGGCAAAAAGCAGCCTCAAAGTGACAAAGAAGAAGAAACGACTGCCAATTAAAAAAAACAAAGAAATGCGTTGCGTCATTGTTTTTGCACAGGCAATGGCTGGTTGTCCGTCTTGCCTCCGCCTACTGGCTCTAGCCCAGCTTGTGTGCCTTAAAACAGACAGAGGAGGGCCACGTGGCCAGTCCTACTGGAAACTTTGGGTCAATGCTGGCAAACCAGTCTTAAAAGAGAGCCCAGTTCCTTCCCGGTAATCTAAAACCCTCCACCTTGAGTCTGAGTGTGAAGTGGACGTTTCGATCAGCTGCGCACAGAAAAAATAACGTCTGACAGTCATGATTCGACAACACTATGACAAATCCGCGGCCTAGAGGTCATTTTAACACTTCGTTGCATTTCTTTATCAGAAATGCATCTGCCCTTCGAGTCTTGCCCTCTTCATAAGATCCAAGTGTCCGGCCCACCGCAAACCCATGCAGTCGGTGCGCATCTCGTGCACGTTTAATCGTTCGAAGGCTATGTCTGGTGATGACGCTGGACTGAGGTGGTGCTGGGAGCAGAGCGCGCGATGTGTCGAGACGAAAAAAAGGGTCGTCGCCGGTCCTCAGGCACGTTTGGCGTGCAGCATCTCTATAAGTAGATTGTTACAGGGCACGTCACCGTTCAGGTGTTTGTAGTACAGATACTCTTCGGCCTGCAGGCTGATGGCCCGGATCTCTGGCAGCCGCAGCAGCAGCTGGCCGAACTTGTCCGTCTGCTGTGGATAGTTGCACATGACGTAGTCCAGCAGCGCCGCGTTGACCTGTTCCTGGACGCTCTCCACCAGGTGGAAGTTCTCCAGGTTCTTGACGTCTGAAAAAAGATGAGCGAAAGACCATGTTATGCAAAATGTACAGTGTTTGAACATACAGCAGTGTGTACACAACCACCCTATAATGGTATAAATCAACTAAGCAGTGTCTCAGAATAAGCCGTCTGCAGTTTCTCCGCAATGTGACGTCACTTTGATTTGGCCCCGTGTGTAACCTTGTGTGTACTGATAGTTTAAGCGCAATAAGACGAATTTAGGAGAACTTAGTTTAATACTCACGTGCCGTCTGACATCCAGCGTTCTGTGCGCGCACTTCATATGCGTGTGCTCAGAGAACCATATATCAGAATTGCCATGTTCATATGTGCCTAAATGAGCTGAACTAAGCGAGAAACGCATCAGGTCTCGAAAAAAACGCTCCAAACAAGCCAGGTGTGAAAACAATCCAGTCAAAAGTTTAGAATAATTATGATGTTTTAACATTTTTGAAATAAGCCCCTTATACTCACTAAGGCTGTAATTATTAGATGTTATATATTATATTTATTATAGTGCATGCATTTTAAATATAGAAAAAAAAATAGTAATATTGTTTATATATATTCCATGCTAAAAGTCTTTTAGGTTTAGGAATTAGGTTTTTTTTTTTTTTAAAGAGATTTTGATGAGAAAGTAAATTAATTTGGGGGATACTGATCTCCAGAGATCCAGTATGATCTCAAATGCCTCTCTACATCAGATTTTTTTAATGCTCTACATTTTGCCATTTTCCTTGTCATGGCTTTAATTTATGATGTGCTAACGTGTTGAGATGAGCTGCGTGTGTTCTTGTGTTTCAGAAGAGGGTGTCGGTGGTTCTGTGGCGGCAGGAGCTGCTAATGAATCCCTGGCGTGTGGCTCTATTTAATCAGGTTTTGAGGGGCCACCTCATGTGATCTTTTATTTATCCCTTTGACCCGGGGTTGAATGGGAGCGTGGTCATCCCGCTGTAGTCCCTAATAATGGAGACTGCTGGGGTCCGAACGATTGTGAAAGCACTCGGACCCACCCAGCCATATCTAATGAGCCAGCTGACACTTCTCTGGCTGCTCTCTTTTTCCCTAAAAATAATCGAGACTGCCTCGGCCGACGAAAAAAAAAAAGGGGGGAGAAGGGGGAAGTGACTGCAGCAGCAATGTAATGAGCTCTGTAGAACAAGCTGTGAGTCCTTCATGGTGCTGGTGAGGATGTTTGACCCCTGGGTGACACCAGCAGGCACAATCAGGGCAAGGAAGGAGGAGGGGTTAACCTGAAGATGACCAATTACAATTCTCCAGCTCCAGACAGGTTATTTTAGCCCTTGTGAAAAGAAGTAAACAAACAATGTGATCCTACGACCTGTCAGTCAGATGTTAAGACATCTATCTATCTATCTATCTATCTATCTACTTATCTATCTATCTATCTATCTACTTATCTATCTATCTATCTATCTATCTATCTATCTATCTATCTATCTATCTATCTATCTATCTATCTATCTATCTATCTATCTATCTATCTATCTATCTATCTATCTATCTGTCTATCTGTCTGTCTGTCTGTCTGTCTGTCTGTCTGTCTGTCTGTCTGTCTGTCTGTCTTTCTGTCTATCTATCCGTCTGTCCGTCTATCCGTCTGTCTGTCTGTCTGTCTGTCTATCTATCTATCTGTCTGTCTATCTGTCTGTCCGTCTATCCGTCTGTCCTCTGTCTGTCTATCTATCTATCTATCTATCTATCTATCTATCTATCTATCTATCTATCTATCTATCTATCTATCTATCTATCTATCTATCTATCTATCTATCTATCTATCTATCTATCTATCTATCTGTCTGTCTGTCTGTCTGTCTGTCTGTCTGTCTGTCTGTCTGTCTGTCTGTCTGTCTTTCTGTCTATCTATCCGTCTGTCCGTCTATCCGTCTGTCTGTCTGTCTGTCTGTCTGTCTGTCTATCTATCTGTCTGTCTATCTGTCTGTCCGTCTATCCGTCTGTCATCTATCTATCTATCTATCTATCTATCTATCTATCTATCTATCTATCTATCTATCTATCTATCTATCTATCTATCTATCTATCTATCTATCTATCTATCTATCTATCTGTCTGTCTGTCTGTCTGTCTGTCTATCTATCTATCTATCTATCTATCTATCTATCTATCTATCTATCTATCTATCTATCTATCTATCTATCTATCTATCTATCTATCTATCTATCTATCTATCTATCTATCTATCTATCTGTCTGTCTGTCTGTCTGTCTGTCTGTCTGTCTGTCTGTCTGTCTATCTATTTATCTGTCTGTCTGTCTGTCTGTCTGTCTGTCTGTCTGTCTATCTATCTATCTATCTATCTATCTATCTATCTATCTATCTATCTATCTATCTATCTGTCTGTCTGTCTGTCTGTCTGTCTGTCTGTCTGTCTGTCTGTCTGTCTGTCTGTCTGTCTGTCTGTCTGTCTGTCTGTCTGTCTGTCTGTCTGTCTATCTATCTATCTATCTATCTATCTATCTATCTATCTATCTATCTATCTATCTATCTATCTATCTATCTATCTATCTATCTATCTATCTATCTATCTATCTATCTATGTCTGTCTATAATTTCAGTTTAAGGAAATGTAAAATGTCTGGCAACTCTGAATCTTTTTTTTTTTTTTTTACCGAATGAACAGATTCACTGAACTTCAAAAAGTTGCTATAGTTTCTAAGCTCCGAATTTATGTGAGGGAGTTGCGGCTCTGTCTTTCTCAAACTAATTATAGACATTAAAAAAAGAAAAAATTGAATTGCTTATTATTGGGGCCACGTTTGAACATAAAACCGACGCATGGGGAGGGGTTAAAAGAGTCGACTGATCGATGACAATGGCTTGATCTCTTCCGCCCCGAGCAAGAGAGGCCGGTTGCGAGAAGAGAATTATCATGTTTGTTTAATTTATCCGCGATGAGAAACGCTTAATCATGCCCTGCTGACAGAGACCGAATAAAGCAGAAAAAACGTACAAGCAGCAGTTATCTAGTCAGGTTGAAGCATCGCATGGTAAGCACTCTTATTTTCTATCTCAACATTTAGCCACTGTGGGACTAATTATCAACTTTTTCTCTTTTTTTCATGAAACAGCCTTAGTGTGCACTAGGGCCGGGATGTAGCCTGCCTCTAAACCCTTAGGTCCTGAGGAATACATTGTTCATTTGACTAGCGCTCATTCTAGACGACCCCACATATCCACTTGCAGACACCCCCAGCACCAACCCTCGCCCTGTGATATGCTGGGACGCTTCTTAATTAGAAAGGATTTTCTACGTGAAAAAAGATCATTCCACGAGAAATTCATGCCGGCAACCCCCTAAAGCCCTCGTGAGGTTCATTTGTATACTGGCATGGATGCACAAATATAGCGAATCTGTATTCGCCATACAATATGCAAACTCACTACACTACTGTAATGGCATATTGATTGCAATTTGTTAGTATGCATACTGCAAATGAAGATATACAAGGATATGGAATTTCACCTCTAATTGTTTAGTCAATGAGCAATTAAATCATAATACCAAATTTGAAAGGCAAATGATGAATCCATTGATATTTCTAGCAGGCCAATGTCAGTGTAATGAATGACTTCCTGTTGGAAGCTAATCAGAAACAAATATTGTTCAAAAGCCGAGTGATTCAGGACAGTAATGTGTATTTGCTCAAGTTTATGACTCTTTTAGGGAAGAGTTTCAAAGGGCAAAATGTCTCTGAACGCCCCCTCCCTTTGGCTTTACAGCATGCTGTAATCATATAGTCAGTCAAGCATGTCAAAATTTCATCTTTATTCATCATTAACTTCTTCCAGAATTGCACCAATCAGGAAATGGGGTGGTGCATGAACTCCGCTGACCTAAAAACACCGGTTTTCTCATCTAAACCAGCCCCTGAAGCTCCGCTCATGGCCACCTGGCCAATGGTGATAATATTGACTCGATGCGTTTTACTTTTGTTTAGGTGGTTTGGAAGTATTTAAATGCTAAAGCATCCGCAAGGGTGTTCCGTCCAAACTTTATTCTCCTTAGCGTATCATAATGTTGCATATCAGTGAGATTGTTTCTCTGAGGTTTGCTCTTCCTGACTAAGCCATGTAAAGCCAGGAGGGACGTGAAGGGCTCAATCTGCTCGTCCCTGGTCACCTCTGACTGCTATGAAAGGGAATTAAACAGGACTGGTACAGTTGGGGATATATTAAGTCAAATGTAAGCCCTTGATAGAGGCGCTGAGCAGGTAGAAGGTCGCCCAAGGATGGTTTTGACGCCGCACACTCGATGCAGGGAGAGAGGGTATAAAACGCCTTAGGTGTAATGAAATAAACACGAGAAGCTGGGGCAAACGTTTCTTGTTACAAATGCTAGCTGAAAGGCACTCTGCCTGCTCTTAAGGTGAGGGAAAATATATTTACATCTGCTTATCTTTGGCGCAATCACTGTCAGGAGCTAGCAGGTTCAGGGTGTGGGATGAACCAACGATAATGATCATGATAAAACTCTCTACGTTTGGAAGGTAATATAACTGAAATGGCTTCATCAACAGTTTGCTCTGTTTACTCCATGCCTATCTATATTCTGGAAAACCATCATTTTGAGAGATGGATCATTTCTGAACAGCCAAACGGACTTCTGAGACGGTCTCGACACAGTCGTGTCCATCTTTATCTTATCACGATCGCCTCTGAGAATCTCTATATTTGCATTCAACACGTTTTCATGCCAGATCGTGATTACATGCACAGAAATGGGGAGGTGTGTCAAGGCGCTCTTCATGTTTATAATAAAGTGACAGAAAATCATTCAGAGGTCAAGTATCGCATAGTGGAAACCACAACCCTAATGAGGTCATTAAAGCCAAGCCTTCAACAATATCTCTCTTTCCTCCCCCTCCCCCACACACTTTTTTTTTTCTTTTACAAATTTGAATTAATAATTCAACACAGTGCCTGGGGATGTATATTTCCTGAGTGAAGGACAGTTAACCCATAGCATGATTTTCCCCCTCTCCTTTTATTTGGCCACATTTTATTTTTACGTTTTTTAATATTCATGTTTGACCATTGCAGTGTTTGCCAGGTAATACTGCATGTGTTGACCCAAACTGTGATGTTAGTATTTTTGTTACTACTTTTTATTTTCCTCTCTCTCTCTCTCTCTCTCTCTCTCTCTCTCTCTCTCTCTCTCTCTCTCTCTCTCTCTCTCTCTCTCTCTCTCTCTCTCTCTCTCTCTCTCTCTCTCTCTCTCTCTCTCTCTCTCGCATACTAAATCTGCTTCTATATTTTGAGTGTAAATTCTACATTAATTCATTCCACTGAGGAGCTGCAGTCTTCTTTGCCTCAAGGGTAACATTACATGACATGTTTGTAAGCTTCCTGTCAAAGCTAAGCTAATTTGTGGAGCTTTAACTTAACTACTGGCAAGCTGAGTAAAACTAATAAAATAACATACAATCTGATGAGCTTAGAGATTAAATACCTAAAATAAAGCACTTAATCATATATATAAATATACACTATATTGCCAAAAGTATTGGGACACCCCTCCAAATCATTGAATTCAGGTGTTCCAATCACTTCCATGGCCACAGGTGTATAAAATCAAGCACTAGGCATGCAGACGCTTCTACAAACATTAGTGAAAGAATGGGTCGCCCTCAGGAGCTCAGTGAATTCAAGCGTGGAACTGTGATAGGTTGCCACCTGTGTATAAGTCTGTTTGAGAAATGTCCTCACTACTAAATATTCCACGGTCAACTGTTAGTGGTATTATAACAATGTGGAAGCAATTGGGAACAACAGCAACACATAAATAAAACACGTAAAATCATAGAGCGGGGTCAGCGCATACTGAGGCACACAGTGCGCAGAAGTCGGAAAATTTGTCAATAGCTACAGACCTTCAAACTTTGTGTGGCCTTCAGATTAGCTCAACAACAGTGCGTAGAGAGCTTCATGGAATGGGTTTCCATGGCTGAGCAGCTGCATCCAAGCCTTACATCACAAAGTGCAATGCAAAGTGTCAGATGCAGTAGTGTAAAGCACGCCGCCACTGGACGTGTTCTCTGAAGTGACGAATCACGCTTCACTTTCTGGAAATCTGATGGACGAGTCTGGGTTTGGCGGTTGCCAGGAGAACAGTACTTGCCTGACTGCATTGTGCCAAGTGTAAAGTTTGGTGGAGGGGGGGTTATGGTGTGGGGGTTGTTTTTCAGGGGTTGGGCTTGGCCCCTTAGTTCCAATGAAAGGAACTCTTAATGCTTCAGCATACCAAGACATTTTGGACAATTTCATGCTCCCAACTTTGTGAATGAATTAGAGCGGAGACTGCGAGCCAGGCCTTCTCATCCAACATCAGTGCCTGACCTCACAAATGCACTTCTAGAAGAATGGACAAAAATTCCCATAAACACACTCCTAAACCTTGTGGAAAGCCTTCCCAGAAGAGCTGAAGCTGTTATAGCGGCAAAGGGTGGGCCAACCATATATTAAACCCTAAGGATTAAGAATAGGATGTCATTAAAGTTCATGTGCATGTAAAGGCAGGCGTTCCAAAACTTTTGGCAATATAGTGTTTATATATATATATATATATATATATATATATATATATATATATATATATATATATATATATATATATTTTTTTTTTTTTTTTTTTTTATATATATATATAGCAAAACAAACTGAAATAAGAGGCATTACTGAAATGTAGCATTAGCTAACCATGCTGTTGTTGCATTTCAAAATTCTGCAAAGTATGTGTTGCATTCTAAGCGAAGCCTTAAGGGGTGCTATAGCGAGTATTAGCATAAAGTTCTACTGTTTCTTTTCTATTTCAGGTCAGCTACTGTCATGGCAGAGGAACAATTTGAAGACAATCTAGCTGAGCAAGCTGAATGTGAATAATACCACATCTAGATGAAAGGTGCTAACATTTGAAGGTAACTCTATCACCCCTTACATGCGCTAACATGTTAAGCTTCTCCTCCTCTCCATCATTTCCTGTCCTCAGTCACATTGTCCATTAAAATGGCAACCCTCCAGAAACATAATAGTTTGAAAACAAGACAGTCTCCAAGCATGGAAAACACCAGGAATAGACAACACCCCACTTGGCCACACTTCCCAGCATTCCCACTGTTGACAGACAACACACGGCCCTTGCCTGTGTCTCTTAGTGACCTCACGCCTCTTCTGCCATTCTTGTTAAACCTTCTCCCTCAAGTGAGACAATGTTTAGATGAATTCTCATTTCTATATTTGTCCCTGAAGTGCGACACCAGTCCAGCCTCACGCCATCCGCTCAGGTTTACATTACAGGAAGACTGATGATGGGGCATTTTTTTCCAATCAGAAGGCGGTGCAGGCATTCCACGGCTTTGTTGCTTTAAATACAATGATGGGGTGGAGGAAGGAGAGGTGGATGAAAAGGAGAACAAGAGACATGGTTGCAGCACCTGTCGGCTCATTTGTGCCGTCACGTTTAATAGCGCTCTCCAGTTACAGGGGACGGTTTTAGGGCTTAGCTGCTCTCTCGTGCCCTGCAGATCATCACTGGACACATGAATGTCTTTGTGATACTGCTGACAGAACTTTGATATCAGAACATATGTTACGGCAATGTGTTAAAAGCAGGTTTTGTATAGAATGCCTATGAAAAAATAGAATATCTGAAGTTTGTAGGCAAAGTATGAGTATAGCATTCTATACATTACCTAGGTATTATACAGAATGACAAGTACACTCTAGGCAAAGTATCAAAACATGCAGTTATTGGCATTGAACATGTTTTTGAAAATGAACGAAGAACTACGACATAAAGTAAAGGACGTTCTTACCAGAAAAACATGAAAGCAGAATTGGTGCTGAGCTACTTGTTGCAGCAAGGAAGGCTAGAATGGCATTTTACAAGCTCTACACTTTCTTCCTGTCCCGACATTGTGACACAGCAACCGTCCGGGAACAATAGGGGCGAGCCGAGTATTCGGCATTCCGCCAAATAAAAAAATTAAAATAATAATTCACGATTGACAATTGACCATTGTCGCAGGCAAAATTTCAACATCAAAAACATAATGTACAGCAGAAACATAAAAAACAGTCAGTCAGTCTTTCTTATTATCAATCTAAATTAATTGTTTTTGTCATTTTTAAAAAATATTATTTATATTATTTTCCTCTTTTGCCTTTTGTAATTTCACTCAATTGACACTATATATCGATACATATACTATATATATATATATGAAATCACGTAAACTGCTAACAAACTATTCAGTACTATTTTCAAGGGGCATGTCTGCTCAGCTGTGTAGTGTATGTTTGCCCCAAGTGCTCATGGGGGCTGAGAGAGCCTGTGTTTTCCTTCTGCTGTGACCGGGTCACTTTTATAGTACAGAACTCTTTCTATGAAATTGATTGAGAAATGACAGGCCGGGGAGAGGGGGAGTGTATGTTGGCGCTTGTGTAATGCCCTTATCTGTGTTTGTGTTCAATGTTTAAATAAGACATAGCGGCTCTCTGATCAATAGACACATCCTACCACGGCAGCAGCGGCTCGCGCCTCCTCGGCCAGATTGGCTCAGCAGAGAAGGGCCCGGGCTCGCGGGCATACCTGAGAGGATCTTGTCACGTACCCTGAGAAACTGCAGGCTTTAATTGGCATGGAATAAGGTAGCAATGCACCTGTGGTGCAATATTAGCAGTTGTAGATGAGCTCGTAAGCTAGTGAGACCTCAAGTCACGTAAAAGAAAGAAGAAAAAACTCAGATATGCACAGGCAACAACAACAGGGCCCCTTTACAATGCACAAAAACGCAAAGCACGGCACCGGTGAGAGTGAATAATGAACTTCAGCCCATTGATCGGAAAAACAAAGCCTGTATATGTTTGTCCCGGCAGGACCGCAGGTCTCATAAATCTTTAAGGGTGATCTGTTTTTTGCCACGGTGTTCCTTTTCAAATGCATCCCTTTCGATTCATGTGATAGACAGAAACGGCGAGCGATTATTATTTTATAGCACGCTAGCTCATTATACTTGGAAATGAATATGTGTATCGCTAGTTAAAGCTGCGAGTGATCGCAAAAAGTGTGAGCTACGAAATCAAATGCAAAATTCCGGCACATTACTGATATTGATGTTGTTGTTAGCAGTGAATCTTGTAGCATCGCAGGCCAGCCGTCATAAAAATAGCACCCAAGCGCTCAGTTCTGGGGCAAGTATCTGCAGGAACAGCCGGAGTTTATATGATTGATATTTCCAGTGCAGATATCACTTAGGAAACACCTGACATGAGTGGGGCATGTTTCGGGCCCGGCCTGCCTGCTAAGTACTGGAGCGTGAGCCAGCTAGCGTGTTATGCAGCCGGTAATAAAAGTTGGTCATTGATTTTCTGTAGTTGCTTGTAACAGTTAATGTTGATACATCAATAGCTAAAGGAAAGCACAGGGTTTAATAGGAGGCTGAAAATGTGGAAATATGGGAGGCTTGGGTGTTAAATCACAGAATCTATCCCCCAGATCGATAAGACAGTTACAGCAAGTGTCCCTCTGCTTTCCTAATGTTTTATAATAAACTGACAGCTTGTAATAAGGCTCTGGCAGAGGTAGAGGAAGAGAGGAATCCGACGGGACAGAGGCAAGAGTTGTGAGACGGAGAAGGAAAACAAGTACCTATAGCTCAGTGTATTCTCAATCACTTCATCCAGGCCTTTTGTCAAAGGAAAATCCAGCTGGCCTGCTTTTTCTGAAAGTGGGGAAAACTTTTACAAACAATTCACGGATACGCTGTTCAACCGAGACGGGTTTTTTAAGTGTCAGATATAATCGTATTCGGGATTCTGTGAAGTTTTGCTGGTAAACTTGAGCATGCATGACATTGGAAATCGGGAAACACATCACTCAGTCAGTCCAGTCCAGTTAATATTTTGGCTAAAATTATTATGCTTTCAGTTTCCTATACCAGTGGTGTTATTGTTGACTGAAACTATTAAAAATTGAAATTGAAATGTAAATATTACACTTAAATGAAACGCAAATTAGAAATGTTACCTGAAATAATAAAACTACTAGCACTAAAATTGCTATGATATAATATAAAACAAAACTAATACAATGATAAAAGCACAAACAAAATAAAACAAATCAAATTAAAGATCCTTCAAAATATTAATAAAGGATTTTAAAATAACTGACATTTTAGTGCCATGCTAAAGTAATAATTATAAAAATAAGACATTATGGATTTGAACTTCATTCTAAAAAATATAGCTACTTCTCATGATTTCGAATTTATACTCAAAATATTACATTTCGAATTGTATTAACGAATGACTTTATTCTCGTAGCCTATTTTCTCAAAACTCAAATAAAATGTTCCTTTTACTTTTACTTTAAAATGCTCAATATCACCATATTTTACACTACTTAAATCCATTCAACAGAAACTGTGAAATGAAGTCTGGGCCTGGTTATATCTCAGTGACGGTGATATTCACAATGAGAAACTTCTTTCTGTCGGTTTATCAAGAGTAAATCCATAGATGTAGATTCCAATCCCTACATAACACTTCCCGACGTTACTTATCTGAAGCGTTTGTAGACACTCAGATAACGGCGCTAATAGCTAACGATCGGCAATCACACATAAAGATGTTTGCAATTTAAGGCTAATCATAAAGTAATGTGTAGTAACAGATAAAGAACAAAAAGCAAAGCGATAAAAGCTGATTGCAGTCGTGACACACAAGCAAAGTGTCGAAATCAGAGCAGAATGGCCGGAATTTGACAAACTAACTGAACGCATGACAAAAGCTAGTAGGGCTAAAGGTAAAGTGCCATCCTTTCACTCCCCTTTAAAAGCAAGAGCCCAGTGTGTTCCACCGTGTCGACAGATATCAGCGGCTTTTAAAGCCTGATAAAGTCTGAAAGCCTCTTAAGGCTCTTAATGAGGGTGCCGTTTCATAGACTGCCTCTTACAGAAGTGAGGCTTTTGATTTCTGTTGCGCGGAATGAAAGGACAGTGGGCAAAAGAAATAACCCGTAAATATTAGGGTCATTGCATGGGCCACTTCCTCCTCTGCTCAAGATTTGCAAAATATCAGAGCACTCAGGATTGATTGGAAGGTTTTCCACCTTTTGAGCGAAATCTAAATGAGCGTGTTTGGTGACAACAACAAGCGTGAGCGGTCAGATCGAGGAAGGGCTGCCGCACATTGCCACAAATCACTGAAAATAAATTTCTTCATACACTTTCCACACGTGCATGGCCACATCAATGTGTTTTCAAAGGGTGTCCACGCACACATGCGCTTGCTTTATATGTGTATTGATTAGACCCGGGCCTCACATCTTCCACATGACTTACAACCCGTCAGTGCCAAACTGCTTGGCTCACAAGAAAAACCTGCCCCTATTATCTTGCATTTAATTAAGACATAGCTGCAGTTTTATGCACCATTATTTGGCTCCAGCCAGGGGTCTCCGAGGCGTAAATATTGAACCGTCCCAGCCCTCGAATGTTAATCAATCCCAACCGACTTCCAAATTATTTGGTCTGTTTCAGGAAATTAATATTTGCACCTGTTATGAGTCTTTGCGCATGCATTACTGATCTCCCCTCTCTTTGCACAAGGGTAGACGTATCGATTCAGATCAAGGAAAGAAGACGGGCTGGCTTAATTAGAGCTTACCTATGTGGGAACAGCAATTTTTGCTGCTTTAAAGCGAGAGTAAAGGGGAAAGAGCTGCGTGCCGTGACTGTATGGTGTGTTGTTCAGAGGTGTTTGGACGAGACCCCCAGAGCCAAGCCTCAGGGACTTAGATGCATCCCATCTCGTAGTCAAGTGTTGTTGCCATGGGTAGATAACCGTTACACGTTTGTCCTCTACATTTGGATGATGGCGAAGAGACGAAAAAATGTGAATCATGTCAATCATATCAATTTAAAAATACTGTTGATGAAAATATGACAAGGACAGTTTGCGTAAATGTATAACGTTTTTGACAATTTGGTTTAATTTCTAAAATCAGAAGTCAATTTTAGACCAAGCAGCTTTCTGGCGATCAACGCGGCAAACTTGTCTTGCTGAAAGAATTTGTTGTGAAATCGGCAAAATAACTTTGAGGGCTATTTTAACGATCCAAGCGCATGGTCTAAAGCGCAGGTGCACTTAGGTCCGAATCAACTTTTGCTAGTTTAACGACGGAAAAAATGGTTGGCGGTGGTCCAAAAGGGTTGTACCTAGTCTCTTAATGAGTCTCATCTCCCATTCCCTTTGAAAGCCAGATGTGCTTGCACCCTGGTGGCTTAGCTATTTACATGGTGGAATATAGACACCCTCAAACCTGATGAGTCAGTTTAAATACACGTGTGTATTGCCATGATTGGTCAAATAATTAGCCAATTTCATTTGTCATTACTGCAAATAGATAATTCTGATACATGCAATGACTATCCATTATGACATGTAGGCATTTTTATCTTTATGTACACAATAATAATCTTTTACATTGTAATCCTTTTATTTTTAATATTTGGCATGTTTGTGTGCTGCTGCGCATCCCGGTGTGTGTAATAAGCAGAGTGTACACGCATTGTGCACACGCCTATAGGCGCATATTACTAACGCGCCCTTTAAATAACGCAAAAATACTGAGGCATTGACTTTAGACTTTTTGTTGGTCATTGGCGCAGTCGTTTTCAGTTGCCTCAAAATAGCAACGCGCCAACAATGCACCTGAACACACCTCATTTTCAGACCAGCACGGCCATGGGCGAACAGATGGGCACGAGTGCATTTGCTATTTAAACAACGTGGCACTGGACATGAAAATGATAACTACGTCAGGCTGAAACTAGCAAAAACGAACACCTGGCGTCGCATTGTACCGGGTGTATGATAGGATCCTGAAACAAAATAACTGTGTAAAGATTAACACAGTTCAATCCACAACGTCTTTAAGGGAAAGTTCAACCAAAAATCTTCCTCATGTCTCAATGGTTTTTGTCCTTACAATGAAACTCATGGGGTCCAAAAAAACTATATTGGATCCCACTTGATTGTATGGACAAAAAAAACACTACTACTTAGGTGTTTTGTGGAATAAAGAAAGTTATACTGGTTTAGAAAGACATGAGGGTGAATGTGGAGATGGTGGTCTAGTGGGTTAAACCACTGAACTGATATGCAGAAGGTTGCTGGTTCGATCCCAGTGGTCGCCACCAGTGTGTCCTTGAGCAAGGCACTTTACTCCACGTTGCTCCAGGGGGATTGTCCCTGCACGGGTACTGTAAGTCGCTTTGGATAAAAGCGTCTGCCAAAATGCATAAATGTAAATGTAAATATGATTTTCATTTTTCGGGGGAACTGTCTATTCATGAGACACACGGTTTGACTTTAAGGGATTGTTCACCCAAAACTGAACTCATCACTTACCCTAATGTTGTTCAAAACCTGTATGAATTTCTTTCTTCTGTTGAACACAAATGAAGATATTTTAAAGAATGTTGGGAATCCAAACAGTTAACGGCACCCATTGATTTCCACAGTAGGAAAAAAATACTATGGAACTCAATAGCTACCGTCAACTGTCTTGTTACCAACATTCTTCAAAATCTCTTAGTTTGTGTTCAACAGAAGAAAATAACTTATACAGGTTTGGAACAACATGAGAGCGAGTAAATAATGACAACATTTTGGGTGAACTAACCCTTTAAAACGTTTCCTAAAGCTGGTTGACTGCTAGAGTTGACGTTATACCTCATCATTTTAATATGGCATTTTAAAAAAAAAGTTAGTAAAATGTTAGTAAGACCAACTGAAATGTTGGTGTTCAGCTCAGAAATGGCCTCTACGATCATCTCCACAAGAACATTGTTCACCCTTCAGCGACTTTCCTGCTTTTGAGGAAATCAATGTCTTGGTCGTAATTATTTAACCATTGATAAAGCCTTCAGGTCCTGCTAAAGCCCAAGCATCTATTCAACACATGGAGACTGACAGCGGGAAAGATAGAGACGCTTCATCTGCCGGAAAAGCGTGAGAAGTGATCGGCTGACTGCAATCGGTCCTCTCGACGAGCCGACGAAATCGAGGAGACAAGTGACTGCTCCCAGGTCAACTCATGTCTCTCCTCCTCTTTATTGACACTTAGCTTTACAAAGAGCCCCCCTGGGCTCCCCCGACAGTGACAAATTGCGATGGTTTGGCCAGGCTGAGAGCGAACAGACACTAACTTAGAGCAGTGGGGAGTGGAACAGCGTGAGTAAATGCGATTTTGATTTCCGTTAACAGGCTTCATTTGTAAATGCAATAAAGAGACACTACGTTTAACGAGTGTAAGAGAGCTGATCCAGTGGATTTGATGTTTTGATGTCACGGAGGCCTCCAATTGTTGACCTTGTCTGTGTGGCCTTGGGCTTAACAGCTGATTCTGTTTTGAGCTTTATTAAATAAATAAAAAAACAGGCTTCATAAAGGATGTTTGCTGTGAAATTGTAGTTTCACGTTAAGAGCTGCCACACTGACCTGGACACAAAAGGTTCTACAAATATATTTTGCATGAATTTACATATAACATTTCTCATTTTAAATGAATACTTTTTACATGCATTTATTTAATATGTATTTTTAAATTACTTAAAATATCATGTATTCTCATACATTTTATTTTGAAAAATGCAATAATATATTTATAATATCTTTATACTGTAAATGTCATGGCAAAGCAAGGTGCGATCTCATTTATTGATTTGTTAGATAGATAGATAGATAGATAGATAGATAGATAGATAGATAGATAGATAGATAGATAGATAGATAGATAGATAGATAGATAGATAGATAGATAGATAGATAGATAGATAGATAGATAGATAGATAGATAGATAGATAGATAGATAGACAGACAGACAGATAGATAGATAATAAATATTAGATAGATAGTCTATAGACTTAAAAAATGAGTTGAATCTTGTATTACTTTTTAAAAAAAGCTGAAAATTGCTTAACTTATTTTGATGAGTTAAAGCAATTTAAAAACATATGTTGTCATAACTTATTGATCATATAATTTTTTACAGTGTATGTTTAACAAAGAGCGTTGTAGAAACCTTGGAGGAGTGTGTTTAGACACCTTGATGACATATGTTTACTAGATATGACGCAAAAATTCACATTTTCCATAGGAAACATGTTCTCCGCTTATAAAGGGTTGAAGACAGGGCAGAGACAGAGAAAAGATACGTTCCCATAATTCCAGTAGTTTTCATAAGGCACTATGGGATTTTCATGCTTCATTTAATTAACCTCTGACTGGCTTCTCAATAGCAACAGGCAAAGTGTTTTTCTCATCCATGCACTTGTCTGTACATACAGCCCCCGCTACCCCTCACCCACAGGATACTATTAATCTGAACCATCTTTGATCTCTAGGCTTAGTTCTCTTAGTCTCTTAATCTCTCAGGGCCTGGCACACAGCATGGGTAGGGCTAGCTACTAGCACGGGGCAATGCCTGGGGCGATACACTCCCCTCAGGTGAGGGTTTTATTATGGATGATGTTTCCGCCAAATTATTTACACCAACACTCCAGATTCCCCCAATCCACTACCAAAAAAACTCTGCTGCGCTAACCTGATCAACATAAACACAGCAAGGCTGAGAGGTCTGGAGTTTCATGTGTTCTCTGCGCTGCTCTTTGGTTTAGGTAAGATGTGAGGAACCTTCTCAAGGTGCGGCGGGGGAGCTGGCGTAGATGCTTACACCTGGCTTCATGGTTAGAGCTAGAGTTCAACAGCTAGAGTTCAAAGTAAACGCGCCCTTTGCACATTTTATTCTCTTTTCCGGAACCACAGGACGGTACAATCGTGACTGATATGATGTTGAAGAAGATGGTCGGCATTAATATTCCATGTTCTTATGGGGCCAAACAGACACCCAGTTCTGTTTCTTCATGTTGGTCTTTCATGTCTTTTGTGAATTGGCTGCAAGAGTTGCCTTGACCCGTAAGCCGTGGAACCTCCGGTCACTTCCTTGTAAAGCTAGCAAGCTAACAGAAGCGAAGCTTTGGAGGTTACCGATGGTTTTAAAAGCAAGATGGACTCATCATGTACATCTCTGGAGCAAATGACCTCCTGATTTTCTTAACTCCAATAGAGTGAAATTGTGGCCTTGGTTTTGTAAGTTTCCAAATTGTAGTATAACTAGAATTTGTGCAGTAAGCTAAGGATATCTGTTTTTATTAAAAAAAAATGTTATTTAATCATCATTAATAATAATAATGAATTAACCCAAAATTTTTAATTCTGTCATGATTCAAATATGACCAAATAAGACCACTGACATCAAACATCATTGATTGACTTGTCATTAGCAGGTTTTCACTCAAATATTTTATGCAAATTTTAGGATATTGCATAAAAATTGCTGGATGGAAACACGACGATTCAAATTTATTAATTTGACGTGCACAAAGTATGCTGGAAACAGACTATACGAATAAATTCACAGAGAAAAAAAACGATCAAAAAGTCATCACAAAATTGGGAAATTCCCAAAAATTGGAAAAAAATAAATAAATGTGTGCTCTCTAAACCACAGTTTACTGGCTTTGATTTCCATTTCTATTTAGTGCCAATTTTCCCTATAAAATAAATTTTTCTTTTGAATACATTGAAATAATGCTTTATTTGTAGATTGTTTGAGCAATATGCAGATTTTTCAACATAAATTTAATCTGCAACTTAGATGAAAGCATAACTAGTAAAGTATTGTATAAAGCGATGTAATGCATTCAAGAGTGAATACGATTTCTGAGCAACATGATTTTCAGAGAATAACAGTTTTTGATAGACCTGACTAATCTGGCATCAATGGTGAAGTCGGCTGGAGAAGGTGGCATTCATAATGATGGTCTTATCATACAGGGTGGGCATGAATACGGTCTTTTGGCTTCTCAAGGCCCCTCAAGAACCTTGGGAGCAAGCAAGTGAGATTTGGACAATGCACAGAGGCCATAGCCCGCTTCTCTTCACCCCTCCATCCCTTTTTCTGTACTCACCCAAGCTGAACAACACCAGGAACTTGAGGCAGACAAACTCCCTCTGGTCCAGCTGGAGGGATCGCAGTTTGCTCACCAGCTCCTGTGCGTGACTCAGGAGGTTGTTGAGTGTGGCACCAGCTTGGGAGGCAATTAGGGCGTAATCCACCTGAAGAGAAGGGGCAACAAACAATAGAGGTATTACCACAAGCAACATGGCAGATCTCTGAAGATTTGAAACATCTCAGGTACAGACACATACAACGTTGAATATAATTGCTAAAATAATTTGAAGATGGGCCCTTTTCACATTACCAGGGTTCGCAGAAGCGAAAGTCATCGTAGTTTGGTAAACTTGTATTGTGGTGAACGGAAACTACAACAAATATGATTTTTGTTTTTTTCAAAACAACACTTAGGTGCTGTTTCTATGACTTTCCAAATAAGGAAAACAAATTGATCAGAATTTGCCTTCACTCCCTCAGCTGTTAAACACTTTTTGTGTCATTTAATGCCAAGGTAGGAAAACACAACGCATTGTGGGAACACGTCATCACGGTCTGTGATACTGAAAGAATTGTTTTCCAACATGTTTTTGGAACATTCTTCCCCTCTTCCATTGTTTGGACAAACAGACACCCCCTTTTTTTTGTCTGATTCGATCCTTAACTAGTGCATCCCATACCGTTTCACTGCTCTGGTGAACAATCTCCGCTTCAGCGTCATCACTACGACACACCCCTTACGGCATTGGTCCTGCCTTTGGTTCACACGGAACGCGTTCAATGTTACTAGGTCCCTATACCGGGATCGATCCCGGGACATGTTTGTGTTCACACAGAAGGCACTCTAGCAATTTTATGGGATCAACGCTCTGTGTGAAAGGGGCTTTATTTACTTATTTAGAACTTTAGGGAAATGGATCATAAATGGAAATGCTATCGATTCCTAAGTTTATTTTTTGAGAAGATGAGCTCATATTTGTTTGGAGACTCACAGTGCATATTTTATGACATAAAAAGTGTTGTTGGGAAAGTTGTATGAAGAGTTTCAGCCTTATTCCTTGTTCATCAAAAATTCTATTTCTTGAATTAAAGTCCTTTTAATTTAAAAGTTCAATCAAACTGGAGCCAGACGACACTTGACCTCACCTTGCGAGTCCGTATTTTTTTTAGCACCGGCTGAAGTAAACATGTAACCAGCTCTGGCAGCTCTACGTTTCATACGCCTCTCTCCCTTTCTTTCCTTCCCAGGCTCCTCTCCGCACAGCAGGGACAGTGCACTGGGCCGAGGTCTGAATGATAATCAGCATCAAACCGAACGAGGAAGAGCTGCACGTTTCTCCATCCCTGGTGCCCAGACCCTCGGACCTAAGCGCCCCGCACCAGACGAGGGCGGTGGGGGTTGGCGAGGCGCGAGTAAGCGGGGGGCCCCTGGAGGTCCCCCAGGCTACCGGGCCGAACCCTGCGCGGGACCCCCGTGGCCCTCTCCTCCCCTTTCAGGTGCACTTAATATCTGCAGCAGCAGCAAATTTGTCTTGGAGGCAAGTCCTTAGCTGCCAGTCACTGTAAGCAGGCCATATTAAATTTTTATATTTATTGACAATTCATTACCATAATTGACTGCGCCAGGGTTTCTGGAAGAAGGTAGACTACGGGCCTCCTAAGCGTAAGGAGAGCTCCCTCTGAGCTGGATTTGCAATTAAAAACGCGTGCGGTTTGGAATTTATTTATTGTGTAAATATGATGAGTGGAATTTTTTAAAGTCCTGGCTGGAGAATTGTGCATTTCTCACCGGCGGTTTTTCGTGGGTCTCTTCGAAAGCCCATATGAAGCTACTGAAGTTGTCAATTAACTGGCATTTGACCAAGTGCCCCAACCGTTAGTAACCAGTAAAAAGAAATAGTGGGATTGGATCACAAATTTACACTTAAAAATAAATACAAATAATAGTAAACTGAAAATATTCAACAGAAACATTAATGCAAATATAAATACATTTTTGAAAGTTATACATATTTTAATAATAATATAAATATTTTTAAAATACAGACTATGAAACCCGCAAAAATCAGTCAAATTGGTGTGATTTAAACAAATTTGTAACATTTTTGTTCCATAATGAGGATTGACACGAATGAGCATCACTTGGCAAGCAGTTTGTAGTAATATTCTCTAATTCATTCAGACATTGAATATGAATATGACAATATGATTTTGGTTCTTCTAAAGGCCTGGGACCTTCAGTGCGAGAGTCAGAGACAGATACAGCACAAGGAGTGGAGGGGGAGATGTAGCTCTGTGACATTTTGGAAAGTCGCCCATGTAGTGTCATGTGTCACAGCATTTCAGGACTGATCCCACACAGTGCTTTGCTGCCATATCAACACTAGGGAGTAACAATGATACAAATGTCCTCAAACAAGACGACAGACACTGGGCAGCTCAGTTGACAGTCACTGACAGTGTTGCGGAGTAACTACTTTTTTATGTATGCATATATTTAGTTTTTTATATATTATCGTTCATATAAAATGATTCTATAAAAAGTATATATTATTTAGCATTATTGTTAATATAATTAATTATATAAAAGTATCTTATGTCCATAGCCAAAAAAAATGCAAATGCATGCATCTATTAATTTATTTCTACTAATAGCCATGATACCGAGAGACCGTCTGAAGTTATATTCCACTGAATTACAATATTCCTTTAACTACTGGCAGAGCGTTTGTTTGTTATGCATAAATCCAGCCTGTGTTCATGCGCGAGTGTGTTGTGTGGCTGGGCTGTCAGTAGTCTGATCTGGAATAATAGGAAGTAATGAACTGTTTGAGTCTTTGCCTTCTCTCTCCCCAAAGGCTTTTTTCAGCACCAGCTGTTCATTAGGCAAAATATGCAAACAAGGTCCTCCACCCTGCCCCCAACCCTTCGTCAGACCTCGCTAATCAAACACAGAGAGACGCTACGTAGAGCACTCGCAATCCAGACAAATCAAAGATAGCGAGCACGGTGAGCTCACAAAGATCTCCAGATGTGGCTCCTCAGATACTTGCTCAGATTGTATTGCTCAAAGATTGCTCTTTCATGGATCAGGAGGCTGGAAACCACTTTCACACCAAACAAACAAATCAAAATTCTGCACCAAAAACAGTTTTTTGCTCTTTTAAATGTCAACTTTGTCTCAGATATATTCTCCTAAAGTTCCCTGAGAGAGATAAAAGTAGACATACATGAGACCACTGCTGACATAGAAAAAGTATAGAGCTATAAGGAATGCACCGATATGAACATTTTGGCTGATAGTAATACCGATAATTCTTTATATATTTGAAAGCTGATAACCGATATATTGGCCGATAAATCTAAATCCAATTTTTGAGAGCGTGATTACAAAAACAAACTCTCACCATTAAAAGCCATGCACGAACACACAATTATATTGTTCTCATAATAATTTTATGTAGCCTATACGACAGACTTGTACTGTATTTTCCTTTTTTGAAGTGATTTCAATCATATTTCAAGCAATTCAAAAACCATCATGGCATTTTCTTATCGGACTGATAACGATAACATTGAAAAATTAACATATGGCCGATATATTGTGCATCCCTTATAGCATATAGTTAGATTTTTAGGAGAATTTGATGAGAAATGCTTCAGTAGTGTTGTCAAAAGTACCAACTGCGATACCAAGTCGGTACTAAAATGTAAAAAATGTGACACTTTGAGCGCTGTTGAGCGGAATCGTAAACACCTCTGATTTCCCATTGTGCTCACACGCTCAATAAATATGTCTGTGATTGGCTACAATGGCCTGCCCTTCAAAACCATGTTGTAAATATACATCAATGACGCTTTTCACAGAGCGCTTACACAGATACACACGGGAGCGTTTGAATGCAGGCGTCTACCAGCCTATCGGTCCGCTGGTCGACGCCTGCTTGAGCTTTCAAACTCTCGTGCGTTGATCATTGTAGCCAATCACAGACACATCCGATGAGCGCGTGAGCGATTACGATTCCAGCTCAACAGCGCTCAAAGCATCACATTTTTTACATTTCAGTACCGACTTGGTATTGCGGTCGGTACATTTGACATATGCTTAAGTTTATATTGAGATCTTCTAATTTCAAACTTTGCCATTCTTCTGTAAATCCCAGCACATGTGAGACATTTTTGAGATCTGTTTTGGGATTTTACTTGAGGTTACCAGGTTTTTTTCTCAGAAGAAACGCCTGAGAGACAGGAGACTTTTGTTCGCGAATAGACACAACTTCTCATTATTAACAGTTGTCTTTCATTTGTGTTTTTTCTTTCTTATAGTTGACTTAATGGAAATCATGTCAGGACCTGGATTCGAACTCGCATTGTTCGCTGTAAAATTTACCAGAGCATGTGTATTAACAACTAGGCCACCACGGCTATGAAAAGTCACAGGTATTAGTTCTTGAACTTCGGTCTTATCCTTAGATGATCTCTCCCTATCTTTATCATATCAGTTATCACCTATAATTCACTTCTGTTTCAAAAGACAGCCCTTCGATAAGCCAAAAACTGTTTGGAAAAGTTCTGCAGTTCATGAGTCCCTGTGTTTGAGCTGTCACTACTGTTGAAGATTACTTTGTTGAGCAGGAGAGGGAGGAGGGAAAACATAGAATTAAAAATTAAACTCATGCCTTACTGACAGGCAGACAGAAGCATATTTATTTATAAGCAGTTTAAACATCTTCTGGAAGTGTGTGTGCATGTGCTGGAGCCGGAGACAGAATTAAAGGTCCTCGTGTGCAGAAAACTTCAGCTGAGCCTGAGGCGTCCGTCCAGCGATGTTCCTCAGAGACGACTGAGGTAAATCATACATATCTTCTGCTGCTTTCCCTGATCTCTGTGTCTCTCATCCCTCCTTCACCACGATGACTCGTGCATGCTTAACCAACCATTTTATTTATTCGTTCACCACGCACTTGATAAGAAGTGTACAATTGATTATTCTGGCCACATTAGTTTATACCTAAGCGTAATCTATTTTTAATGGAGTGGCTGGAGCAGTCGATAGCACTTTAAAGGATGTTGATCCACACTGGCAAAAAGGCCTGATGAGATCTACGGGGAGAAATGGAGACTGGAGCGGACACTCACCTGTTGCCCCGTGACCAGGAGGATGGAGCCCTCTTTGGCGTGCATCACCTGCCGGAAAACGTGGTCCAGGATGAGGAGTTCACTCCAACAGTTCTGGAGAAGCTTCATTTGGTCGTCAACCTGAGGAGAGACCGACAAATGTGTAAGAATGTGTAGATGTTTTTTTAACGTTCCGCTAGAAGTAGTAATTTGGGTAAAGTAGATGAACATGTTCAAAACAATTCAAAGTTTTGAACTTAATCTTGACTTAAAGGGTTAGGGTTCACCTAAAAAGGAAAATTATCCCATGATTTACTCACCCTTAAGCCATCCTAGGTGTACATGACTTTCTTCTTTCAGCCGAACATAATCAGGGTTATATTAGAAATCCAAGCTTTATAATGGGAGTGTAGTGCATCCCTCCATCATAAAAGTAATCCACATGCCTCCAGGGGGTTAATAAAGGCCTTCTGAAGCGAAGCGATTCGTTTTTGTGAGAAAAATGTCCATAAATATAACTTTATAAGCTGTAATCACTAGCTTCTGGTAACAGCCGTCCGAGTGTTCACGCAAGAGTCTAGTTCCAGCGTATGACGTAGGATGTATAGGAGTAGCGAAAGCTTAGGTGAGAGCAGACGCTTCTCGCGGTTCAAACAAATAGTGCTGGGAAACAAACTCAAGTTTCTAATTCAAATAACTCAAATTCATGGCGGGTGTTTTGCTCTATCCTCTGTGCTTCCGTGTTCGTCAATGCGTCATGTGTCAAGTCACTCTTCCGCCGGAACTAGACTCGTGTGCGAATGTTACCGGAAGCCAGTGATTATAGTTTGTAATTATGAATATATTTTTTTTTACACAAATGCATCGCTTCACTTCAGAATCTATTAACCCCCTGGAGCCGCATGTATTACTTTTATGATGGATGGATGCACTTTTTTGGACTTCAAAATCCAAGTTACCATTCACTCCCATTATAAAGCTTGGAAGAGCCAGGATATTTTTTTTTAATATAACTCTGATTGTGTTTGGCTGAAAGAAGAAAGTCATAAACACCTAGGATGGCTTGAGGGTGACTAAATCATGGGATAATTTTCATTTTTGGGTGAACTATCCTTTTAACTTTATAACTTTGAGGCCTGGGGTCGGTTACATAAACTGCTTAGACTAGTCTTAAAAGTTAGTCGTCTATTTTTTTCTTCAAGACTGTTCTTAACTTTTTAAAGTCCGTTACATTTAAAGTTAGATTGGTCTAATTTGAATCAGAAAAGTTAGTCTGATTACCTCTTGACTAATTGCTAGTATGTCAAATTAGTTCTTAAGACACAGTCTTAACATAATGGCTAAGTTTATGCAACTGGCTCCGGGTTTCACAGACAGGGTTAGTTCAATTAGGACATAAGTAGCGTTTATAAACCTGCCTTAGAACAAAAGCATTACTGATGTTCATCTTGATACAAAACAATGGCACTGATACATTTTAAGATATGCCATTGCAAGTTGCTTTCAGTTAAAACAGCTCAGACATGCATTTTAGTCTGGGACTAGCTTAAGCCTTGTCTGTTAACCGGGGGTGGAAATGTTACATTCTTTAAACCTTTTTTGTGTAAATCATGTTTGTCCAGTAGCAACTGCCCTAATCTGAATCAATATTTTATCCCAGTCACATAATGAACACTTAATCAGAGCATATTATTTGAGAGGGAAAAAGTCCTGAAACAACTTCCCTATTCGTCTGATGTCATCAAGCCCTCTTATTTTTTAACTTCGCCCCGACAACGATGTCATATAGAAACTTTTCATGATCCATTAATCTCAAATGTTACAATTTCTCATTTAATATATTTGGAAATATGCCACATTATGGGATTAAAAGGGGTTGCAAATGCTGTTTCATGTTGTTTTTAAGTCACAAAAGTTGTTGTTCAGTCAGACACTTTGTACATTTGTCATTTGCTGCCGTTTGTAGTTCTGACAACCAGTATGAAATCAATATTGGTCTTTAGGTCGCAAGAGGTCATTCTCGTGTGAACTTCGCAGAATGTCACTGTTTTCCACCGCTGTTAATTAATCTGTTTGTCGAGCGACACGGCTTCATCTATCCCTCATGATTAAGTAGCATGTTCAGCGTAGCACAGTTAGGAGCACGTACGTTGAGATGCTCCTTGATGGGAGGTGAAAAGCTCCAACAACGCATTCATTGTCACCCTGCTTGGTTCTCATGGCTCCCTCGGTCAATTATTAAACACAGAGGTGAAAAGAGCTCTTTGAGTCCAATGTTGGCAAGAATGAGGAAAAGTACTGAAAATGACGTTGTTTCTATGTAAACGGCTATGTTTCTGTGCAGACAGTCAAAGAACTACACATGAAATGGTTTTGATTCTCAATTCACCCCTGACAAGGGTCATGAAAAAACAGAAATGTAATGAAACTTACTGATTATGATGTCCCGTGAGGACAGCGAGTCGGCTAAGGACGTGAAAATAATACTTGCGGTTTCTCAAGGCAGTGATAATGTGAATGAAATGCCTCTACTACCTTGGGAGACTCCATCGATATCTGTTTCTGGATTGTTTTGACTGCTCGTGATTCTTGTTTGTGCTGCTCTCATAGTCATAACAAATCAATTTAAAGAATGTATTTCCAAATCCGGCAAAGCATAAGCCTCAGAAAACCAATCAGATCTCTTCTTGTTTGGTATTACTGCATTTATATCAATTGATTTGCAGTACAATCAAATACTATATGACCTAATTTCTAATATAAATTCTCCAGGTTCAAATATCGGGCTGATTTTTAAGCACAAGTAGCAAATATATGCATTTGGCATTGTTAGCACATCTCATGTGTCTGCTAGCCGTGCAAGTCAAACATGCCCATTCTACAAAGAAACCTGTCGTTTGGTCTTTTTTTGACAGGCGTTCTCATCAAAGGCCTTGTCCCCACATGAGCCTCTTTTGCCCGGCGCATTTGGGTCATCAAACAGGGACGAGGCTGCCACGAGTCAAAGCAGGGGAAGACACAGCAGACCGGGGCCGCTGCCAGACAAACGTCAGATGGGCAGAGAAGGCATCTCTGACCTTTTAAAGTGCGTCTGACACCACTGTTTCCATGTCAGCTCGCTTCCCTTTGCACTGTCACAGCTATGTGTAACGCAGCTCTGATGTGCACTTACAACAGGCAAGCTATGTCCTTTAACACTGGAGCTAGTGACTTTGTAGGTTTACTATACAATGACTATCAAATGTTAAAGTTTTTCAGTGTAAATCCTTTGTAAAAGTATTTTTACTATCTTTAATTATTATTTTTTAAATCTAATGTTGAATTTAATTTAATTAAGAGGTCGACCGATTGATCGGTTTTGCCAATTAATCTGCACCGATAACCGATTGTTCCAGTTATAGTTATCAGTCGACCTCTACAAATTAATTTTTTACTAACACTTTTCACTTTTACTTAAATACGTACAAAGGTTTGTGTTTATTAAGCCTTTTTTCATGACACACGAGCAAAACAAATTTCTATGTAAATTTGTACAAATATTGTTACTTTTTTACTATTCTTAAGCCAAATCTTGAATGTAACAATTTAAGAAAGAATGTTTTTACGAACAATTTACTAAAAACGCATCAAAAAAGTTATACAAGATTCAACTAATTTTTAAGTCAGTTTAATGTAATTTAATTTGAAATGACTTAAACATCCAAGTTGATTGTACTTAAATATTTAAGGCAGCAACATTTTTTACAGTGTTGTTACAATATACAAAACCTATCAAATATATGTAAGTTTGCGTTCATTGCGCAAACTTATTTATGAAACATGAGCAGAATTAATTTATTTGTAAACTGTTTGTAAAACAACTTTTGTTTATTCATTTTTTAATTTTTAACACGATTCCTAATCGAATTTGACAATTTACGGACAATTTAGCACCTTTGTTGTTACAATATACAATTGCTATCAAATACGTATTGCATTAATGGAGCTAATTTTGTGTAAATTGTTCGTAAACTACTTTTAATATTTTACGTATTATTGAAACTATTTCTGAATTGGATTTGTCAGTTTATAAAGCAGTGGTTATATGAACAATTTACTAAGAAAATAGTATTTTCATTGTTTAAATATATGGTATCTATCAAATATGTAAGACAGCTTTATTATTCATTTTACAAACAGCTTACACAAAAATACATTCTACTCAAGTTTAATGAACAAGGCCACTGTGTTTTAAAATCATAATATCACCAAATACAACAGCAACATTGGCAACACCTTTGGTAAACACTTTATTTTACAGTGTCTTTGTTACATGTACTTACCATAGTAATAACTTATGCATAATTATATGCAACTAACCCTAAACCAAACCTAATCCTAACCCTTTAGCAAGTGCATGTTGTTACTTAATATCACTCAGTATAATTGCACTGTAACAATGATACCTTAAAATAAAGTGTAACAATATTTTTTTCCACCGTGGATCACGGGAATAAACTCAATACTCACGGCAAACTCACAGATAGTAAATTCATCTGTGTAATCATGACATGCTAAAAATAAGAGTCTGGTGTTAATGTTTATCTAGATGAGCAGGTCGTGTAAGGTGCTGGAAAAATACTTGGAGGTCAGCCAAATAAAAACACCTATTGATTTCAGTCAAGAGGCATTAAATTAGGAATCTCAGACAGGTTTTGTTTGACTGACCGAATAAGAAGCGATTAAACATCAGATCTGTTGCCCTACACTGAAATCTCACAAAATCTTCTTGCATACTTCAGATACAAAAGGTGTGCTCCTCTAAAAACACCTAAAACTGTGTGCGTTTGTTCATGTGCTGCACTTCCAATTTTTCAAAATCAGAGCTTTTACTTTCTCTCTTATGATAAAAAATGCATATCCTCCAAGAAACCAATTTAATTCCTTTACGGTCATTCAGGCATTGCTAGATCAATGTAGCGATCAATTGCTGAGCCCCCCCGCAATGCTCCTGAAGAAGACCCTTAGACCCTCAGCGGCATTACGGAAATTTCCAAATGAATGTAAAGTGATTATGTGCAAAGAAGTCCAGCCATTTGGTTCATTTTTAATGTAAATGATGTGCAAATATGTCTCCTTGCATATCCAAAAGTAATATTTATTCATCACTGCCTGAAAGGGTTCACCGGTGATAATTGAATAGAGTCCAAATTGCCAAATATGAGCTTTTTTTCTTATCCCACATGGTTTTGGTAGAGTGCCACAAGCATTGTTAAGGCACGAGTAACGAGCTTACGCAGCTGGAACTGCTTTTAATAAGTCTTTTTTTGTTGTTTTTGAAGTGCCCTATTGAACAGATTAATAGAATCTCCTTGAGTGCCCATTAATGAACAGAATGAGACGAATGATTTATTTACAACTAAAGGCAGGCTGCAAGTACGCGTCCGCAATCACATTTGCATAAATACGAGGATGGGAGAAAAAAAAGAGAGATGAGGAGGTAAAAAGAAAAGAAATCCCATCTGAAATCTTTTGACCTCTTGGATATAGATCAGTGTTGGCTAGTCGGGAAACTACAGGTGAGGTTTGAAGTGCACTTCAATTGTGCCGTCAGGCAGTGAGCTTTGAGTCGTCTTCTGTGGACATCTGTTCATACGCTGGCACGCACACTTCATCTCTGTCAGGCTGGCGAATATTAGTTGATGTTGGATGTTTCCCTTCTGTTGGTCAATTTTTACAGCATTTTATATAATTAAAGCAGTTTATATATGCAAAAAGTAATTTGTATTTATATTACGAGCTGGCTAATTCCTACCAATTCCTATGATTTTTCAAAAAGCGTCATCAGGAAGAAATTTTTAAGCATTTTATACAGTTAATGCAGTTTATATAAGAAAAAAGGTATAAAATAAATAGTTTTTTAGGGTGTTGCTAAAGGTCCAAGCCAAAATTTGTTTAATTAGTATACTGTATATGATTTGACTAAATCCTTTTTCTTCCATTTAATCTGCCAGGTGAAAATTGTGAGTCCGATTGCCAAATTTGAGGTCACATTTTATGTTGCTCAGTGAAATTCCACGGGCGAAATCCTAACCCAATCTCACGGCAATTTGTACTTATTTTACAAGGTGGCTAATTCTTTCGAATTCGAAAGGACCACCCTTAACCCCACAGCTAAACCTACCCATCACTGGGATCTAGACAAATCGTACGAAAACGTACGAGTGAGGTTGTACGAATTTGTGCAAATTAGCCACCTCGTAAAATAAGTACGAATAGACGAGAGATTGCGTTGGAAATCCAGTCATAATAACAGGAATCCGCGTAAGAGCGAAAAAGTTCCCCGTGCAGATTTCGCTCATTTTAAGTTGGTCCGGGAGTCTCCAGCATATTGCTAGAAGCTCCCTGGTGGCCACAAATATATATACAATGTCCCATAAATCAAGCGAGCTAGGGAGAAAGCCTGTTTCTCTCTGGTATTAAGATGCATTTTCGGGTGAACCAATCACAAGTGGTCAGCCAGGACGCATTACCATTACACCTGGTAGTATCACGCATTTCAAAATTGTCTCCTGTGACCACTTGCGTTCGTATTTTGGTATAGACACACTTCCCTTTTTTCGTCACACTCAACTACATCAGGCTCGCCGCACGAATACTATTTAATGGGAAAGAGAGTGTTGTTCAATCTCCCAGAAATTAGTTTTTGCAGGGTGGGATGTCTGAGTTGGTCACAAGAATTCACCATGTTGACCAACAGAAAGCTGCTTGTTTTGAAAGTAACTTCTGTGTGAGCTTCATTCATCTCTACACTATTGGCAATGGACAATTTATGATTTTTTGCCAGCGATAAGATTAAGATACCACCTTAACCTGCCCAGGTCCCACAGAGTTTCGCTCCAACCCCAATTATACACCCCTAATCTAGATTTTACAAGGCATATTAGAAACATCCAGGCTGGTCTGTTGAGGCAAGTTTGGACACCCCTGTACTATCACATCTGTCCACAACAAACCGCACAGTTAAAGGTATCATTCATGTCCGTATCAAAAAAGATATGTGCCTAAATTTAATTCCAACAGATTCCCTAATCTCTTTATCAACACTAACTATTTGAAAACCTATAATAGTACGGTTACTCTCATGGGAGATAATCTAAGTTTCCCCGAATCCCCAGAGGAAGTGCTAACAATTTGTGCTGAGGTGTCACATTCTGGCGTCCTCTTTAGCCGTCCCGTGGGAGCTGATCTGACGTGCTTTGGATGCTCTAGACTGAAGGGCCCGGTTTATTTGGCCTCGCTTTTCCCTGATCTTGTGGAAATCTCCTAGCTTGTTTGTCATGGCAGGGCCTCTGTTTGCTCTCTTGCTCTCTTGCTGCCAGGGGGTCTGATAAGCATGCTGGGACTTTGAGCAGGTGGCCACCAGCCGCTGCAGCCGCATTGCTTCATACCCGTGCTCCTCTGAGGGAGCTGCCTGGCATCTCGCTCTCTCTCAGGACTTATTTTAGAGTCCGATGTTGCTTTATATGGGATAGAGCTCAGTGAAAGAGCATTGCAGGAGTTTTGTAACTCAGTTTCACTTATGTGATCTATAAACGGGACAAATGACTGACCGTATACCAGCAACTGATGCGTTTTTAAGATACAGTTGACCTAAAAATTTTAATTTGATCATAATTTGCTCACCCTCACTCTGTATGACTGACAAACACAAAAGTGGACAGTCAACAAAGGACATACAAATGCCTAAAAATCTAAAAATAGGGGGCAAGATTTTTAGTCAATAAAAATGTACTCTCGATGTGTTTCCTACAAGAAAAGCTATTGTATATGTACAATGTATACGACTTGTAATATAGTGCTATAGCCATATGGACCACTTTTTTGGACCCTGGCCAAACAATGATTTCATTATGTAAAAACAACATTCTTCAAAATGTCTTATTTTGTGTTCAACAGAAGAAAGATCGCACGGGCTTGGAACGAACCCAGGGTGAGTAAACTGAATAGATATATAAATACGAAATAGCTAATCACAGTTGTTATTTTGTGCTTTCAAACGTGTAATTTACAACCGTGACATTATGTACTCAGAATGTTTACATAGGTTCACTTTAAACCTGAATAAGTTGGCAAAATTTGAGGTAATCCATTTTTCAAGTCAGTTTAAGTAAGCAGAACTTGAAGGACTTGTACTCATACATTTTAATTGCTCTTAACTTGAAATATTTGAGTAAGCTAATTCTTTCAACTTAAATATTTTTAGTAGTGGAAACTTGGCTTGCTTTAACTAACTAATTTAGCAAATTCTACCTTGCTAATTGGTAACACAATTTGCCTTAGCATAGCACTTGCTAAATCAGTACAGTAATATAAACATTTAACATACTGTATATCTGTTCTCAAACTAAGCTCCACTCAACCCAGTCTATAACAGAATTAACCACTACTAAATCTCCTACTTAACATTAACATTAACTTAACATTAATCTTGCAAAAAAAAAACATTATACTTTTAAATAAATTTTAGCATTTACTTTCCCTTTTTAAGTGTCACGACAAAGCATGGGAAAAAGAAATCCTAGCCCGGTTTCAGTTCATTTTAAGTTAGTCTAAATTAAAATAAACACGTTCATAAAACTCAAAACAATAAAACAATTCAGATGACTTAAAATGTGTCAGTTTTGTGAACTCAAAAGAAAAAGAAAGTTGTAAATACTCATAAAAGTTTGACTCCTGGTTATTCATTTGATTAACAGGTTATTCCAGTCTGGTCTTCATCAATATAAAGCAATACTGCCACATACTTTGAATGAACTCATTTGTTTAATTTGAGTTGGCTCTACACAAACCAATTAATTATTTTGAGCATTAGGGTTCACAGTGTTTGCAGTGTAAAGAAACCGACTCGGAGCAATGCAAACTATCCATGCTGTAATCTTGTCCCTGTGATGTTGTGTCCATGGGACGCATAGATTATGTAGGCTTTCACCATATGCCTGACAGCAATGTAAATTGAGATCTTTGGGAAAACATTTGCATTCCTTGTAGTAGCTATATTTGAGAAGACCTCATGGTATTCTTACTCTGAGTGTTTCGGTGAGGGGTGGGGGGGGGGGGGGGGGGGGGTAAACAGATGCCCATAATTCATGTGTTAGTGTGCAGGTGAGCAGGTTTGGGACTCGTCCAAGGCTAGCAAGTGGACAGTGAGCAACTCAACAGAGTGATGGGGTTGGAGGAGGGGTGTGTGATCGATCGAGACGAGGAATAGAGATTGATCAGTTCCCACGGTGACCGCATTAACACTCTCCCGAGTGTGACTCTTGACCTGTGAAACACCCAGAGTTTGATCAGAGCCCCTCATCATGTCGACCCACAATAAAAACAACACGCGTCGGCATTCAGCAGGGTTTAGTGGGACATCAAACATCACAGGACATCACCGAGATGAATGAGACTATAAATGCTTATTCTAATTAGTGCTCAGTCGATACCGGCTTTGCAATGGACGATTGTATACAGGTGTATAGCTATAAATGGCCCTACTATTGCTGGGATTTTAAAAAATAAAGGGAAAAGGAAAGAAATCCACACCTGCTGTGCTGTGTTCAGCTGCCAGGAGTCACATTCAACCTCAAGGACGCTTGGTGTGTATCTTTTCAGAATGAAACTGAAACAGGTTATTACAGTCTGGTCTTCATCAATATAAAGCAATACTGCCACATACTTGGCTAGAATGCTATAGTAATTAACAACAAACTGCAAATTGCATATATATATACGTTACTGTACTTTCCTGCAGGGTGTTCTGTTACCTTTAGATGCTATGATTAAAGACTAATTAATTTGATAAATTCATGAGCAGCAAAGTGGCAGCCTTTCATTAATGAAGTGATATTCAATAAAACTCGACAACCTTTTTTTGGTCTGCGTGCTTTGCAAAACTCTAATAAGTCTCTTGAGCAACAGCACAATCCAGAGAGAATGAAAGGATGAAATTAGGTTATGAGAACGAATGAAAACAAAAACACTCTTCCAAACCGTAGGCCATTTATCAGTACACTTTAAGTCCATCTGGGCAGTTGTTTCAAATAATTCGCCAAGTGAAAAAAAAAAAAAAAAAAAAAATTGGTCTCTTCCAATGGATCCGAGGGCTTAAAGCTAAGAAGCTATCAACTAATTATCAAAAAAACACAGCAGCCCTGATCAATTATTCAGCTGAACATTAGACTCCTAATATACATGCAGTCTCTGAAGTACCACACACTACGCTACTTTACCCCAACCCCCCTCTTCCACGACCCAGTGAGAAAATAATGCTCTCCAAATCCACAATGAGTTGTGCACGCCACATCGAGCCGGAATCGATCGAGCTTCTCAATCTGCACGCTGCGCGCACACACATATTCACACACGGTGTCTTGCGTTTAGAATGATCGCCGTATTTTTATTTGATTTTATTTCCCCCGTGCCGTATTTTCCCCTCAATTCTGGGATTTATGGGTGTCTTTATTGGCGACGGCTGTCAATATTTATGGCTTTTGTGTGACACGCTGACAGACAACAGGAAATGACTCTTGATTGGCTCTGTTGGGAAATGGGTCCAGGTAGGCCGGGGCTCCTGTATTATTTAGCTGGGAGATGCAGTCGCCTACCCAGAGTGGCTTTATGCATCTGTCTGTTCTCGTGCTAACGCATCGACATTATTAACCGCGTCTCTGCCTCCACATCATCTGCTCTTATTGAGGCAGAAAACAAGAGTTGATCTCTCAATGTAAATTGACATTCAGGCATTTCATTCATTTTACACCCTATTTTGGCTTTTTGAAATAGTTATCTAGCAATGCATGCAGTTGGATTAATTAAGTCATAAGTGGTATTGTTCAAATGATTTTATTCATTTGTTTCTTATATATTTTTTATATATTATGGAGGCCTAAAGGGACATGATGAAGGAAAAAAAATATGATATTCGAGGAAAAATTATTTGTCAATGCTTTTGTGTTCTTTTTCTAAATGTTTACAATGCCCCCCATTTTGCATTCACTTGGAAAGCACACAAAAGTTTTGCGCGCAAACGCAAAGTCTCTCTGGGCAATGGACGCAAAGACTTTGAAATTTTTATATTTTTTTCTCATATTTTTTTCCATCACCATGTCTCCGTAGCAAATTACCAGTGTGTTTATATATAATATATAATTGTATTTATTCTCACAGCATTATAGCAATATATATTGAATTTTGTTTAAATTTTGTTATTGATTTTATTTTAAACTAATTATTCAATAAACAGTTTTTTTTATATTTGATGTATAATTTATATTTTTATTTATTCTTAAAGCATTAACAATAAATTGCATTTTGTTTCAAATTTATATATTATATATATATAACTTATTTTCTTTCACCATTTTCTTTTCTTTTAAAGTTGTGTGTATATATATATAAAGTGAGGAAATAAGTATTTGAACACCCTGCTATTTTGCAAGTTCTCCCACTTGGAAATCATGGAGGGGTCTGAAATTGTCATCGTAGGTGCATGTCCACTGTGAGAGACATAATCTAAAAAGAAAAATCCAGAAATCACAATATATGATTTTTTTAACGATTTATTTGTATGATACAGCTGCAAATAAGTATTTGAACACCTGTCTATCAGCTAGAATTCTGACCCTCAAAGACCTGTTAGTCTGCCTTTAAAATGTCCACCTCCACTCCATTTATTATCCTAAATTAGATGCACCTGTTTGAGGTCGTTTGGCTGCATAAAGACACCTGTCCACCCCATACAATCAGTAAGATTCCAACTACTAACATGGCCAAGACCAAAGAGCTGTCCAAAGACACTAGAGACAAAATTGTACACCTCCACAAGGCTGGAAAGGGCTACGGGGAAATTGCCAAGCAGCTTGGTGAAAAAAGGTCCACTGTTGGAGCAATCATTAGAAAATGGAAGAAGCTAAACATGACTGTCAATCTCCCTCGGACTGGGGCTCCATGCAAGATCTCACCTCGTGGGGTCTCAATGATCCTAAGAAAGGTGAGAAATCAGCCCAGAACTACACGGGAGGAGCTGGTCAATGACCTGAAAAGAGCTGGGACCACCGTTTCCAAGGTTACTGTTGGTAATACACTAAGACGTCATGGTTTGAAATCATGCATGGCACGGAAGGTTCCCCTGCTTAAACCAGCACATGTCAAGGCCCGTCTTAAGTTTGCCAATGACCATTTGGATGATCCAGAGGAGTCATGGGAGAAAGTCATGTGGTCAGATGAGACCAAAATAGAAATTTTTGGTCATAATTCCACTAAACGTGTTTGGAGGAAGAAGAATGATGAGTACCATCCCAAGAACACCATCCCTACTGTGAAGCATGGGGGTGGTAGCATCATGCTTTGGGGATGTTTTTCTGCACATGGGACAGGGCGACTGCACTGTATTAAGGAGAGGATGACCGGGGCCATGTATTGCGAGATTTTGGGGAACAACCTCCTTCCCTCAGTTAGAGCATTGAAGATGTGTCGAGGCTGGGTCTTCCAACATGACAATGACCCGAAGCACACAGCCAGGATAACCAAGGAGTGGCTCTGTAAAAAGCATATCATGGTTCTGGCGTGGCCTAGCCAGTCTCCAGACCTAAACCCAATAGAGAATCTTTGGAGGGAGCACAAACTCCGTGTTTCTCAGCGACAGGCCAGAAACCTGACTGATCTAGAGAAGATCTGTGTGGAGGAGTGGGCCAAAATCCCTCCTGCAGTGTGTGCAAACCTGGTGAAAAACTATATATATATACACACACACACACTCACACACAAACTAAAAAATTGCTTTCTTAAATTTTTAAGTACAATCAACTTGGATGTTTTAGTCATTTCAACTTAATTTACATTAAACTGACTTAAAAAATATTTAACTTGATATATTTAACTTGATATATTTAACTTAATATTAAACTTATAAACTTGTTTGAAAATTGCTTAACTTATTTTTTATGAGTTTAAGCAATGTAAAAACATGTTATAACTTCATATCATATAATCAGTCATCATAATTTACAGTGTATATGTTAGTTATATTTATAACTCATGTACAGTAACTTAAGCTATAACTTATATAGCTTTTTTCTGATCATAGAATTATTATGACTTGATTTTGAGCCAAAAACTTTGTAATGTGTGACATATTGGTATTAAACCTAACAAAAAGTGAATTGGATAACACCAGATGGGTCTCATGCCAAAATGTCTCACACTTGCAGCTGCAGACCACCCTCCTTTATTGAGCCTTGCAAACAGGTATAGAAAGAATTCCAATGCCTGCTCACTCAATCTGAGAGAAGCATTACTGTCTTAACTATTACGTCCCTATAGTGCGATTTGCCATTTTTGGCATCGCACCATTGTAATGCAATGCTCAGTTTTAAAACCGCTGTCAACACGTCAGTTACTTGAGTGTTCGCCTGGTGCGAATTTGACATTTTTTCCTCTCCTGTACTTCAGAAATAGTGAAACCTTCCTTTCATCTTCATCAGGGGATCAGGATGCAGAGAGAATGTAATTACGAAAACCATTCTGTTATGCACATTGGATGTAATGTGTTTGGAAACGTTTAAAAGTGCCGGCCGATGCCAACGTCTCAGACTGAACCTACATTGTGAGGCAGAAATAAAAGATATAATGAGGTTTAATGAACAGGTGGCTTTGTCTTTCTCTTGACGCCTTGGTGGACATTTCTTCTCAACTGCGTATAACGTTCTCCAGCTGAACTGCACATGCCGTTCATCAGGAGCAAATCCATTCACACAGTGCAGTTAAATATAAGTGTAAGCCTAGCCCGCGCGCTCCCTGTCTTTCTGACTGCAGTCCTTATCTATTGTCTTTGGGACCTTTCAGCGTGTCCGGAATAGACAGCTGTAAATAAGAAGCAAAAATAGATGTCGTAGACAACTGCTGACAGAGTAAGACTGAGAGCGGACACTAGAAACCTCACGCCTGCGCTGATTACGACAAGTTAATTGAACACTGAAGGACGGGACAACAGCAGATCTGGGCAAATCAAACCAGCTCTTTTGTAGTGTGCACGTAAAAGTTTACACGTTCAGTTGGTCCTTGCATTTTATGGATTCGTTTCAAACCCGTTACGTAAAACAGGTGCAAAATTACAGCTGCTGTGCAAATTTAATTTACAAGTGTGAGGTATACATGGCTGAAGAGAATAATTATAGAGGGGGAAAGGCTAAACCATTTGGGCAAACCATTTTTTATTTTATGGTTTTATTTTATTAATACTTTGTTTTATATATATATATATATATATATATATATATATATATATATATATATATATATATATATATATATATACAGCAAAACACATACATATATATTATTTTTATTATTTATTATATTATATTATATGTATTTTTTTACCTTTTAATACATTTACATCTACAGTATTTAGATTAAGGAATATAATTGCATAATATAATAAAATATAAAAAAAATATGTATCAATATTAATAATATAATTATTTAAAATATTTCACATATCTCAATTTTCTCTCATTTTTGGGCCAGTATAACATAAAAGTAATACAAAAAACATTGTTTTACTTTATTTATACTTTGCTTTATATATATATATATATACACTCACCTAAAGGATTATTAGGAACACCATACTAATACTGTGTTTGACCCCCTTTCGCCTTCAGAACTGCCTTAATTCTACGTGGCATTGATTCAACAAGGTGCTGAAAGCATTCTTTAGAAATGTTGGCCCATATTGATAGGATAGCATCTTGCAGTTGATGGAGATTTGTGGGATGCACATCCAGGGCACGAAGCTCCCATTCCACCACATCCCAAAGATGCTCTATTGGGTTGAGATCTGATGACTGTGGGGGCCATTTTAGTACAGTGAACTCATTGTCATGTTCAAGAAACCAATTTGAAATGATTCGAGCTTTGTGACATGGTGCATTATCCTGCTGGAAGTAGCCATCAGAGGATGGGTACATGGTGGTCATAAAGGGATGGACATGGTCAGAAACAATGCTCAGGTAGGCCGTGGCATTTAAACGATGCCCAATTGGCACTAAGGGGCCTAAAGTGTGCCAAGAAAACATCCCCCACACCATTACACCACCACCAGCAGCCTGCACAGTGGTAACAAGGCATGATGGATCCATGTTCTCATTCTGTTTACGCCAAATTCTGACTCTACCATCTGAATATCTCAGCAGAAATCGAGAAATCGAGACTTCCAGTTTTCAACTGTCCAATTTTGGTGAGCTCTTGCAAATTGTAGCCTCGTTTTCCTATTTGTAGTGGAGATGAGTGGTACTCGGTGGGGTCTTCTGCTGTTGTAGCCCATCCGCCTCAAGTTTGTGCGTGTTGTGGCTTCACAAATGCTTTGCTGCATACCTCGGTTGTAACGAGTGGTTATTTCAGTCAAAGTTGCTCTTCTATCAGCTTGAATCAGTCGGCCCATTCTCCTCTGACCTCCAGCATCAACAAGGCATTTTCGCCCACAGGACTGCCGCATACTGGATGTTTTTCCCTTTTCACACCATTCTTTGTAAACCCTAGAAATGGTTGTGAAATGTGCGTGAAATTCCCAGTAACTGAGCAGATTGTGAAATACTCAGACCGCCAATCTGGCACCAACAACCATGCCACACTCAAAATTGCTTAAACCTTTCTTTCCCATTCTGACATTCAGTTTGGAGTTCAGGAGATTGTCTTGACCAGGACCACACCCCTAAATGCATTGAAGCAACTGCCATGTGATTGGTTGATTAGATAATTGCGTTAATGAGAAATTGAACAGGTGTTCCTAATAATCCTTTAGGTGAGTGTATGTATATGTATATATATAGGTGTGTGTGTGTGTGTGTGTTTATTTATTTTTACCTTGTTTACATTTACATCTAGAGTATTAAGATAAGCAATATAATAGTATGATATAATAAAATATAAAATATTTATATATCTCTATTAATAATACTAATATAATAAAATATTTTTTTTGGTAGGTATATTCAACTACTGTACAATGATAGACATAAATCGAAGCACGTTTTAAAGAAACATCTCATGAATGTTGATATTGTGCCATTTAAATGCAAGGCTGATATTAAGATTCTTGTACAAGATGCTATTTTGGTATAAAGCAACTATTTGCAGTTACGAGGGCAAATGCGCAGCCGTTTTTACTTTTCGACTAGTACATAAGGGGTGAAAATGTTGATTGAGTTGATTTGTTAGCTTAAATCAGCCTCTTCGGAGCAGTTTGTCTGCTGTCGGCTTGGTCTGATTGGGGTGTTTTGGGGCTTCACTCTACATCCTGGTTTTAACAAGCATCCAGTGCGGCCAATAAAAAAGGCTTTTACCTTAATCGACACAAGATAATATCAAACATTTGTCCCTTTCTGGAGTGCAAAGTGCTTACAAATACCAAAGCCACTCTGAAGATAAAGAAAAGGAAACTTATTTCTATATTTTTCTTTCTTTTTTCCCCTTATTTCAGAGTGCAGCAGAAGGAATGGAAGCAGCGGTATGAGTCCATCAGCTCCTGGGCAGGACCTAGAAGTTCATGACAGGCTTTTATCCCTCATCAAAGCAACAAGTGGATGAACAGACTCTTCTCCGACCGCTCCAAACCCTTCCCAGGAGTCTCCCACAGGCCCTGAGGGGAGTTCGAACCCTAAATCTCTCCTTTTAACAAGTGTACGCACTTCCTTCCTTTGCCCGGTTAGGCCTTGAGGGTGCAGGACGCATTTTTCAGGGAGAAAGAAAGAGTGAAGCTGACCTCAGCTGCCATTTAGGAAGCACCATATGCAATGCCCCGTGAAAGAGAGCTGTGGATGCTGTTTTAAGAGCTCCGATTCTGATTGGCTGACTTCTGGGAGTCAGGATGCACATTTATCAATCCTCCAGGAACCAAGAGTCATGTTTACAAGGTACCAGGCTGCTACAATGAGCACTTCTGAGAAAGAATTAGTCACTAGAATTGCGAGATTTGTCATGTAAAATCTTGGTATTCTTGTTTTATGAGTAAGTAAACTACTGTTCAAAAGTTTGGGGTTGATACGATTTTTCTATATGTATAGTAATAACAGCAATATTGCGAATTGTAATTTATTCCTGTGATGGAAAGCTGAATTTTCAGCGTCATTACTCCAGTCTTCAGTGTCACATGATCCTTCAGAAATCATTTTTATATTCTGATTTGCTGCTCAAGAAACATTTATTATGATTATCAGTATTGTTTGATGAATAGAAAGTTCAAAAGAACAGCATTTATTTGAAATATAATTCTTTTGTAACATTATACATGTCTTTACAGTCACTTTTGATCAATTTAACGCATCCTTGCTGAATAAAAGTATTAATTTCCTTCAAAAACAAAAAAACGTCCTCGCCCAAAATTTTAAAGCGGTAGTGTATCTTCAAGCTGAACATTATTTTTTGCTCTTTTTCTGAGATTTATGAGAAATAATCAGTCATTTTGGATTCTATTTTCACTACTTTTTTAGTCATGGTTAGCTTTTTATTCTTTGACTCTGAGGCAGAAATGGGCTTCTGTGATTGGTTCTCTTCTGTCTAAGCGAATCGGACAAATGTGCAAGACAATTGTTTGATGAAATCAAATAATGAACTTGTAATTATAACCTTTGTAATGATTCGTAACTTTGCATAAATGAATAAATATTTAGGTTCATCTTCTCTCCGCCAACAACCCGTGATCCACCTTGAACGTCCATGTTTTTATAAATTTTTCTGGTACTTCAGGGGGCTAAAACCTGAACTTCACCGCTGCAATATTTATGAAGTGCCAAAACACCGCATTCTTCCAGAATTCATGACAAGACATGAAGTTTTTGTCCATTTGTGCATTATTTATAAATGAAAAAAGGCCTTTGTGGACCTTCTCCTGCTGCCCATCTCTTCTGATCAAACAGATATTGTTACCACTGAAATAGCAGGCTTAGGAAAAAATAAACGCAGACGCTGAGTGGAGAGACAGGAGAATATGAGAGAGAGAAAATATGTACAAGAACGAGCCTTACGAAAACTCACACGCTATCTCCAATTGTGGCTGCTGCCCAGCCGCGGGATATCATCTATCAGTGGACAAATGCAGGGACGAGAATGCTGCTTCTCAAATGAAATAATATATCTTTGAAAGCCTACGCCTGCACCAGGCCCAAAGCCCATATATCAAGTCTGAGCGGCTGGTGGATCCGGTCCAGGGGCCATTAACCTCCCACCTGTTTCCCCCCCTGTCCTTCACCACGCACCCCTGCCCTTGGTGCCGCTTCTGGGGCTCGTTCGCACACCCCCCTCACCCCCCTTGTGCGTCCCAGGCCCTCCCCCTCGTGACAATAACCCCGAACGCCACACACCGATGTAAAGCGGAATAATTCAAATCCGGCGGACCAGGGACATGGTTACAAATCTCCGGCATGGCATTCGCGACCGAGGCTGTTTGTCAGGACACTCGCTGGCTTGACCTCAGGATGTCTGTGAGTCACGGGGAGGGCAGGAGACACCGTGGCCAGTCTGGGTAGTATATGTGGAGATGAATCTGGGATGGGGGGATATAAATCGCGCACAAGTTCACAGATCACGACCGCAACGCCTTATTAATTTCTGCAGATACGACGGCCACGGAAATTACAGTTTCTGACCTGAACCTCTGAAATGTGGACTGGCGGATTAACAAAACAAGAAAACGAATGAGAAAAAAGGTTGCATAGAGTAAAAATATTAATGGAGGGTGAAAATAATCTTCTTGCAGTCAATATGAAGTTAATACAGCATAATATATTAATATTCAGTGGCACTTGCACTTATATTTTTTTTTAAGAAGTCGCTTATGCTATGATGAAATATACATAATATTATTATAATTTAAAATAACGGTAATGCAATTAAAATGCAATTTCTTCAGTGTCACATGATCCTTCAGAAATCATTCAAATATGCTGATTTGCTGCTCAAGAAACATTTATTATCATTATCAATGTTATAAACAGTTGTGCTGCTTAATGTGGAAACTGTGATGCATTTTTTTCAGGATTCTTTGATGAATAGAAAACAATATTTTGTAACATTATAAATGTCGTTACTGTCACTTTTGATCAACTGTATGCATACTTGCTCAATACAAGTATTAATTTCTTTAAAAACACGTAAAAATGTAGAATAAGATCAAAACAAGTGGCATTTATTTTAAATAAAAAGAGCGAAAACAGTTTTCAAGCAAAACGTTTCACAAAGAAAGGTCTGCATGAACTTGAAAAACAAAATAAAAAGGTTTATTCAGAGAAAAGTTTCAGAATCATCTGTTTGCAGATGCCACTGGGTTGGATATTTTGGTACGAATACAATGAAATTCAGACCTTTTTTAAGAGTGACTTAATTGTCCAAAAACTTAAGGCCACTGTATAATAATACTTATAAATCAAAGAAAATTGAGAAAAATCCAAATGTACAATCATATTATTATCGCCTTATTTCAGCAGAATATATTAAGTGCTACACACACAGTATGGGAATTTTCTGAAAGCATGGAATACATGAGAAAAAAAAATAATTTACTATGAAGTTTAGAAGCTTAAAATAATTTCATAAAATTATACAAATATGTTGTATAACGTAATATCATGTATTATGTATACATGATCAATAAGTTATGACAACATATGTTTGACATTGCTTTAACTCATCAAAATAAGTTAAGCAATTTTCAACTTTAAGTTGAACTTTCAACTTTTAAGTAATTTTAATGTATTTGAAATTGAAATGACTTAAACATGCAAATTGATTGTACTTAAAAATGTAAGGCAGCAAGTTTTTTTTTTTTAAATATAGAAAAAGCCCAGTGCAGTTGGACATAGCTTCAGTGATCTAAACACTATTACACTAAAAGTGAGAGAACGTCCCCTATCTCTTGTCCTCTCTCCCCTCACAGCTGCTTTTTCAATAAGCACGAGCCTCACGGCTGGGTGCAGTTTGGAGAACAAGGCCCTAATACAGTGCTGCTTTACTTAATGGCAGGCCTGGTATTGTCATTCAATTCACTGGAGAGAGAGAGAGAGAGAGAGAGAGAGAGAGAGAGAGAGAGAGAGAGAGAGAGAGAGAGAGAGAGAGAGAGAGAGAAGTGTCCCCGAGCAGCCGTGAAAGAATAAAAATAAATATTGGCACCACATGTCAGGGTATTGTAAGTTTTGCACGGTTGACTTTTATCAGCTCAGAGGACTAAATTTAAGGCAGTACATTTGGGCTCGCTTTATGTCACAATATCAGTGGTGATTAAGTTTTCCCGAGTACATTGTGTAAGACGCACGTATTACGCGGAATCCTCACAAGAACGATTAAGCCTGTGGTGAATCTGTGCGTTTTAATGCCATTGTGTGCTGAGGAAAAGCTAAGTGCACGCATCCTATCCGTCAAACAATAGCCCGTCGTCCACAATGAAAGGGTGATCTCTCTATGGATGTGAATCACTCTCCACGTTATGGGCCGGGCAGCTAACGACAGAGCCAGGGGAGGACAAGCACGCACACCGGCTTCATACCAGCTCATATTGTCAATGCAAACACTGGGAAGCTTGCATCTGTTTCCCCCCCACCCCCCTAAACATGACTCCCACCCTTACATGACAAACCAGCCAGACAACAGGGATGCTGCTGGCACGCACCTTCAGACACATTTTCATAACACACAATGAACAATTAGTTAGCTTATGTACAACATTGTTTTATTAGTGAGCCATTTGCTCATTAACCCTATAACTGTACTCAAAATTCTAAGGCCTTTAAATGATCTTTAACTAGATAAAATCTTTGCTGAAAAACCTGTTGTACACAATCTACTACAAGCCTTCTGTCATCTGATCGGTAGTTTATACTTTTTTGGCAATTAAAAGTCCTTTTGATACAATTCTAAAAACGTCCATGAATCTTCAGGTCAGGGTACACGTGTTTTTCGTGTGAAATCAGATTTCTGGTGTGAAATCACTGATTTTTATGAAGTAAACATAATAATAACTAGTATTTTGCTAGTAATTTTTCGCTTACTGGACTGAAACAATTGAGGTTTTCTTGATTATCCACACATCTATATTTTCCCCCCGAGGAAAAATCATGTTAAAATGTATTAAAAATGATACTTTAGGTTTTTAATTGCATTATACACTGTTAACCTGAATAAGTTGGCATAACTCAAAGAATTTGAGGTAATCAGTTACATCAAAACATTTAAGTTAAGAAATTTAAAATTTAAGTAAGCAGAACTTGCATATTTTTAGTTTGCTCTTAACTTGAAATATTTGAGTAAGACAATTCAGTCACAGTCAACTTAAAATTATCATGTAATCTCAACTTAAATATTTTTAGTCGAGAAAACTTGGCTAGCTTCAACTAGCTAATGCTAACTTGCTAATTGGTGACACAATGCTCTGATAGCATTAGCTTGGCATAACAAAATAGCACATTTAACATATATCTGTTCTCAAACCAAGCTTCTCACTCGTCAACATGATGGTAACCCCCCAAAAACACAACACACAACGAGCACATAACAGAAACTCTTCTAAACTAGTATAGCAAAACATTAACACTACTACATCTCCACCTTAACATTAATCTTGCACACAAAAAAACAGTACATAGCACTTTAGCATTTACTCTCAGCCCAGTTTCAATTACATTTAAGTTTTGTCTAAATGAAAAGACACTAGTTCACAAAACTCAAAACAATGAAACAATTCAGATAACTTTAAATGTCAGTTTTGTGAACTCAAACTCTTAACACTCATAAAAGTTAATGATTAAACGAATTTGTTTAATTTAAGTTTGCTCTACTCAAACCAATTAATTATTTGGAGCGTTATGGTTTACAACAATAAACAATAAAAACTACAGAGCTTTTATCGTGAAACTAATCATTTAAGTATCATCTAACTAAGACATATTAGTGACAACTGATATTTATATGTATTTTATTCAAGTATTTTGTTAAATTGTAAGATCTTACTGATGTACATCAAAGCTATCAGAATTTCCTCTTACTTTCTGGTTAAATATCAGCAACAGCACCAGTTTTCATATTTTTGCTCAATTTGGGCTTCTGAATAAAATGTATTTTTCTTTCACTCTTATATCATGCTATATAAGAGGTAAAAGTCTGATGTATCAAATATGATACTCACATGGTTTAATAAAGTGTTAAAAAACAAAAACAAACAAAAAAACAATTGGACTATTTATTTCAGGTTTGCGAACTATGTCATGTCTGCAGTCGGTTGGTAGCTAAGCTAATTTTTCACCTCTTCTTTTCCTAAATTTTACAGCTTCACTGTCACCCAAGTGTGAGAAATGGGAATGTTCCTTTCATGTTTTTTTGTTTTTTTCAATGTGTCTGAAGACAATAGTGAGCTCTCTTCATGATCCCATCATGACCAAATATTTATGAGAGCTGTTACCGAAGTCTAACTTATGGAAACTAAATCTTTAAACACTTGGCAGACGTTTCACACCGGGCACTATTACGAGAGAAATTCTTTTGTTCTTACGAGGCTAATAATAGGGCTGTAAATGTAGATATATTTATAGCTGACTCACCACCCTCCCAGACAAGCCTTATATCCACTTGTATTTCCTGTGTTTATTACAGTATATGCTACCCACCACAGCTCTGTCATTCGCTCGCTCATAGAATATTCAAAAAACAGCTTTTTATCTATTAATCTTGTAGATAAAGCATTTATTGATGTCTGTGGTGTTTTTGGGTAATGTACTATAGATATTTAAGCTTTCTATGAGCAGGTGTTTGTGCTAAGAGCATGCTAGCATATGCTAGCAGTAATTGTTTACACAGGTGCTGCTGAACATGGTAAGCTGTTAGCATAGCATCGCTAATGCTTGTGAAATTTAAATTGTAGATTTCAATTATTTGCATGTTGATTTGTAGCACCTTTGGAGAAATCCACAACTCACTAAATTCACATTCTAGGAAATATAGGCTCTTCACAGCTTCCATTTACTCCATTTCTATGCCATTAAATCTGAATATATAGCTCTTGTCTTGATGTTCCAGCTTTATTTGAGCTCTCGATAGATGAAGCTTGTTAAAACCACAACGTTATGTGGCATAAATCTCCATCAGCATCACAAAGCTCTGTGGGTAACAATAGCTGTACAAGTGTTCGCTAATTAGAGTCAGGAGTGGGTTCAGATTTTCTAGTGCTACCTTTTTTTGTTTGTGGTTTTTCCGTTAGCACTCCAGCATATGATTTAGCGAGGGCACATGAGAGCTGCGCTAATTACAACTTCACCGCCACACTATGACTGCTAATGTCAAATTCGACAGCTACGCCCTTGTCTGTTTTAACATCTATTGTGCAAAACAATTAGCCAGGGCGAGAAAGTAGTCATAACATCAAGGGGAAGCTACTCCACCGCAGCGAAAGGTGAAGTGCAAACACAATTAAAGGTAAATGATACAGACAGCAATTAGCTACACACAAATGCTAATCCATGCTAAAGTGGGAATACAATACTTAAGCTAAAGAGCACAAGAACGGATAATAAAGCTCTATAAGGGGAGAGCGTGTAACATTCAGCTTTATAACAAAAGCGTGAAAACTGCATAATTTAATTATGTTGGGAAAAAAACTGTGCACAGAAGGTTTTATATCTAAATCTGTAATATTTTAAAGAAAACTAAAGATGGATGAAAACAAATTTGTCTGTGTGAAAACAGCAAAAAATTTAATGTTCTCTGAAATTGAAATTAACATGAAATAAAATTGAACATGAAACTAACTAATGCACAACTAATGCACTGCAAAATTGTTCAGGGGACCTGTTACCACAACTTAAATGCATGGTTACAAGTTAAAAATTATAATTTATTGTTTTAATTTAACCTTTTCACTTGCAAACATTATTTTGTTCTGAGTTCTGTTGACATAATAATGTTGATCATTACATCAACTTAATATCGTCTGTAATTTAAACTCCAATTTCTGCGTTAATTGGCTTTTTTTTTATTAGGTTGTTGTAACTTAATGAAATTGTCTTGATAACTTCGGAAATTAGGCAGTGGATTTCTAGTTCCCAGCATGCTTTGCATAGGACTGGACAAGTAAATTTACGTTAAATAAGTTATGTTAGCATGTGCTATTTGAACTGAAATAGATACGATTCATCGGTTCCAGGACTCTGGTAGTTGGAGCGACTTCATTTTTTGAGTAATCAACTTAAATATTTTTGTTTATGCCACAAATCATTAAGTTCCTCTAACTCAATGTAGCTTGTTGGTTGAACGTAAATTCACTCAAAGTTGTCATAACTCCAAAAAAAATGATGCAAACTGTTGGTTTAATAATTATGTTTTGAGCCAAAACCCCAAGAGGTGCTAATAAAGACATCAGTGGCACTTTACTTTGACTGAATATCCTGATATCAAAACATCTAAAGTTGATGTCCACCCCAATAATCAGAATGTGAGTATTTTAGTAAATTATTTTCACGGTATCGCAACAACGTCAGAATTGACTATATATTTCAAATATAGACCTGGTCAATCCTCGGTATAAATGCATTTTAGTCCATCTCATGAGCTGTTGAATGTAATGAGAGGAAAACAATAAGGTGCCTGTAGCTGTGCGAGCACAAAATGAATGATTTGAATTGGGTGCTGTCAGATTTCCCAGTGGCATATCAAAACATGTCACGGGCAGGTAAAATACAGCATGCTCATGACCAAAATCTTTCAGGAAGGCAGACATGCACGAGTTACTAAAACCCTCACAGTCTTCTCAATCCCATCAATATTTCTGTCAGGCAGATGTGTATTGTGAAAAAAGGTTAAAACAAGCGAAAATAAAAAATGAATGACACCAGACTGGCCTCTTCAGCTGCTGTAGAAAACCGTCAATTATAGATCACTGTGTGTCAATGCATCATTTGAAATACTAACACAAATACACAATGCATTTTTCAGGCCATCCCAAAAAGTCCTCACAAATAGCCTTGAGACTCTGACATTATTTATGGAAAACTATAAACTAATTAGCTGTCCAAAAATGGCAACATTTGTCTCATTCATATTAATAGTTCAACTAGTGTACTGTAGTGTTGAATATGCTTAGAAACATTAATGCTTTATAGGTGAGATTAATCAAAACCATGATATTCTAACACTGTGTCCTAACCAGATGCGATGTGACAATATCAATCATAAATCACAGCCAATCAGAAGAGCGTGTGGGCGGAGTCTCTCTGCAATCGCTACTGCAATGGATAAGTACATAATCAAATTCATAAATAGCTTTTAAACCATTTCAACATTATTAAAAAATACATACCGAGTGACAGTATGAAAAGTCTTTGAAAGTCTTTGTCATAGAATACACTTGTTTGTTCACATTGAGTTGACACTTGAACCTTAAATATCCTTTAATTTATTTTCAAGATCTGAATTATCCATTGTCACTTTCAGTAAGGCTACAAAGATCCCGCAAAATGATATTCAAACGCACATTAGCTTTTAAAATTAAATAAAGCACATAACCAGTACCTGAGATTATCATTGTCATACTTTGTATTTTGCTGTACCAGCTGCAATGTCGCCGAAATAGAAACTGCTTCTATCGCGCGCTGTGGCGTTGCGGCGTCTCTGTTAGGACACTGTGTAAATGTACTTGATGAATAAAGGCCCGTTCACACCAAAAACGCTAGCTATAGCTATATTAGTGTCCAAACCAATGTACGTTCTGTTTAATATAAGCACGCAATGCAGGTTTGTAGTCTGCCGCTTTAAATGCTCAAGCTCTTTAAAGCAGGAACGATTCTGATTGGCTGTCAGTATTCTTAATCATTCATCAGCTGGAAAAAAAAAATTCTGAAAGTGATTCCAACAATATCGTTCTTCCGTGTCGTTATAGTAATAGTTGCGCTATTCTCATAGAAGTAAGGCGATTATTAAAACTTTGTGGTTATTGTTATTAGTTATCGCTCTTGGTGTGAATGGTCCTTAAGTCTCATATTGTCACTGAACAGCAGTACTATTCGTGGAACAACTTCATTCTGGTATTTTCCAAGATTTATCCTGAATTTTAGGCCAACAGACATCCATGCTGCTTCACAACGCTATGTAAAATGCTTTTAGATGACTTGACATCAAACTTTACTTTCTTTTCAGACCAACGAAAGCGTCACGTACCTTCAGTTCCCGGAAGAAGATGCTGCTCCTGGCCCATTCTACAATGGAGAACAGTGTCTGGTCGGCCATCTTGCACATGAGGCCGAAAGTGTTGAGTTTCTCGTGCTTGCCTCGGCTAGCCTGCTCCTGCTGCAGGTATGCTAGGATCTTCGCTTGAACCTGGGGCTCGTCCGGCTCGCACTTGAGCAGCTCCACCACCAGGTGAGGAAAGGTGGGCGGCGATCCACCCGCGTAGGCTTCTACGTACGGATAGCCCATGAGGGACTCCGGCGAGCTTGTGTAGGGGTCGGGGTACTCTGACTTGATGGTGCGGCTCTGGAAGTGGCCGTATGCCTGGTAGCCCTGCAGTCCTCCAGCGTGCGGCGGCATGGCCATGCTGACCGGCGAGGTGACGAAGGGGCTGCGGTCAAAGTCTGCAGGTGGCAAGCCTGCACTGGAGGAGCTGTGGTGGTGGTGGTGATGGTGGTGGTGGTGATGGTGGCTAAGTGGAAGCCCCTTGGAGGCCGAATGGATGTTCTGAATGGCAGAGGTAATGGTGAGGTCCGCTGGGACGGTTTGCATAACTTGCGTCATGGCCTCCAGCTTGAGTCCATTGGCCCGGATCAAGGCTTTCTTCTGTTGCTTGAGCGCCCGGTCTCGTTTATACATGGGACCAAACTTGTTGCGACCTCCTCTCATTCGATCGGCCCTCACAGCTTATAAAAGGCAAAACACAAAATGAGATGGGAATCAATTCATGGGGGAAGAAAAATCAAAATTTTTAGAATTCAAAAAAAAAAAACTTGTGTCACCAAAAGGAATTGCAGAAGTAATGACGTCAATCAGAACTGAATTGAGAAATCAGGATGTACACTCTAAAAAATGCTGGGTTAAAAATAACCCAAGTTGGGTTGAAAATGGACTAACCCAGCAATTTGGTTGTTTTAACCCAGTGGTTGGCTTAAATGTTTGCTTAAAACAACCTAATTGCTGGGTTTAAACAACATTGTCATTGTTTTAAACCAGCAATTGGATTGTTTTAAGCAAACATTTAAGCCAACCACTGGGTTAAAACAACCCAATTGCTGGTTTAAAACAATGACAATGTTGTTTAAACCCAGCAATTAGGTTGTTTTAAGCAAACATTTAAGCCAACCACTGGGTTAAAACAACCCAATTGCTGGGTTAGTCCATTTTCAACCCAACTTGGGTTAAAAATTGGACAACATTGTCATTGTTTTAAACCAGCAATTGGATTGTTTTAAGCAAACATTTAACCCAACCGCTGGGTTAAAACAACCCAATCGCTGGGTTAAAACAACCCAGTTGCTGGGTTAGTCCATTTTCAACCCAACTTGGGTTATTTTTAACCCAGCATTTTTTAGAGTGTAGAATTTGAATTTAAATTTAAATATCAGGAAGCTAAATAATTTGAATTTCAAAGTAATTTGAACTATTAACTAAAGTTTTATCTAGAAAAACAAAGTTTGAATGTCGACTTGACAAAGCCTTGATAGAATGATAGAACGATATACTCAAAAAAATGGTTGTTTCAACCCAATTTCGGGTCAAAGATGGACAAACCCTAGCCTGGCTCCGCCCTCCTACGTACTTCCGCTCAATTTTCATTTACCTTCAGTACTACGTCTGGTACTTCTGTATATACTTCGGTTTTCGCCCAAACAATTTTTTACAGGTCCAATCAGCGAACAGAGGGAGTGACTGAGAGCGATGACGTGCGCTAGTTTGAGTTGTAGTTCAGTAATGGCGGCAGTGAAAGATGTGAGTGTGTGGCACCACTGACGAATGTCCAGAAGTTAAAGCCGGAGTGTGGCGAGATGGACGAGCGAGCGAGCGAGATCGGTGTGTGTGATTGAGAATGAGACACACCGGTCTCGAGTCCCCTCATGAGGGAGCACGGAGGCATATAAGGACGAGCGACACCGGTGAAGGACGAGCGAGGACCTGGCCTGGATTTTAAGTTTTTGTTTTGTTTACGTTTTGTTATGTATGTGCGCGGCAGTCGTCCGTGAGGGGCTGCCGCTTTTACTTTCATTTTGTGTTTATTATTTGATTAAAGGTCCCGTTCTTCGTGTTTTTTTTAAATGTACAATGCACTCTATGTACAAACTAAATGTACGAGAGTCTGGTAAGACCAGGCTAGACAAACCCAACCATTGGGCTAAAATATGGAGAAACCCAAGTTTGTCCATATTAGACCAAAATTTGGGTTGAAATATTAGATAGATAGATAGATAGATAGATAGATAGATAGATAGATAGATAGATAGATAGATAGATAGATAGATAGATAGATAGATAGATAGATAGATAGATAGATAGATAGATAGATAGATAGATAGATAGATAGATAGATAGATAGATAGATAGATAGATAGATAGATAGATAGATAGATCATCAGTCATTGGTTGAACAAAAAGATAGCCCAGCCCCAACTCACACAATTGGTTGAGCCGTTGCTATGTCGTTCTGGTCAGGATTCTCAAACAAACAGATTGAGTCTAGAAAGCACTAGAGTCTTTATACATTTTAAGGGAGTAGCTGACAAAATATACAAATACAAAAGTATTTTAACATCAAAAAAGTTACACGCTTCACCTTTAAACAATAAAATAGAGACGAATAGAAGTCTCAATTGATCTATACCACAGCAGAGAAGCCTTTAAACCGGCCACAAGCTTTTAGGGCAGTTGCTTATTTGCAACAAGAAATCAATGTGTGTGTAAATTTCATGTGTAAATTATACAGGCAGTGGTGTTAGTTTGTGTTGCCACCCATGTGACCCGTTTTTCCAAAGCCAGACCTAGAGCGAACTCGGCATAATCGAGCCAGAGGACACAATTTAGAGAGAAACGGTGCTAATGATTCAATATTAAACCGTAGTGAGACGAGTCAAGCGGACGAGATCATCATTATGGCAAATAAATGAAGAGTGCGCCTTTGCCCGGAAGTGACTCTGATCCCCGCCACAGGGCAGTAGACTCCACTTTTGTCTGCTGGGTCCCATGTTAATTATTTATGCTTAATTATTCCTCTTTTATGCTCCACGTTGTTGGCAGGTGGATGGCTGGAGGATCCAGCAGCGAGTTAAACACACAGCATATGCGGAGAGCACGCGTTTGTAGACGCGTTCGCGACTTGACCAGCGTGAGCGCGCTCGTTAGGCCACAATATCTCACGAACAGTAGATCTCAAAAAAAATAAAACAATTAAAAGAAATCCCCCGATCCAACAGCTGCCTTGGGAGTGATTTTAATGGGCCTTGTCACAGCGGTGAGTGTTTGTGTGTGTGTGGTTGTCACAACGTGTGTGATCTGATTGATCTGGTGAGAGAGGGAGGCAAAGTGGTACCACAGCGATCCCGCTGACAGCTCTCGTAACATCCAAAAATGATTCCTGAGAAACTTGGTGGGAGATTTATCTTTTTTGTGTGTGTGTTTTTGGCCTTAATGTGGTTGTTAAAAATGTATCCAATCGGAAAAACTGTGGTAAGTTTAACTATTAATGATTCCCGAGCAACAGGGTAATTAATGAGCTGGAAACTAATAGTCGGCCCTTATGGGAAATCACAATTAGACCTGCGACTCAGATCATGAATGCATTCCGTACCCCCTGCACATGCACGCTTACACACTCTGTCTGACACCATCCCCCTCTTCCTTTTTGTCTTCTGATAAGATTTTTTTTTTCTCACAGCGTCTAATTAAACAAGGTTATTTACATGCATGTCATACTGATTTTTTGGCATAAGACAAGGGGGTTTACGTGCGTTTATGGCTGCATTCATAATAGTACCACACTACTATTGCTGCAGTATGTAGTATGTATACTGCGCATAGTATGCACATTTTCTATATACAGAATCATCTAATACATTTGCTTTGAGTGTGGATTTATAGTTATATTAACAGTAGCATACTGCCATACTACTAATAATGTTGCATTATATAGTATGCATACTATGCACAGTATGCACATTTTCTTTGTTTGAAATAGCATACTACTGCTATTATTGCGGTTTACCTGCTACATTTCTTCTGATATTCTGAATAGCATACTACAACTACAACTGTTGTTGCAGTATGCATACTTGTACACTGTAAAAAATCATATGATCAATAAGTTGAAAACATATTTGTTTTTTACATTGCTTTAACTCATCAAAATAAGTTAAGATTCAACTCTTTTTAAGTCAGTTTAATGTCATTTAAGTTGAAATGACTTAAACATCCAAGTTGATTGAAGGTAGCAACTTTTTTTTTATAGTGTACTATGCACGGTATGCAAATTTCTGTATGCATATAATGACATTCTGCATGTTTCTGGCTATGTTCGAAATAGCACCCTACCTTACTACTTTTACTATTGTTGTAGTATATACTATGCATACTTTGTGCTTAGAACGGCCTACTATATTTATTTTCCCCTTGACCTTTAATTCCTATGCTGATTTCAGAACCGCATACTTGCATACTACTTTTACTATTTCTGCCATAGAAAGATGTGGTAAAAGTAGTACGTGTAGTATGCAATATCAGCAGCAATTTTTTAATTTGGATTCCAAAAATGTATACTAGAAATTTGATCAAAATGCAAAATAAACATTTATTTTCAACGTTAAACATCATGAAAAATAGTTTAGTGCTGAATAATGCACCTACTATGCTTTTTAAAAATGCTAGTATACAGTATACACTGTTCAGTATACAGTATGTAGTAGGCTAGTATTCTATTCCAAGCACAGCCTGTTTCTTTTATGTAAACTGTGTGAGTTTGTATGTCTATTCTGTATGTGATTGTACCCTGTATTGAGCATGTCTGTGTATGTGTGTACACGAGTTATAAAACCAATCTGTGAGTTACTCAAATGGCTTGCGGAAAGCAATTGCCTTGGTAATAAAAGCAGTTGCCTGATCTAATTTACTTGAATTGGCAGTCCATAGATGTTGTTTGTTTGTGCGTGTTTCGCGTCTCTGTAGACGGGGCCCGTCTGGGCAGATTCAAGCGCTGCTTATTGTCTGATTTATGTGTGTTTAATATACAGGAATATTAAGCGTTGCTTGGGTGAGAATCCCTGTCCTATCACAGGCATATGAATGCCTCCCCTGGCCGGCTCCTGACACACAGTTTGTCATGTCCGCCGAAGCTCTCCTCTGAAGGCGCACCGTTCCATGCGCACACATGAATAGCTATGATACCTATGCATAAGTAATGGGACAGCTTGCTGCCGCCACCACCAGAGGCTGTGGATGGCAAAACGCGTATCAGCCCACCAAAAAATGACAAAGTGCGCAATGCAAAGCGCGGCGCATGTTTTGAATATCCACAGTAAAGCCATGCCAGATTGTCAGATTCATCAAGGTCCTTAATATGGATAACAGACGTTTGATGAAATCGAAACTATTTTACGCTCCACTGTGCACAACATTGGACTCAAATGGAATGAATAAGTGCACAGGCAAGGCTATGTAGCTTTCTTTTCACTTCTTCAACTCAAATCAAATGATTAGATAACTGAGCCACAAATACATAAAGGAAGATAATTACAGACCTTCCTCGGAAGACATAACACGCTCGCCCGTGCTTTTTTGAGAACTTTAAAACAGCAGCCTTTGCTTATCTGTATTGATATTGGCGCTTCCATGGAGACATAGAAGGCCACTTGTCTGTGTCACACTGATATGAATGTTTTGTTTTGCTACTTATTAAATTATGGCAAGTAGTGCACTCAAATCTGCTTGCTGAAATCTTTAGATAATGCATAAAGAAGCGTTAATTTCCGGTAGGTCCATCACTACAATTCATGGTGCCCAGGATCCCTAAATAAAAGGTAAACTTAAAAACTATATATCAATTCTTAAAAATTCCATACATTTTATGACACAGTTGCCATTAGTGATGGATTGTGGGTCAATTACTAATGAATCATTTTGTCATAAAATTGATGGAAGATTTTAAGTTGTTTAAATTTAAAATATATAATAATAATAATTTATAGCTTACTACTTATTAGTTTGGGGGGGGGGGCTTTATATATTAAATATTTTTTATTTCAAATATAAAATATCAAAAACAAATTCTTATTTGACAAAATTATGTCTTACAAGATACATTTTATGGATTGCAGGTCCATCACTAAAGTATCATTTTGTCATAAAATAATAAGAATTTGATGTATACAATAATATATATAGATGTGTGTATATATAGAAATATATGTATAGAAATATAAAATAATAATAATGTATAGCTTACCTATTAGTCAGGAGCTCTAGCTTTTATGTATTAAATATATGTTATTTAATATATAAAAGACCTGCAATGCAATCCATGACTTATGATATAATTATATTATAAAACTTATCATGTACGACATAATTTTGTCAAAAAAGAATTTGTTTTTAATATTTTATATATATATATATATAAACTTTTTTTTTTTTTTTAATCTATTGTTGTTATTGCTACTATTATATTGTATTTTACATTTTTTATAAAAAACAACTTTGAAATATAATGTAATTAAAATGGCCATCAGCTTCATAACAAAATTATTCCTGTTTTTATACTAATAAATTAATTACTGTTTTCAAGTAATATGCATGAAAATTTCTGCGGTTTGTATTCAAAACAGCATTTTGGTTAACATTTTCCATCTCTGCAGCTCTCCTTAGGAGTTCGAACTATCAGAAGAAGCCTGTGGGGAGTATTAGCGAGCGCTCATCTCTTTGGACGGGTCTGACAGGGCGCTGGAGGGCCTCGTATCCTGTTGGTAGCATGCGGCAGCAAATCAAAGTCGGCTAGTTATAAAACGACACCGCTAGAAATTCTGCCCTGCAGCAGTTAAACAATTAACAGTTGTACATACTAAGAGAGGAAAGAATCATGTTATATGCATGTACAACTCTTAGATGGTAGCTGGTTATGTATTATTTCAAACCTGTTTGACTTTCTTTCTTCAGGTGGACACAAAAGAAGATGTTTAGCAGAATGTTCACGCTGCTCTTTTCCATACAATGAAAGTGCGGACCAAAGCGGTCAAGCACTAAAAAGGGAATAATTACTTATATTTGAGTCTATTCCTGTATGAAGACTTGGAATATAGTGCACAATTCACACGTACCGCTTTTTTGTAGGATTTATGGCTCAACACACTGTAAAAAAAAACTATCAACTTATCTATTTAAGTCATTTCAACTTAAATTATATTATACTTGCTTAACTTATTTTGATGAGTTTAAGTAATGTAAAATGTTGTTTTAACTTATTGGTCATTTTTTACAGTGTTTTTACTTTCATTGTATGGCAAAGAGCAGCGAGAACATCCTTCCTTTTGTTTTCCACAGAAGAAAGAACATCCTACTGGGTTTGCGGGTGAGTAAATGATGAGAAGAATTGCTCTTTAAAGAGCTAAAGCTGTGTTCAGTTAGAGGAAGAAATGCATGGATGAACTAAAAAGACTTCTTACCCTCCAGTTTCATGCCGACAGTGAGGCACTTCTGGAAGCGACAGTAGGGGCAGCGTTTCCGCTGGGTCTTGTCTATTTGACAGCTCTGGTTCTCTATACATGTGTAGCGCTTGTTGTTCTGCACCGTGCGCTTGAAGAAGCCCTGCAGAGTGAGGTGAATGAAGATGTCAAACTTTTGACCTCCGGTGTTTGTTAATGTGCTATTCAGCCACAGACAACCCACACATACGTACAAAACAAAATCCATTCACATAGAAAAAAGAGGTGTTACACACTGCCACACAAGTAGACACGTATAAAAGTAGAGCCACGGGCAGAGAAACGCTCCCTCAGCAGTCGACGCTCACTTGGATAAACACAAACACACACACACCCACACACAAAACTGACATGTGCACCCACACACACACTTGACATAAACAAACAGAAACAGGCTGAGGCTTCACAGAAACGGAGAAATGTGAGATGCCGACCAGAGAGTGAACAAAAAACAGCGGCGATCACTTTAGGTGACCCGCTTGATATCCTCAATAATATATAAAGATCCCCTTCACCCGCATTTAGCATTGTGACATACTAATACTACATATTTTACGTCTCTCCTTGAGCTGCTGTCAGAGTAATTATGACCAGAGGCTGTGCAAGCCTCAAAAGAAAAAAAGATCTTACAGCATGAAAGTATCGCTTCGAGTTTGCATTTAACTAATTTACCATATATTTTGAGTTGAGCATCCAATCAGATGCATACAAATATCAAAATGTCTACCGAATAAATTCCTGTTGGTTCTGTTATTCACATAGCAGAACCAAAAAAAAATCCAATAAATGATATCCATAATTTACAGCCGTAGGATTACAAGATTCTACCTGCAACTGTTCTGAATTCATTTTCAGGGCGGGAGAGAATCAAACGAGGATCGGCATTAACTTATTCTTGATCAACACCGTAGGGAGACCAACCCATTTAAAACTAAAAGGATCAATACTGGCCAGAACTCAAATTACACACACACACACACACACGGCCGTAACATAAAGTGCCTAATGTAGACTATATCAGTCAAATTTGACATGAAATATGTAAGAAACATATTAAATATAGCATATTAAGGAATTTTAAATTATATTTAAATGCTTTTAAATAATATCATATTTGTAAAAGCTCAACAAGGCTAATCATTTTCTCATGTTGAGCTATGCTCTTAAAAAAATAAAGGTTCTTATTGACGATTCTATTCCACAAAAAAAATATTACTTATAGTGGAAAATGGTTCTCTATATTAAAATGTTTCTTGGTTCTTTTAAGAACTGTTCACTGAAAGCTCCTTTGGGGAACCAAAAATTGTTCTTGAATGGCATTGCTGTGAAAACCCCATTTTGGAATCTTTATTTTTTAAGAGTATACAGAGAAAATCTACCACTTTATACACCCTTTTTGTGGGGTGTGAGTCAGTGTGTGTGTGTGTGTGTTTGTGTGAGTGTGAGACAAAGACTCTGGATTAATCCAAACTGTCCATTTGGTTTACAAACTCTGAACTACAAAACCTCTGACGTGTCAGGAAATAAACACACCGCACATTTCAGCTGCACATTGAAAAAAAAAATCTTTGTTTACTAAATATGCAGCATGCATAACAACATCCCATATGATGCTAATAAATAACTTGGAAAAGTCCACATTGATTTGGTTTCAATAAAAAAGCAGGACTTTTACGAACTTGGAGAGAAAAAAAACAGGAGCGCATTCGTTTAGTTGTACTGGTTTAGGACATCAAGTGGAGACCCAAAATACATATACTTACATATAAATATGTCCCTAAAATGTATTTATATTACGGTTTTCAAGGACAGCATCAGGCAACCTGAATATTTTGCCAATTGCCAACAGATTGGTATGATTGGTATCAACAACAAAAGGTATGGAAAGCTATTTATTTTACTATCATAACAATGAAAAATTATATAGTTAGTTGCGTTTTTTTCATTTGCACTTTTTTCACCTTATCAGAACAGACCTGAGACCTGTTTTTAGGTCATGACCCACCAGTTGAGAAGTTAAAAACAGCTGATGTTACGCACCTTACAGCTCTCACAGGTCAGTAACCCGTAGTGGTATCCGGACACCTTGTCTCCACACACTGGACACATTTCATCTAAGTCTTCGTCGTAGGAGTAGTCCATCATTTTAAACTGGGGTGCTGAAAATCACAATCAAAATATGAGTACTGGGTAACAGTTCACATCACAGTAATAAAAAAAATGTAATTGACTTTTTAATGTTCATTTAAAAAAATAAACTCTTCAAGTAGAACCCAAAAAAACAATCACACTCATCTGACGAACCTAAAGAATAGTCGAGAACTGTTCAAATCTCTAAACGACATTAAGATTCCTGAAGCGATTCTTTGTTGAACGCTTGAAGAACATTTATTTTTTAGGCTGTAAAGCACAGATTTGTATTTTAAATATTCTGACAGTTCCTTTTCCGATACCTTCAACGTGTAGCCTGCAGTTTTGCAAACAATAGGCAAACAAAAGTAGAGGAATCACCAATTGTGAGCTTTGTAAAATCCTAGCCTTAAGAGTGATTTTTCTGGAAAGTGTATGCAGTTTTGGGTCTCTAGGAAATAGCCGAAGCTTCCACTCGGGTCTGGAGGATGGTCGCAGACAGGGCAAAACTTCAGTTTCGATCTGGTTAATATTCATGATGGCTCGTAAATTGGTGTGGGAGCGCGAGAGAGAGGCTCCTGTCTCGCGCTGGAGTGGAACATATAGCCACGAGGCGAATAAAAGCAAAACAACATGTAAATACACGAGTATTGTGTGCTACCAAAACATGTATGTGTCTTTTGTCTGACCATTATTCGCTCTATAAAGGATATAAATACGTTCTCATTTCAATTCGTCTTTTAATTAGCATTAACATTGATGAGGTGATGCAGTATATCATCAGCTTCTCGAAGGAGTTTTGAAGTTGTGAAAATGTGGGGAAAAAACATGGATTTTCTTTCCACAGGAAACATTTAATGTAAAGATATAAAACAGAATAGATTCGTTTAGGGTATTATTACTTATTTTTGTTCTAATATGCCCCTTTTTGCAGAAACGCAACAAGTGTTTTTTTTTTATTTTTTAAACGGCTTACATTTATGTAGCTAGAATAAATAATTCCACGAGCATTACGTCCGAAGCATTTTCATATCGTCGATAATTCTCCATTTTTTATTTAATTTTAGAAAGTGAGCAAAACACGCCGGTCCGACACGTTCCATGATTTGTAAACAAATCGTAATTCATTATGGTTTATAATGGCTTTGTTTACAACGTGTGCTCGAGCAGCGTAAAATAGAACACATTTTAAATAGGCCTATTTGAATTATTATTATTTCTATTTTAAAAAAGCTCTTAAACTAAAGAACATTCCACGAATTTCTCACCTGGAATTGTTCTCGTGCATGAATTGGACTCCATTTGTAGGCTATACGTGCCTCCTAGTTTTATATTTCTCGAGTATAATAATAGAGCATAATCGTTCTGTTCAAGCGCGTGGAGATACAATGTGTTTTCTACAACTGTAAACACTATTAAAGATGTTCTTCTTCACGAGACAATCATTTGACGCGGTGTTCTTGCGTTGCGTGATTTTTGGAGATAAAAAGTTGCATTATTCTTCAGATGTGTAGGCCCTATTGGTTCCAGTACAAATACTTTTTTTTCTATTTTGTCCTAACTGGGACCTTTATTAAAAAGTGCAGCTTAACCGGGTTAACTATTTTGGACAAGCAGATTTATGTTTGGCGTAAAGCTGAGCTCTGTCATAGTCATTATTATGGTTTCGTTTTCCTCTTCTGCTGTATATTCTAAGAGCAAATTCATTGACAGGTGATGCAGATCATGTTGAGTTTATATGAGTTCGCTCAGCTCAAAATAATTCACGCTCTGCTGTTGCACTGCAATTTACTTTGTTTCCTAATGCGTCTTTACGCAGTTACCTAGTGCACGTTTAAGTGCGAGAAATTAAAAGTAAACGCACATATTTTGTTCCAACGCTAAACTTAAGTTATATTTGTGGCATGCAATGTGATGCATGTTCGTAGAATGTCAAATATCTGACATTGTGAGGCTGAATGGGCATGAGTGAAGGTGCATGGCGGGCGTTCTCTGCCCTATATGCCGCTTACCTTGCATGTTTCCAGGCATATGCCCCTGTTCCCCATGCGATCGAGCGAGTCCCAGAGATTCTGACTCGACTTTAGGCAGCATGACAGCTCTGCTGAGCCGATGATGAGCACACGCCGCGCCGCGCCGCGCCGCCTGCGCGCGAGATGAACACCAGAGATTCTCAAAACACCGTCCAAACGTCCGAAACTAATCCTGTGCGCGTGGGTTTACTTCGACTGCCCCTCTTTTTTTCCTACTAGTTGTTCACAAGCTGTGTAAGTTCATTCGGGTGGTCTTTGCAGCGACTATGATGCTGGTCTTTAAACTGGAGTGCGCGAACTGTCAGGAACTTCGCACGAGCCCCTCCTCCGCGCGCTCTGTGTCGCTCTATCTGTGAAGTTCAAACGGCTCCTCGCTGCTTTGTTACGCCGCACTGACACCGCGTCGACCAATCAGCGCTGAGATCGGTGCGCTGGCGTCAAGCGTTCGTCCAATCAGAATCGAGCCCGAGAATCAGCGCCTCCGCTCTCTAGTCGCTCCGGCAAACACATACTAAACTAATTGAACATTACGAGACACGCAGCGGCGATAACTGGAGCACCGGGAGGTATGTGATGATATACCGGAGGGTGAAAGTATTTTCTGAAAGTAAGATTCTACCATCTATATTTTCTACCAAATATAGATGGTAGAAAGCAGGACAAAATTACACAAGGTTTGTTGTAAAACTGACTTTTTAATTTATTCGCAATCTATAGCCTCCTTAGTGACATTAACATATGCTCTGTGGTATTTTAAAGTTGAATTTATAAAGAAATTAGATGAGTAAAAGTCTTGTGTGTAAAATTGTACAGTGAAAATAATAGTTTTGTATTTTATTTTATATTAAATCAGGCCTATTTAGCCTAGTAATTGTATAGCCTATATATATATATTTAATTGTATTTAAATGTAAACTTGTTTATATGTGGAA